>JALPQD010000164.1:4089326-4471369 GCA_023101885.1 Typhlomys cinereus
GCCGCCCTGGGCCTCCCTGTAAGCCGCGTACTCTCCGATCAGCGCATCGATGTTCTTCGCCGCGGGGAGCTGGTACAAGTGCTGCCGCTTGGTGACCAGGTCCCAGTCCGTGATGAGCCACGCCTTGAGCTCCCTGGGCATCTGCAGTTGCAGCTCCTCGAGGTCTTGGGGGGCCTCGGCCCCGGCCGCGCCCTGCACGGCCCGCTTCTTCGTGGCCGGCTGCGCAGCGTCCCTGTCACATGGGCCACGGGCCGCGCTCCTCCTGCTCTTTCCTGTCTTCCGCTGAGACACCACAAGGGAGCTGACTGCGGAGCGCGCCCTGGGTCTCCCCCGACGGGCGGTTCCCAGGGTCTTGGGCTTCCGGCCGGGCGGCTTCTTCGGGCCCGCGGCAGTGGCTCCTCGCGCCTGAACCCTCTGCGCTTGGCGTCTGGCCGGTGGCATCTTGCAGGTGCCCTCGCGGGACTGCTGTCCTCGAGACTTGCAAGCCTTTCGCGGGCTCATCTGGTCCGCTTCCACCAGGCGACCTGGCGACCTCCTCTGCTGTCCAGCAGGTGCTGCCTCTCCTCTCCCTCAGCTGAGCCAGGTTGCCCTGGAAACTCAGAATCAAACACAGACACGTCACTGTGGGAGGCGGGCCTGTGCCTTTCAACCAATCAGTCATCGTGTCTAAGCGTTAGCCTGCGGCATGACCAAGCCATTGGACCACCGCTCTGAACTCAACAGTGGCGCTTCTCATCGGTGCCATCTGCGTTCATCGGTTTTCTTCCCCGTGTCTTCTTCTCTGCCTGGACCACTCAGTTGCGTGGGAGCAAGCGTGTGGCCAAGGCCTAGCCGTGGGAGTTTAGGGACCGCTTCCTGGAGCCCAGAGGGAGCGAAAGGAAGGGGTGGCATCTCCAGTACGTCCTCCCCCCATCACCGAGGACCACTTGGCATCTTCTGATCTTTCCTTTGTCTCCTGCCCCCAAGATGGCCGCCACTTCTGGGGGGGGGCAGTCAGGTCATCTCCCCTCACCCCCAAAATGTAAAAATTACAAGCCAATCTTCCACTAACCTGAATTCGATGTCCCGAAAATTTAGAAGCAGATCAAAAGTAAAATAATGGGGACCAGGCACACGATCTAAATGGCAACCATCAAGTCAGAGCCACGATACACACATCAGACAAAATGGACTTAAAACAAAAATATTACTGAATACAGAATACTTTCTATAACATTACTCCTCCCATCCTTGTGCTTTTACAATCTTACCGCCCCATCTTCTGCAAATTTCCCTGAGCTTCAGGATAGGGAGAGATTAGGCTGGCTTAGTTCTAGGTGGTTGATATAGAGTCTCTGGAGTTCTGGATTGTGGTTTGTTGATTTTCTTTTGCAGTTTTGCTGCTCCTGCAATGCCTTTCACTCCATCCTGATGGGTATTGTATGTCACCCCCTGGCCAGAGGCAAAAAGTTGTTAAAATGGAGTCTTGTTATAAGAGCACATTCAAATGTAGATGTAATAAAAGTAGGAAACCACAGTGAGGGAGGGGTCAATCACCCATTTGCAAAATGGTTACTTTTTATCTGCCAGACTATATGCCCTCCCCTTCTGGTGAGATCATACACCCTCAGTTGAAAATGATCAGGAACCAGTGTACCTACTAAGTTTGTATGAGCAGAAATAATAATAAAAAATGTTAAAAAAAAGAAAAGGCAACTACATATAAGTAAAGTTTTACAGATGTGGCAGATACATAGAAAAAAAAGAATACTTTCTAATGATGAAAGTGCAGTGCCATCAAGAAGGTGTAACTATTATGATCGTTTAATCACCTAGCACTCAGAAATAAGAGGAAAAACCATTCAAAAATACTAAGGGGAGAACTCAATAAACCCCCTTTCATAATGGTTAGAACACTACACAAAAGATCAGCTAACAGATGAAAGACTTGAACGACACTCTATTACCTTAATGCCAAAGCCATAAGACACTACGAGGAAAAAATGGCACAAAATGGTAATTGATGAACACTGATGCCAACAAATGTTAATGAAATGTTAGTAAGTCAACTGGTCCTGACACACAGCTGTATAACACTCTGCCCAAGACCAGCAGAATAGACATTCTTCTCAAGTGCACGTGGAACACTCTTCATGGCAGATCTTAAGCTAGGCAAAAAAAGATAAAAGCTAAAGGCAACCACTCTGCTATAAGGCGCTCATCTGTGCAACAGTGGCACGGATGGTAAGGGCTCAACCAACTGCTTTCTGATCTGCCTTTCAGCCAGGAACACATTCCTGATATGCTGAATCAGGCCAAGGGCCTATGGGAGGGGAAGACATAGGCCCTCCATGGGTAAGAGCTATTGAGGTTTATCTAGAAGGACTTTGCATCAAACTGCCTTCTAAACATTTATCACATAGATTTGAGGAGCAGCACTCAACCGACAAATTTTCCTTTGCAGTGGAAAGTGTTTATTACAGAAAATCACAACTGACCAAAGTAGAGAAAATAAGTGGCCGCGGACCGCTTGGCTCTAAGCAGGACATTTTTGACATCCCCCAACCCCAAGACTCAGGGAACATCCAACAAGAGGAAGCAGTAAGAACACAAGAGCCTGAAATGGGGAGGAGCCCAGCTGGAAGGAAACTTCTGGTCACGACAGTGCTGTGGCATCTGTGAACTCACTACAGCTTGGTCTACTGCCACAAAACAGGCACAATATTTGGCCCACTGACCATCAACCAGGGAAGGGTGAAGGTCTCAAGAGGCCCCATAGAGACTCCCTGAGAGACTGTTGAGGGGTGATGCTCGATGGGGGTACCCAAGCAGAGTGTTTTGGTCTGCCTGCATGGATACTGATAAATGACCCTCAAATGGCTTAAGGGAACAAGGAGTTTATTTCCTTACTACAATCTGTTTACAGTTCTCAGTCCAGCTTGATGGGAAAGTACGCACCAACACCAGGGCTGAGGGTATTGGCCACACCATCAGTACATAATGTCAGAAAGGACGATCCTTACTTGCCAGACCAGCATATCTGGCCAAATGTACAAAAGGATGCCAACTTTCTCAATCAGCTCTCAGCGCTTTATTCAGCATCTAGTCTCACCCAACATTAGCTGTGCCTTCCCATCAGCTAAACAATCTCTTGCAGGTTTGCGCTTGGCTTAACTCAACCATTGACTCTCTACAAATGTGCCCAGAGTTCAAACCCTCAACATTCAAGTTGATGCCTGTGCCCACCTATGACAGAGGTGAAAGATGCTTCCCCAGTGGTTTACCCGGCAATGTATGCGATTCATGCTTCAGGAAGTGCTCAGGCAATTGCCATCTCAAGTAACCAAGATGAAACTCAGCAGGCCACATATGCAAAAAGGCATGAAAATAGGAGGGAGCCTTCTAGGGAAGAAGAAAAGTTATAACTGGGAAAGGAGGGGGAGAATGGGATTGGGAATGAAGGTGTGAAAACATCATACATCTGCTACATTCACATCCAAAACTCTAAGAGAATAAAAATGCATTTTAAGCAAGACAGAAAACATGTAGAAATGAAACTAACTGCTGTTTTTCACCAGGATGGAATGAAATTAGGAATCCGTCACTAGGAAATTTATGGGCATGAAGATATGTGAGAAATAAATAGTGATGTGTAAAACAAATGAAAAGAAAATTTGAAATTAAAATGTATGCACAGCATAATAATACTTAAAAGATATTATTAAAATATTGCCAGGGCATGTTTTAACCATAAATACCTCATTATAAAAAAAGCATGAAAGAAGGCTGGAGAGATGGCTCAGGGGTTAAGACTACCTTGAGGGCTGGAGAGGTGGCTCAGGGGTTAAGCCTCTGCCTTGCAGGCAGAAGGTCCCGAGTTCTGAACCTAGGCCCACGTATAGACTCCAGGCTGAAGCGGGGGCCGCCTGCGTTTCCGGTCCTGGTAGGGCGGAGCCTGTGAATCCCAGGGCAGAGTAAACAAGGAGGTGGAGGCGTCCAATGTGGTTCCTGAATTCGTCCGTGGTTCTATACACACACACACACATACATACACACGCACACACATGCATACACGCACAATTGAATAAATAATAAATAATAAAAAAGACTACCTTGAAAGCAGAAAGACTTGATTTGAGATCCCAGGTCTTACTTAAAACCACCAGGCAGAAATGGCCATCAGCCTGCACTTCTGGCCATGGAAGGTGGAGCATTGGAAAGACAGAGCAACCCAAAAAGGAGGAAGAAAAATCCAGGATGATCCTGAAGACATCCTTAGACCTCCACAGTCACACTCAGCAACCCCCCTCTCCTCTCTGTCTCACAAAGACACACACACACACTCACACTCAACCACTCGGGAGCAGTAGCTACAACAACAACAAAACCCACATGAAAAATGTCAACTCAGTCACCTAATCTTTCACCTCAAGTGTCCAAAGCCATGGCCACACAGATGGTTCTGTTGAGACACAGAGGAACATAACACAAAAGAACCAACCAAACAAACAACGATACCAAAAAATAAAAAACACACAAAAAGACATTAATGAAGGAAAGGGATATATATGGAAGGGCAGATAGACATGGGAAGAGGGCAAAAAAAGATGGCGGAGATAGGAGGTCATTTGCATGCATTATACACATGAATGAAATTGTCTAAGAAGAGATTTCATTAATAAGAGAGATGTGGAGCGTGTGGCCAGGGGCTGGGAGGGAGCTTTCCTTACCAGTGGGCTGTGCAGAGAGCACTGCAGTCTCCTCTTCGCCATGGCTGCTTCTGACACTCAGGTGAAGGAGCTGCACAAACGTGCTTCTGGCCAGGCTTTTGAGCTGATTCTCAGCCCTTGGTCAAAAGAATCCACCCCAGTTTTCCCCCTTTCCCCTGCACAGAACAGGGACCTTGGCCTGGAGGGAATTCAGAAGAAATTAGAAGCTGCAGAAGAGAGGCAAGTGTCCTGAAGCCGAGGTCTTAAAGCAGTTTGCAGAGAAGCCAGAGCACCAGCAGGAAGAGCTGCAGAAGGCCATAGAGAACAGCAACTGAACAAAATGGCAGAGGAGAACATGACCTGTAAAATGGAAGCTAACAAAGACAGCCGCGAGGCTCAGATGGATGCTACACTGGAGCATTTGAGTGACAGAAGGACAAGCACACTGAAGGGGTGCGGAAGAACAAAGAATCCGAAGACCCGGACAACGAGACTGAAGCCCACTAATTTGTTCTGAGAACTGACTTGCTCCTGTCCCCTTCCTAAAGATCCAAAGACTGTATACTGGCCAGTGTCGTTTTATTTTTCCCCCTCCTGACCAATATTCTAGAAGCTGATATAGGACCGTGTAGGTAAATCCAGAAAGGAAGGTGTCCTTTTAAGGGGCGAAAGGGGAGAAACCAAAAGCATTTCGCTCTTTTTCTGAACTGCTGGTCTTTTAGTGCAGCTATCGTTTGCAAAGCCTCCTTTCGACTGCAGTGCACCTGGTGCCCAGTGGCAATGGCTAGTACCATATTGGCTCTGTGAGAGTCTGTGAAAAGAATTTGCAGTGGCTTCTTTCAAACTGTTAGATGCTGAGTATCTGTCACTCTTGAGTCATGATTCTGTCACAATCTTACCAGATGCTACTGTACTCGAATGGTTAATAAGCTGCATGGTGTTCCTGGACGTTAAAAAAAAAGATGCAAAGAAAAGAAAATGTAAAGCAAAAGTAAAATAATATAGATCAGGTTGAAATTAATGAAATAGAGAACTAGAAGCAGAAGATAAAATAAAACCATCAGCAGGGATTTTTAAAAATAAAAATCAACAAAAGTCACAAGTGTTTTTAACGAGATTGTCAGAGAAGAAAACACAGATGGCTCCAATTGCGAGAATGAAAAATAAATGAGGAGACATCAGTACTGACCTTATAGAAATAAGTATGTAAACAGTAGGAACAATTATATTCTAATAAGATAGATAACCTAGATAAAATGGTAATAAAGCAGAAAGATGCAAAGTACCAAAACGGACTTTAAAGAAACAGAGAATGTGAAGAGACCCATATTTAGTGGAAGGTTAAACTGATAATTGAAAGCCTCCCAACAAAGAGTGTTCGCTGATAATTTCTGTCAAACATTTATAGACTAATTCACATCAACACCTTTCAATCCTTCTGATAAAATAGAAGAGGATGGAATCATTCTTAATTCTCATTTTGTAAGACCCGTATCATCCTGACACCAAGCCATAAGAAGACATTACAAGAAAAAATGTAGGCCGGTTTCTCTTGTGAACATGATGCAAACATCTCAACAAAGTATGAGCAAGCCAAATCCCACAATATATGAATCATCCACCATGACTAAACAGGATTTGTCCTAAGAATGCACACTTCATTTGACATCTGAAAATCAATTAACATAATGCTTTGCCACATCGATTTAAAAAAGAAAATGAAGATAATATCAATAAATAATAAAAACAGCAAAATCCACACCCTTTCATAATACAAAATCACTCAACAAATGAGGACAAGAAACTTCTTTCACTGACAAAGACATCTATGAAAGTCCCCAAACTAACATGAAAGGAGGAATAAAAAGAGGCTGGTTTCTTCCCAGCAGAAGCAACAAGATGAGGATGACTATTCTAGTTGCCATTATACTATTACACTGGAGGAGCTAGCCAGGGAGCCAGGCAAGAAAGAATAAACAAAGGCCTCAACCTTGGGAAAGAAGAAGTAGCATTGATGCCTTGATACAAAACTTCTAAAGACTCCACAAAAATACTACGACTGCATAACTGACATAGGAGCTCAGCCAGCTTCTAAGATACAAAAAGATGAATATCAAAAATCAACTGTACTGTTCTATACTTGGAATGAACAGCCTAAAGTGAAATTAAGAAAATAAATCCTTAATAATACCACCAAAAAAAATAAAATACTCAGGAGGACATTTAAGAAAAGTCCAGGACTTAAACTGTGTAATTTCAAAAAATTTGTCAGAAGAAATGAAAGGGAATCCTACACTTAATTAGTGTTGGAATGTCTTATGTCATAGATATACTAAAAAAAATGGCACAAATCAGCATTTCATCATTTCCTCTTATTTCCCTTACTTTAAGTGGTCTACTTTATGAAGTAGATAGGTCGAAATGTCATACTGTTCCTTTTGTGAGTGATTGGTATGCCTTGTGGTTGATTTCCCTTAAAGTTCCATTAGCCCATGTAAAAAACTTTCTCTGTGGTAATTTTTATTCAGAAGCTTGACTAAAATACACTTGATCTGCAAGGATTCTTTAACTACAGGGAAATTAAAGAGAATCTAAATTAGTAGAGAAATATTTTATATCATATGAAACTAGAATTAATTTTGCTGAGATGGTCATATTTCCTAAATTGATCTGTGTTCACAATTCCTATGGAACGGAAGCTGTGTCCTTTTTTTAATAGAAAACCTAGATTTATTTGTCAAACTATTACAAAGACAAACTGTCTTTGGGAGTTCTCTGAAATCTTCATCATGGATTACTTATTCTCTAGCAGAAAGTTTCCGTAAGATATGGACAATGAAGGTTGTAACCTATGAGATAGTAACAGCAGACAGGTAAGCCCTTTAGGAATGGAAGGTTGCCAGAACCATTTGTATCATGGAGGGATATGTGGTTGGGATTTGCCCCAGAGGCTACCTAGTGTGCAACTGAACTAACGACAAAATTGGGTCCCAAGTAAAGGACTTAGGCCTTGATAGAAGATGACAAAAGCTGATTCCTGTAGACATGCCTTTCTCTCCAGGGTTGAGAGCTTTTTCAGGCCCCAGAGAGGAAGCCTCAGCATCTCTCATCCCCACCCAGTTCACCTGCACCCCTGTTCCTGTGTATATCACACAATAGGCCTGCCCGCAGGCAGATTTGCAGATAGCAAAGGCAAGGATTAGAGGCATACTCATAGGACATGGAAGTTTGACAGTAAATGACAGACTACAAATACCCCTTTTGTTAAGTTAATTTACCTCTTTCAATAAAGATCATAGTTTCTTCTCCTGGTAACAACTTATTGCTTAAAAAAAAAGTTGGTTTCAAGTGGGTTTTGGAGAAGGAAAAGTCTTTTACCAACCCAGCTCCACAGTGGAAGAGGCACCAAGTTCTCTCTTACAGTCAAAAGCAAAATCTTATAGCAGCCAAAGAATTTTCAGTGATCAACATTTGCATCCTCAAATTGTCCAGCAACTGTTGGTGCGGAGTCCACTTCCATGCCTTTCCAATGTGGCTGGCCCTTCCTCTGTTAAATGGGAGAGTCTTTATTCATAAGTGTGAAATGTAGGAACATTCTCCTGTCCTTGCTCGTGCACTTCCATATCAACTCTTCTCCATCCTAATTATCCAAGTCTTCGTCCTCAGGATCTGGACAGGAGGCCTGGCATTCGCATGTCGAAGGGAACATTGCCTCCAATGCTGATTCATCACTAGGCACAAATCTAAACTTAGCAATAGTCTCCACATCACCATCACTGTCTTCCTCATCTTCATGAGAGATTCTTCTTATTCTTCTCCAAAGTTTGCATTTACCATAACATGCAAATTCTCTCAAGGGTAAGCATTTAGGTCTCTAGGGGCTGCATGCAAACTAATGGCAGGATATTCCAGTGACAATCCCAACCTAGATCCATCTAACCAAAACAGGCGGCTCTCAGTGAAGTAAAGCGAGCCAGTGCCCAGCCACTTCTGGTTCAGCACCATCTCAGCATCCTGCTGATGCTGCCTGAGGGCCTCCACCACATTGGGCAGCGGGAAACTCTTGAGGAAGCTCATGGCAGTACATTTGCATATGTTGAACCAACCTTGTGTGCCTGGGATAAAGCCTACTTGATCCCTGTGAATGATCTTTTTGTTATGTTTTTGAATCCGATTTGCTAACACTTTGTTGAGAATCTTTGCATCTGTGTTCATCAAAGAGATTGGCCTATATTTTTCTTTTTTATGTGTATCTTTATTAGGTTTTGGGATTAAGACAATATTAGCTTTGTAGAAAGAATCTGGTAGTGTTCCTTCCTTTGCTATTTGATAGAACAGTTTAAGGAGCATTGGTGTTATTAGCTCTTAAATGTCTGGTAGAACTCTGTGCTGAATCCATCTGGCCCAGGACATTTCGTGGTGGGAAGATTCGAGATTACTTCATCGATTTCCTCATATGTTATAGGACTGTTTAAATAATTCACAACTTCCTGATTCAATTTTGGTAAGTTGTGCTTACTTAGGAATGCATCCATTTCTTTTGTGTTGTCAAATTTCACAGAGTGTAAGTTTTTGAAATAGGACATTATAAATACTCTGAATTTCTTGGCTATCAGTAGTGATAACTCCATTTTCATTTCCAATTTTGTTAACTTGTGTTTTTTCTCTCTTGCTTTTGGTTAATTCAGCTACGGGTGTATCAATCTTATTGATTTTTTCAAGGAACCAGCCTTTGACTAGTTGATTCTCTGTATCGTTTTCCTAATCTCAATTTTGGATATTTCTCCCCTTATTTTGCTAATCTCCTCTCTTCTACTGCTTTTGGGATCAGATTGCTCTAGTCTCTCTAAAGCTTTAAGCTGCATTGTTTAAGTTATCTTTTTCTGATGTTTCCATTTTTTGATGTAGGCATTAAGAGCTATGAACTTACCTCTTAGGACAGCTTTCATTGTGTCCCAGAGATTCTGATAAGTTATATTTTCATTATCGTTCACTTTCAGGAAATCTTCAATTTCCTTTTTAATTTCTTCCTGAATCCAATTCTCATCCAGCATCACAGTGTGAAGTTTCCAGGAGTTAGTGTATTTTCTGTTGTTTATTGTAGCTTTAGACCATGATGCTCTGATAGGGTACAGGCTAGAATTTCAACTTTCCTGTATATGTAGAGATTCATTTTGTGGCCCAATATGTGATCTATTTTGGAGAAAGTTCCGTGTGCTGCTGAGAAAAATGTCTATTCTTTAGTGCGTGGATGAAAAGTTCGATAGAGATCTGTAAGGTCCATTTCTTTAAGTGTTTGATTAAGTTCCAAAGTGTCTCTGTTAAGCTTTTGACTTGTTGATCTATCCCATTTTGAGAGGGCAGTGTTGCAGTCCCCAAGAATTATCGTTTGGGGGTTGATTTCTTGCTTTAGGCGCTGTAGGGTTTTCTTAATGAATGTGGAGGAATGCATATTAGGTGCACATATCTTCAGTATTGTGAAGTTTTCCTGGTGTATTGTACCTGTGACTAAAATGTAGTATCCATATGTGTCTCTTATGATTTTTTTTTGGTTTGAAGTCCACTTTGTGCAATAGCATAATAGCTACCCCTGCCCGGTTCCATTAGCTTGCACAATTTTTGATCAGCCTTTTATTTTTAGAATGTGCCTATCTTTTGTGGTGAGATGGGTTTCCTGAAGGCAGCAGATTGATGGGTTGTGATTTTTAATCCAAGTTTGTTATCTGTGTCTCTTGATCAGTAAGTTAATACCATTGACATTTAATGTTATAATGGAGAAATTATTTTTAATTCTGGACATTTTTTATGTTTAGTGGCTTTTGTAAGTGTATTGTTTGACATTCAGGTTTTGGTGGTATTTTACTTCCCTTCTGTCCTCCTTGATACGTTTGTTTTTTTCTTCAAGCTTGAGTATCTTTTCTAGCATTTTTTGAAGGCCTGGATTGGTAGACATGTAAGCCTTCAAGTTGTCTTTGTTCTGGAAAACTTTTCTTTCTCCCTCGATCATGACAGATAGTTTTGCAGGGTATATTATTATGGGTTGGCATTTTTGCTCATTTAATACTTGAAGTATGTCTCTCCAAGATCTTCTTGCTTTTACTGTTTCCATTGAGAATATTTGTTATTTTGATAGGTTTACCTTTAAAAGTGACTTGTTTTTTTTCCCGTGAAGCTCTCAGCACCTTTTCTTTGTCTTGAATGTGGAGTGTTTTGACTATTATTTGCCGTGGCGAGTTTCTATTATGGTCATATCTGTTTGGGGTGCGGAATGCCTCTTGTATTAGGATGGGCCTCTCATTCTTGAGTTGAGGGAAGTTTTCATTTATGATAATTTAAAAATTGTCCTCAGGTGTGGTATTTTGGGATTCTTTCTCTGGTATTCCATTTATGCGCATGTTAAGCTTCTTCAGGGTGTCCCATAACTCTTGAATATTCCTCTCAAGTATCTTTTTGGCTTTAAGAACCTCTTCCATTGAGTTGGTTAATTCTCCCACTTTGTCTTCAATATTGAAATTCTATTTTCTGCTTCGTTAGTTCTGTTGATACGACTCTCTGTTGAGTTTTGGGTTGAAGATAACTTGTCTTTTAGTTTGATTTTAAACTCTGCCTGAGACTGTTTTAACTCCTCTATGTATTTTTTTTGTTTCTTGAACTGTTTTTCTCAACTTCTCCAAGTGCCTGTTGTGTTCCTGTTCAAAATGGTTGATGCCGCTGTTTAACTCCTCTTGGATTTCCTCTTTCATAGTATTAATCATGGTAATGATCATACTTTGAAATTCGTTATGTTGGGTCTGGTTTTAGTGGCTGTTATCTGTGAATTTGTTCTGATTGGAATCCATCATTATGGGGTTCATTCTTTCAATGGGAGATTTGTCTTCCTGGGTTTTGTTTCTCATGCATCTGCACTTTCACTTGGGCATTGTCTTTTTGTCTCTTACGACCTTTCAGTTTCTGTGTGTTTTTGACTGAACTGATTTAGTTGGTATTACTACTCTCTGGCAGTTCTTACTAGTGCTTGGCGTGTAGTTGGGTTACTTTGTCTTCTGATAGTATTACTTCCTAGATGAGGCTATTAGGCTGTTAGTACATCAGTTAAGTCAGGTTAAGTAGACAGGGGGTGAATATTAGTATGGTAGTGCAATTTTATGATTTAGTGTCTTGGTTATGTGTGAGGGTGAGTGGTATATTCCCTGGAATTGTATGTATTTTTGAGTGGCTGTATGGAAAAGTTAATCTACAGTGATTAATACTTAAAAGGAGCAGTATGGTAAAGGAAAGAGATTTACTTATCTTTGGGCTGGATGTAAAGAATCTCTCCCATGTGATAGGATGATTTTAGATGACTTCAGATGTATGGCCTTTGTCCCTTAGAGCTTTGCTTGGGTTTTCTTTGGATTCTGTTGAATTCTGAGTAGCAGTGTGTCCTCCATGGACCACGGGCGAGGGTCCCCGGTGCGTCAGAGGGGGAGAGAGGCTCTTGGTGATGGCAGAACTCTTCACCTGGGACCTGGGACTTGGCTTAGTGGCCCACCCAGGCTCCAGGGATGGAGGAACCAGAGCAAGTCCTGTCCGGGTCAGGTGGGCAGGTAGGCGGGAGGAACAAAGGGGCTGGGGCAAACGGGAGGCAGCCTGGGTGTTGCCCGGGCTGGATAGTGGGGGGAGCTGAGACAAGGGGTGACCTGGGGGCTGGGTAACTCACCTGGGATGGAGGAACCACCAACCGGGAGGGAGTCCCATCTCGGGCAGGCAGGTGGGCGGGAGCAAGGACCTCTTAACTATGACAGATCATCTTCTCTTAAAGTAATTCTCTATAAATACTAGATAAAATGCAAAAAAGAGGTACAACTGTTCACAGACATCAGACACGCAGCATTAGCGAGATCTCAATGATCAAGTGAAGGGAAAAAATTAGAAAATAATAAGACATGAAAGTAGGAGGAGGACTAATTGGGAAGAAGGGAGTGTGCAGGAGTGGGAAACAAATATAATGGGCAATGGGGGTGAATATGTTCAGAACACATTGCATACATGTATGAAATTGTCAAAATTAAATTTAAAATGTAATGTTAAAAGACTCTTTAAGCCATAAATGACTTGGCAACTTCCTCCCCAGTGGCTGGCTTTCATAGTACCATACAATGTTATGCAGGCTGCTGGGGGAGACAAAATCATCAGCAGTCTTATCTAGTAATTGAGCCTTTAAAGCTTTTCTGTTTAAAAAAGTCATAATTGATATGGCCTACTTGATAAATCTAATCAGGTTAAAGAGGAACCAACACTAACAATACATGGTCTGTCAAACAGAAAGGAGAACAGAGGAGAGGAAGAATGATGTAGAAAGCAAGAAAGAGGAGGGAGAAGCTGTAATACTGACCTGCACCGAAAGATGTGCCCACAGCAGTAATAACTGCATGAATGTTATGGGGGTTACCAATCACTTTCTGATCAGATTTCAGGCCTACTCTTTAGGAGGGACATCTAATCCTCTCCCCTCAAAGATCAGAGAACATCACAAAAGAAGGAAAAGAAAGACTGTCCCTAGCCTTAAACAGAGAAAGAGCCCCTCATTGACATGACCAGAGGTGACTGCAAAGAACTGTGGTTGCACAAGATGATGAGAATAAGTGAATGTTGAAGATTCAGTCCTCAGCATGGCACATACTCTACCCCTCAAGACTCATGTATCTCTGTGGAAGAGAAAGTGGAAAAAATGTAAGAGTCAGAAGACAGAAAAAGGGTTGTGAAATGCCACCCTCCAAAAAAGACCTTGTCATGGCAATTATAAACCCACAATAGAGGTGGTTGCTTATGCTCAGCCTACAGTGAGCATACCTGGCCAATGAACAGTTTAAGAACTAAGGAGAAACCCATGTTACAAAGCACTGAAGAACAATGTAAAACTAACAGATTGAGGGGAGGACAATACAAACATCCAGCTGTGTACCCAAGGGGATGTCTACTAGACTCCAAGACACAGTCTCAATCCCAGAATCCCACGAAAGGCCCTGATTAAACCCAGTGGGACACAAAACAAAACAAAACAAAACAAAACAAAACAAAACAAAAGGTATGATATGGAAAGAAGAGTTGAAGGAAAGGAACTAGCATGTAGGAGGGACATAAGAAAAGGTAGGGGAAAAGTTATTATAATATTTTATATACATGCATGAAAATGTCAAAGAGCAAAATTCTCTGATAAAGGTGAGGAGAAAAGAATGCTAACCTCATTAAAGCAAAGTATAGGCACAAAGTAATTTCTCTTCAGATCCTTTGATACTCTGTAATACATATTGACAACATTTCTCAGTGTATTTATACTATTATTTCATAAACATTTACAATAAATAAATGTTCAGAAATCATTTACTCCTGAAAATGAAAGAAAAAAATATGTCCTTCAAACAAGGCCCTTCTGTGGTTAGAAAAGACTATTGTACTAGTAGGAATGTAGTTTTGATAAGTGTGCTATCTTTACATACAAGGTGTCAACTTCAGGAGAATCTTTGTTAAGGATGTGTAGTAACTCTTATTGCTACTCTGCAATATGTTTAAAATAGTTTCAAAATATTAAAAAATGAAAACACGCCAAAAAATAAGGTGAAACAGCATCAAGGAGGACACCCGACATTGACCATTGGCCTCATCCACATGCTTGTGCACATACATGGATGCACGAGCTCATACAAACACAAGAGTAAATAAGAAAATCAAGTGGTAATTTTAGACATAAAAACAATTAAACACTGAATAGATGTAGGGTGCAACATTATAGCAGCTTGGTGACCAGGATGACAGTTTCATGGTTTGAATGTGAGTTACCCTCCACAAGCTCATACTCCCGTAACATGTGTTTGAATATTTGATCCTTAGCTGGTGGCCGTGTTTGGAAGGGTAATGGGACCTTTTAAAGCTGAGCATGGTTCCAATGTATACATATGATGCTGCATTACTATATTCCTTAATTTTAAAGATACATGTTAGAATATTTATCAAGGCCATCTAACCTTTATTGTATGGATGGAAATATAATATGATAACCGATTTTTTAAAGAGCTAGAGTCTGGTTAGAAGAGGAAGTACGTCACTGGGCCTGGATCTTGAGGTTTAGCAACCCAGCCCCACTTCCTCCTGTTACCTGACTTGTGGCAGAGTTTGTGCCTCAGTTTGGACATCCTCCCTCTATAAACCAATAAAAATCAAACTAAGGTAAAAAGCAGAAAAGAGAAAGTTATTCAACATAGCCACAGTGGGAAGAGATAAATCCAAGTAATTTTAAAAATCTGTCTGCAAAGTTCTGATACAGGATCTAAATCTGATAAGGGTAGAAGCTGTGGCTACACCTACTATTGTCTGACTTTATTCTTTCCTTCAAGGTGATCTGGCAAGTTGTCAGAGCTGTGTAAAATCTCTTTTTGAAGACAAACTTCCCATGGCTGTCACCTGATCTGGGAAGTTTTCACTATTCTGTGAAGATCTTCTCTCTGTTTTCAGAATGAGATTCCTGGGTAAGCTTCAGCTGTTCAATGTCCATTCTTTTGATAGTTCCAATAGCCACAGTGGTGAGGTGAGGATACAAGCATTCCTTTAGAGTCCTGATGCCTTCTGGCTACACGCTTTTCTTTTGCTCTCTCTGCCACCTGATAGTTGTGGTAATGTGAACTGACTTCGCTGCCAGGAACTATGCTTTCTGCTATGTGATTCCTGCCATAATGGACTATATTCCCTCTGGAACTAGAAACCAAATAATAAATTCTTTCTACCTTAAGCTGCCTGGATCAGATTTTTTCCTCACAATAATTGAAGAGTAATTGCAATATACAGTTAATAAAAAAGTGTCCAGGCTAAAGTATTGTTTTAAAAGGGAGCATAAAAAATGGAAGGAGTGTAAGAGACATAGATCGTAGCAGAAAAGTTGAGTGTATATTTATTTGAAAGATACATGTCATAGTTTCTATTCTGCTTCTGCAAGACAACTATCAGAGTCAAGCAACTTAAGGGGAAAGAGATGTTTATTTGGCTTATGGTTCTGAGGAGAGACATAGTCCATTATGGTAGAAATCTCATATTATAAGACATGACAGGTAACAGAAGTTGAAGGCAATTTAGGTCACATCCATCATGGAGACAAGAGGGAACAAGCAGCAGACTTCCAGAGAAAACTGCTAGGGGAAGCTGGACAGGGCTAACAAACCTCAAGGTCTGCCCCTGTGATGTGGCTTCCCCCATTATGGTTCCACCTCCCAAATGTGCCTAGACCTTCCCAAATACCAACAACTAAGGATGCAAACACATGAGCCTATAAGGGATAAGTCACATTTAAACCACAACACTACACCAATTTAAAGATATACCAAACTGACAAAAGAAACGAACATTGATTCAAGAGGTTCTATCAATCTAAACCATGGATTAAACAATTTTATAATGAGATCTATTATTGTCTAGTTGCTGAAAAGAAAAATGTAATTGTGGTGAGAGGAAAAATGGGGTAAACAATAAGAATGGCAGCTAACTTCCCAACAAATACAGTGAAAACAAGAACATGCAGAAATAATGTACACAAACTGATAAAATAACTATTAATCTAGAATACCATTCCCAGAAAATATGTCCTTTAAAATATAGTACAGTTAATCACCAGTGGATCTACACTCAAACAGCTTCTAAAGAGATTTCTTCAAATTAGGAAATAATTATCTTTTTAAATGAGAGTGAAAAAATAAGTTAAGAGTTCCAGGAAGAGCAGATATGTGAGTAAATGAGAATAATAGCCATATAGAACAATTATAATGAAACATTTAAAGCCTTAAATAAATGTGCAATTAGAATGCATATCAACAATAGTACAAAAAGCAAAAGAGAACTGATTAAGTTTAAAATATTTTGTAGCATTGCATTATTAAGGAAGTCATGAAAACATAAAATCATGAGAGTACATGCTATGATCTCTAGACGAAGCACTAAAATATTCATTAAGGAACACAGAAATAATATGATGACAGAGTGGAAATGATTGAAGTTAACTGATCTGAAGTAGGCAGGGAAAGAGAAAAAAGAACCAATATGAGACAAACAAGGTAACAAATAGTATGATAACATAATGCAAAATGAATCTGTCAGCATTACATTTAAATACATTACATTCAAATATAGAGTTTTAAAAAGAAGACATGTAATTTGCAAGGTATATATCATTAGTAAGGATCCAGAGGTAGAAAGTAAAATAATATTATGTATAACTCATATACTAATCAAAAGAATGTTGCCATAACTTCATTAATATTGGTTGAACTGGTGGTCAAAAATGTCGATATCTGAACTCCCAGTGCCTGTGAATTTCAGCTTATTTGAAAACATGGTCTTAAATGAAATAAAAAGAGAATTTTAAGATGATATTATCTTGGATTACTTGGGTGGGCTGTAAATCCACTGGCAAATGTCCTCGTGAGAAACAGTAGAGAAGAAGACAGAAGAAGAGGTGGCCATGTGAAAATAGTGAAATAGAGATTGAAATTATATACTCATGAGCCAAAGTGTGCCTAAAGTCACCAGGAGCTGGATTAGAGAAAGGATTCTCACCTCTGGAGAAATTACAAACCTGACAACACTTTGATTTTGGACTTCTGTCCTCCAAAACTGAGAGAAAACATTTCGGATACTTAAGCCACTCAGTATAGTGATGCATCACAGCAGCCCTAGAATACAAATGCAGATTTTGGTGCTGGGGAAGTATGATGATAGCATAACAAATACCTAAAAATGCTCAAAGGTTGTAAAATTGGGTAATTGGTGGGGGTTGGAACAATTTCTGAGAAAAAAGGTAGAAAAATTGCAGGTTCCTTGAAATGACTGTTTGTAGAAGTATGCATGTTAGGACCTCAGAAAGAAATGAGAAATATTAATAGAAATGCTTTCTGTTTTCTCGTTAGCTGATGTTACAGTTTGCCTTTATGCTGTCAATAAATTCATGACCAAACAGTTTAGGGGAGCAAGGGTTTTTTTTCTGGTTTTTGATTATCTGGTTCCAATTCTTACTCCAGATTGCCAGTAGATCCCACACTAACACCAGGAGCCAATGGAACTGGCCACATCATATCACAGAATTGTGAGAGAGGGGCAAACTTCACTCACTACACAGCAAGACTGTGAAAGTTTGCTGAAGAATATCGAACTACTGAACCAACTTCCCCCTCTTAGCCATCTGCCATGGGAATGATTCCACACATTATGTGCTGGCCCTTTCCCCCATTAGATCTCCTGCAGGCTCGTTCAGGGTTTGCCTTAACTATCAATTCTGCACAGATTTACCTAGAGCTTCACCTTCGATTGTCAAATTTATACCTATATATCTAATTGACACAGCTGATAAGTGAGGCAAACACCTTTAGGAAAAAAACTCATCTATGAATTGCACCTTCAAAATGTCCTTTCATTATTTCAGCTAAAAGTTGTTAGGGAAAGCTGAGCCCACATAGAGGCATTCCTATATGACATCTTCATGGCGTTAGCTGAGCATATTGAAAAGTGTTACTGTCCACCATTTTAGCCTTTTGAGGATGTGCTTGCATGACTTTGCACTGAGCATACCCCAAAATATGTGTCATCATTCCTTCCTGACTTTAAGTTGATCATGTTCAGAAATGTACTTTTTAAGTGAGCATGCTCAGAAACATACCTACCTTTAAATTGCTTTCTTGTGTGAATATGTTAAAAGAGAGCACTGATTTGGAAATAACTCTCATGCTAAGTTTCTATTGCTTTTGTTGTGACAAAGGCAACTGCCACAGTTACTCTGTATGTTGCCAATAAATTCACAACCAAACACCTTAAGGGGGAACAAGGGGTTTTATTCTCTCACAGTTACAGTTCTTAGTCCAGTTCAGCAGAAGAGTTCACACGAATACCAGTATCCAGAAGAACTGGCTATACTATATCCACTGCTGAGAGAGAGAGAATTCTTACTTGCCGTACATGTCTATCCAACTATGTCAAAAAGTACCATCTTATTTAAATCAACTCAGTCCATTTTATCCACCTGCCCAGTAGAGTCCCACCCAAAATGGGCTAAGCCTTCCCCATCAATTAGATAACTTCCTGAAGGCTCACTCAGGGTTTAACTCAACAATTAATTCTTTACAAATGTGCCCAGAGCTCAAGCCTTCATATGTCAGGTTGACACTTGTATATAATTATGACAGCAACTTAAGGGAGAAAAGTTTATTCTGGCTCACAGTGAAAAGGTGCAGAGTTCAGGTTCATCATGGCAGGGAAGTCAGATCAGCAAGTGCTTGAATTAGCTAATCAATTCATATCCACCATCAGAAAGCAAGGAGCAATGAGTGCTTGCTAGTGCCATCCACTGTGAGTGGAGCTTCCTGCTTCAATTATCTTGAGCAAGATAATCCCAAATAAGCATGCCAGGAAGCTTATTATATTACTCTCCCCAGTACCATGTTCCTCCTCAGACATACCCACTGCTATTTAGTGTAAATGCATTTCTGTCAGTTTTTTAAAAATTGTTATTTTGTGTATTCATACAAATGACAGCCAGCTCTCAGACTTGTCTTCCTTTATTCTCCTGATTGCATTCATTAGATAACCCTTGAAAATTAAGATAAAAAGTATATTGCAATAATTATCTTGTGGTAAGAACACTGTACTTAATAATTTTCTAGTCATAGACCTTCATGCATCAAATTTTCTGTTAATATTATAAATACTGCCCCAAGAACAACTTTCTGCATCTTTATGCTCAATAATACAAGTGTTCGTGCAGGTTAAAAGTAGACACCAAATTTATGACTAAAAGTTACTCATACTTTAAATTTGCCTAGTAAATCTTTTGTAATTACTCATTCCACTGAATTTAAAGACCAGATAATTTTAGCGTTCAATTTTCCGGGCTATTAAACATAAAAAGGCACCTAATTTGTTTTATGAAGTCATATAACCTTAAATTTGATGATGATATATTACAAAAAAAGAAAATTATATACCTGGTTTCTTTTCATGACATGGATGCCAAAAGTTCTAAAAATATTCTGAAGAAAATGTCAAGAAATCAAATTGAATATTTTTTAAAGTAATGCATGTAAGATAGTAAAAATTAAAACAGAAGCTTTACTTAACAAAAGGAAAAAAGTATTTATTATGTCTTTTATCTCTTCCATAAGATGTGTTCATGTTTTCAACACATTGAAGGATGCTCCAGGGATGGGGGTAGGGGCACTGGGAGAAAGGGAGGGAGGGGGGAAAGGAAGAGAAAAAGGGAGGAGGGAGCAGAGAGGTACAGGGAGGGGTGGATGGAGGGAAGGGATCAGGGTACCTATTAAGTTTGTATGAGCAGGGGAAAAATACATTATTTAAAATAAAAAATAAACAAAACCAAAAAAAATAAAAAAAAGATGTGTCATGCCACTGGCAAATATTCTGTGGGAGATAAAATTATCCCGCTTTCAAAATCAGTGTGTTACTCATTTACAACCGTGTCACCTTGATAGTGCATTGGATGGCAATAACCCCATTCTTCTAGTGATGAACATTTTGGATATTACTAGTGTTTTGCTATTATATATAACATGACAGTGAATATACATTTTTTATATTCCTAATGAGAGGTTTCTAAGTCAAAGTTTTTTGCATCTTGAGTTGTGATTCGGGGCTGTCAAATTGGTCTCCAAACAGGATGCATGATTCACACTCAATGTAATACTTTTCTCATAAATTGCCAGTCACTGTGTCATTGTGTCAGTCAGCTTTTTGCTGTTGTGGAAAAAAAAATGCCTAAGAAGCAATGTAGAAGAAGGAAAAGCTTAGTTTGAATCACAGTGTTCAATGTTCCAATACGAGGTCAACTGCCTCCATTACTTTTGAGAGAGAAAGGGATAAAAGAAGGGAAGTGCCCAATGAGAGATTTTCTCCAAGGAAGCCCATCTTTGTTGAATAGCTCAGTGAGCAATTGATTTATTGATGAGGATAGAGGCTTGATGATCCGAAAACCTTATAATGGCTCCATGTCTGAACACTGCTACCCTGCGGATCAGCTCCGGGGGACATTCTATATTCAAACTTTAGCAGTTATCCAATGCTTTAATTTCGGTCACTGTAAGGACAAAAGATCATGCATGCATCTTAATTTTCATTTCTTAGTTAACTGTCTTTTCATATTTTAAAATGGCATCTGTGGATTTTTTCTTTCAAACCCTTATTGAAATTTGCCCATTTTTTCTTTTTTGTTATTTTCTTTCCTAAACAGTCTTTCTTTTTTTTTTAACGTTTTTTATTATTTCCGCTCACACAAACTTGGTAGGTACACCGGTTCCCTCCCTTCCTCCTCCCCCCAGACTCCCCTCACACTCCCTCCCCATCTCCCAGTGCCTCCCCCCCTCCAATCCCCGGAGAATCCTTTAATGTGCATGCCAGGCTCTCCTCTGAGTCCTCCTCTCCGATGACATACTAGGACCTAGTGGCATTTCCCTGAACCCTTTCCTGTGTTCCCCTTAAGCACAGGAACACTACTGTGGCTGTCGATCCCTTGCCTCCAAGGATCTTGGTGCCTTTAGCAAATGCTAGACTTTGTGGGTTCAATAATGTGTTGGACATTGCGCAGGGCATGCAAAGTCCAATTATGATTGCTTCGGCCCTAACTTGTGTGGAGTATCTTGCAAATCATTGCTCCTCCCATCCTTGTGCTCTTACACTCTTACCGCCCCCTCTTCCACAAATTTCCCTGAGTTTCAGGATGGGGAGAGATTAGGCTGGCCTAGTTCTAGGTGGTCCATATAAAGTCTCTGAAGTTCTGGATTGTGGTTTGTTGATTTTCTTTTTCAGTTTTGCTGCTCCTACAATGCCCTTCACTCCATCCTGATGGGCATTGTATGTCACCCCCTGGCCAGAGACAAAAAGTTGTTAAACTGGAGTCTTGTTATAAGAGCACATTCAAAGGTAGATGTAATAAAAGTAGGAAAGGAAACCTCAGTGAGGGAGGGGTCAATCACCCATTTGCAAAATGATTATTTTTTTTATCTGCCAGACTATATGCCCTCCCCTTCTGATGAGATCATACCCCCTCAGTTGTAAATGATCAGGGACGAAAGTCTGTGAACTTAACCAGGTGTCTCATTACTTACTTGCAGTCCTTGATGGAGGCCTATTTTCTCTGCTGTAACATGATCCCTTCTCTCCTTGTTTCTGGTGTGGCCCTCCAACCCCATCCCTCCTGTTCATAATCCTTGCAATTACTGGAGGTATTACAGAGATTTATCTTTGAGTGTCTCTAGGTGAGCTGGGTAGGTTTGGTACTAGGAGCCACCTATTAGGGAGTACATACGGCACTTAATTTTCTGGGTCTGGGATACTTCACTTAATATAATTGTTTCTAATAACATCCATTTCCTGTCAAATTCCAGTAATTCATTATTTTTGATGGCTGAGTAGTACTCCATTGTATAGATGTACCAGTTTCCTTATCTACTCATCAACTGTTGGACATTTGGGTTGATTCCATGACTTTGCTATTGTAAACAGTGCTACTATGAACATGGTAGTGCTTGTGCTATTGAGGTGAATTTTTGCTATATGTGCGATTATTCCCAGAAGTTGAATAGCATATGGCATTTCAATCTTTAATGTCTTTAAGAATCTCCAGATGGCTCGCCAGAGTGGTTGTATGAGCCTGCATTCCCACCAGCAATGTAGGAGAGTTCCCCTCTCTCCACATTCTCTCCTGCATTTGGTGTTGTTTGTATTGTGGATTTTTGCCATCCTGACCGGGGTGAGATGATATCTCAGGGAAGTTTTCATTTGCATTTCCCTGATGGCTAAGGATGTGAAGCATTTTTAAAGATATTTGTTAGACATTTTAATTTCATCCCTGGTGAAGGTTCTTTTAAATTCCAGGGCCCATTTTTTAATTGGGCCATTGGTTTCCTTGGTGTTTAGTTTTCTAAGTTCTTTGTGCACTCTGGATAATAGAGCTCTATCAGATATGTGGTTAGTGAAGATTTTCTCCCATTCTGTGGGTTGCCTTTGAGCTCATGTTACAATCTCTTTATCTGAACAGAAGCTCTTTAATTTCACAAGATCCCAACTGTTGAGAGTTGGTAGCAGTGACTGTGCCATTGGATGTCTGTTTAGGAAATGTTGGCCTAGCCCAATCAGCTCGAGGGAATTCCCTGTCCTTTCAACTATGGTTTTTATAGTCTCTGGCCTTATATCAAGGTCCTTGATCCATTTGGAATTAAGTCTTGTACATGGTGACAAGTACGGGTCCATCTTTAATCTTCTGCATGTGAAGATCCAGTTTTTTCAATACATTTTTTATTATTTCTGCTCATACAAACTTAATAGGTACACTGGTTCCCTCCCTCCCTCCTCCTCCCCCCAACCCCCTGCTTCCCCTCCCCTCCCTTCCCATCCCCTAGTGCCTCCCCCCCAATTCCCAGAGGGTCCTTTATTGTGTATGCCTAACTCTCCTCTGGATCCTCCTCTCCAATGACGTACAAGAACTCAGTGGCATTTCCCTGAACCCTTTCACGTGTTCCCCTTAAGCATAGGAACACTACTGTGGCCATCAATCCCTTGCCTCCAAGGATCTTGGTGCCTTTAGCTGGTACTAGACTTTGTGAGGTCAATAGTGTGTTGGATATTGCGCAGGGCATGCAAAGTCCTATTATGTTTGCTTTGGCCCTAACTAGTGTGGAGAATCTTGCAAACCATTGCTCCTCCCATCCTTTTGCTCTTACAATCTTCGCGCCCCTCTTCCTCAAATGTCCCTGAGCTTCAGGATAGGGAGAGATTAGGCTGGCCTATTTCTAGGTCGTCCATATAGAGTCTGTGAAGTTCTGGATTGTGGTTTGTTGATTTTGTTTTGCAGTTTTGCTGCTCCTGCAATGCCCTTCACTCCATCCTGGTGGGCATTGTATGTCACGCCCTGGTCAGAGACAAAAAGCTGATAAATTGGAGTCTTGTTATAATAGCACATTCAAGGGTAGATGTAATAAAAGTAGGAAACCTCAGTGAGGGAGGGGTCAATCACCCATTTGCAAAATGATTACTTTTTATCTGCCAGACTATATGCCCTCCCCTTCTGGTGAGATCATACCCCCTCAGTTGTACATGATCAGGAACGAACATCTGTGACCTTAACCAGGTGTCACATTACTAATTGCATTCCTTGATGGAGGCCTATTTTCTCTGCTGTAACATAGTGCCCTCTCTCCTTGTGTCTGGTGTGGCCCTCCAACCCCATCCCTCCTGTTCGTAATCCTTGCAATTACTGTATTACATAGGTTTACCTTTGAGTGTCTCAATGTGGGCTGGGTAGGTTTGGTACTAGGAGCCACCTATTAGGGAGTACATACGGCGCTTAATTTTCTGGGTTTGGGATACTTCACTTAATATAATTGTTTCTAATGACATCCATTAACCAGCAAATTCCAGTAATTCATCATTTTTGATGGCTGAGTAGTACTCCATTGTATAGATGTACCACCTTTTCCTTATCCACTCGTCAACTGTTGGACATTTGGGTTGATTCCATGACTTTGCTATTGTAAACAGTGCTGCTATGAACATGGTCGTGCTTGTGCTATCGAGGCGAACCTCTGCTGCATGGGGAGTTATTCCCAAAAGTGGGATAGCAGGGTCATATGGCTTTTCAATCTTTAATTTCTTTAAGAATCTCCAGACGGCTCGCCAGAATGGCTGTATGAGCCTGCATTCCCACCAGCAATGTAGCAGAGTTCCTCTCTCTCCACATCCTCTCCAGCATTTGTTGTTGTTTGTATTGTGGATTTTTGCCATCCTGACCGGGGTGAGATGATATCTCAGGGAGGTTTTGATTTGCATTTCCCTGATGGCTAAGGAAGTGGAGCATTTTTAAAGATATTTGTTAGACATTTTAATTTCATCCCTGGTGAAGGTTCTTTTAAATTCCAGGGCCCATTTTTTAATTGGGCCATTGTTTTCCTTGGAGTTTAGTTTTCTAAGTTCTTTGTGCACTCTGGACAGTAGAGCTCTATCAGATATGTGGTTAGTGAAGATTTTCTCCCATTCTGTGGGTTTCCTTTGAGCTCATGTTACAATCTCTTTATCTGAACAGAAGCTCTTTAATTTCACAAGGTCCCAACTGTTGATAGTTGGTAGCAATGACTGTGCCATTGGATGTCTGTTTAGGAAATGTTTGAAACCCTAGAGATCCAGTTTTGCCAGCACCGTTTGTTGAAGATGCTGTTCTTTTTCGATTGGATTCTTTGGGCCCCTTTGTCAAAGACCAAATGGCTGTAATTTTGTGGGCTTATATCTGGGTCTTCAATCCTTATCCATTGATCTGTGTGTCTATTTTGGAGCCAGTACCAGGCTGTTTTTATAACTATGAATTTGTAGTATAGACTAAGGTTTGGTATGGTGATACCTTCAGCAGTGTTTTTGTTACTCAGGATTGTCTTTGCTATCCTGGGTCTTTTGTGCCTCCATATGAATTTTGAGATTGTTTGGTCAACTTCTTTAAAGAATTGCTTTGGGATTTTAATTGGTATAGCATTGAATTTGTATATTGCCTTTGGTAGGATGGCCATTTTTATGATGTTGATTCTGCCAATCCAGGAACATGGGAGGTCTTTCCACCTTCTGGTGTCTTCTGCAATTTCTTTCTTTAGGGTTTTAAAGTTTTCATTGTAAAGGTCTTTTACCTCCTTGGTTAGGTTTATACCAAGGTATTTCATTTTTTTAGGGGCTATAGTAAATGGGACTGTTTCTCTCAAGGCTTTTTCACTTCTTTCATTCTAGGCATATAGGAAGGCCACTGATTTCTGTACATTTATTTTGTATCCTGACACCCTGCTGAACTTCTCAATTAGTTCCAGGAGCTTCCTGGTGGAGTTTTTGGGATCACTCAGGTATAAGATCATCTATACAGTCTTTCTATGTAGCTCAAGCTGAATTGGTACTCACTACTTAGTCTAGATGGGGCTTGAGCTTGCAGCGATCTTCCATCTCAGTTCCCTGAGAACTGCGGTTGCCTGACATGACATCAAAACTTCACTTTCATAAAATAAAAGAGAAAAGGACAAAGTATCTAGCAAATTGTTCATGAAAAGTGTGTTCTGCAGTGACTCCTGTTTATAATCATTGCAGCTCACTTAAGGATTAGGTGGAAAAGCCTGTTTCCATTATGCCTCGTGCTCTTTCCAAAGGTCCAACTCCCACCAGCTGAGTGGACCACTCCTGTTTCTCTTAAGTCTTAATTTTGATTGCTAAATGTCATCCCTTTATGTGAAGTTAAGTAAATAAGATTTCTTCCATATAATTTCTAAATTTTTTCTTGTTCTCATCATTCATTTGGACTTGGCTTATACATGCTTGAGGAGTGGATACTTAGTTATTTTTTTAAAGGTAGTTTAATATCATCACCTTTCGTGCCATCCAGATTTCTTGTATTATTTATATAGGTTTCTGCAAATTGAGGATGGAAAAAAGTCCAATTTTAATTGTATATGAAAAAAATATTGGTAGCACATTGAGTCTTCATCTGGAGGGAAACAAAGACTCTTCTATATAAATTCCAGATTAAAGAACTAAATACATGTTGAAAAATTAGGTGAAAATTTAAGTGCTGCAAAGATATCTCAGCAATAAAAATACTTGCCATATATGCAAGAGGACCTAAGTTTGGAACTTCAATTTGATGTAGCAGATCATCTGAAATTTCAGACTACCAATCCCCAGAGCAAGTTAAATAGACAGAATAGCCCTTTTAGCACGTTTTGGTTTTTTTTATTTATTTATTTCACTCATATAAAGTTGTTAAGTACCCCCTTCCCCTCCCTCCCTCCACCCCTCCCTGAATCCTCTTGCTCCCTCCCCCTTTTCCCTTCCCTTTCCCCCCCTCCCTTTCTCCTAGTGCCCCCCTTCCCCCATTCCTGGAGCATCCTTTAGTGTGCATGTCAAACTTCCCTCTGGGTCCTCCTCTCTGATGAGGTATAAGGACTCAGTGGCATTGCCTAGAGCTCTTTTTTGTGTTCCCTTTTAGTATAGGAACACTATTGTGGCTGTTAATCCCTTGCCTCTAAGGATTCTAGTGCCTGTGATCCATGCTAGACTTTAGGGGTTCAATGATATGTTGGTAATTGTGCAGGTCATGCAAAGTCCTATTATGATTACTTCGGCCCTAACTTTCATGGAGATTTGATTCGTGATCCTCTCACAAAGAGAATAAGGTGCAGTAGAAGTCAAGGATGATTCTGGATATTGACTTTTTGGGTCCTCATAAGCCTTGGCTGTATACATGTATAGTTACCATACAAATGCACATGCATCAACATACATGTGAACATGCATACACACGTGCATGTACCCCCCTCCACACACCTGAAAACGAAAAAATAACCTTAGGATATTTGTATAACTTTGCTTAGCACGAGGAACATGTTCAGTGAAGATGGGAAATGTAGACACCTTCAAGAAAAGATAGATTGCATTAAATGTTAAAACTTGCACTATCCTTATGAGGCATAGAGATGCCAGTGCTGCTGCTGCAAGGCAACAAGCCACACCCAGAGAAATTGACTCTGGAGGTTTCCCGCACCCTGAAATCTTCCCCTGGTGTGAAAAAGGTGAGCAATATAGAAAATCCACCTGTTGGATGTCCTATGATTTCTTCACGGGAACAAAATGTAATTGTGTGATGCCCAAAGATGTGAAGAATTTTCACCTGATTCACTACAACTTCCACATGACATGGAATAGGACACTAGGTGAGCAGAATCATTCAACTTGGAAGCATAACAATTAACAGAATCTCAGAACCGTTTCGGCTCAGTCAGTCTTCCATGTACTCATTTCGAACGCGCTGACTCTAAAGACTTTGAGGATGAAAATAGATGATGACCAGATAGAGAAACCTCACTTTGACTTTCTCAGTGTGACATTTGAGCTGGATTTATGAAGTTGGAATGGGAAGATTTGTCTCATGTGCAAAATGTGGAAGCCAGGAGTAGCTTAAAACGCTGAGATCTGGTTCCTGGGCACAGCATTACCCTGGGATTTTCTCACAGATTCTTTTACCATAATTATTACCTGCTCATCATCCATTTGGGCCTGCACTCACGACAGTATACCTTCACCAGATATGCCATTAGCTAACAGGCCAAGCAGTGGTCCAGGATGTACAAACTAACCAACTACAATGCAGATCTGCTCACAGAAGAGACTGACTCCTTTGTGAGCAAACTAGATTCCAGCAAAGTGTTTAAGAGGCAAAAAAAAGACCTTAATTCCACAAAAGAAAGGGCTGGGGCAGCTTTCAGGTGGCTATAAATGGCTTGGTCCCTTGGTTCCCTTGTCAGTCTTAAATACAAGTGTCAACTTGACAATTGTAGATTCAAGCTGTAGGCACAGTTGTGAAGAATTAAGTTGCATTAAACCCTGAGCAAGCCCGTGGGAGATTGTCTGATGGGTGAGTCTGTCTTTCTCTTCATGGCGTCTGGGTTTTACCCTTTTCATTAAAAATGTTCCTTGTGCTAATTATTTTCCATTTTTATGGGCACGTGTGCATGCATTGTGTAATGGGGAAGAAGATGAAGAATATTACATTCTCCATTGAGATTAGCCAGCAATTGAAAGGGCACACTGCATTCTACAGGCAGCCCTTGTCTTGGTAGGGTATGCCAGCCTCATCTCCTTAAGGTGAGAATTTCAGATTTATTAGGAACTTTCCCTTTTATATACCCATCCCTTAAATTCTTAGAAGTAACTAGGAGTAATTAATTGGAAAAACTTGTTATTTGTCCTACAAAATTTTAGCAGCCACTAGTCAAATATGATTACCTCAGTTATGAAAAATTCATGTCTTCAATTGTATGAGCCAGATTGTAAGTATTTATATAGCTAGTAGACTCTGTCTTGGAGAGCACAGAGATGGGAACTATCAAGAAAGTTCCTTTGAACAACACTGTACAGTAGTCCCTCAGATTAGTTAATTGTCACTATTTAACAATGTCAATGCCATAACTTGATAAACTGTCTCACAAAATACTTAAAGATGTGTATTTTATATATCATATAGCACAAACATATCTCATGAGTCATTTTTTTAATTTCCTGAAGTTATGTTCCTAATGTGTCCCACAGAGTGTTTTTTTTCCAAATCTAAAGTTTATTAATATATTTGTGTGTCCTACTGGTGGCTCTACATTATAGAAAGTAGATCAAGGTTTCCTAACAATTTCAACACTTTTCTATCTTCTGCTGGATGATCGGACACAAAGGCAATGTCTCATTTATGGAGTTACAGTTATGTCCATTACAAAATTCTTTATTGATGTCCTATTGTACAGCCTATACCAAGTACTCCAAATTTAGTGGCATAAAATGATAACTATAGCTGCTCCTCACACATTTTTGACTGGTTGAAGATTGCAGAGAGCTGTGTCGAGCACACTGCATTAGTGTCCATATTTCTGCTATCTGCTGTCAGCCCAGTTTGACCTTGGTTGGGAAGTCTCAGTCTCTTCTGTAAACCCCTTATCATAGAATTTGACATTTCAGAAATACCAGCATAAAATATTGTAAAACATTCAGAGACTGTATGAAGGCTCACTAGAAGAAGGTATTGTGTTAATTAGACTTCAGTCATAGATGAAGGAGATAGAAGAGGTAGTGCATATGCTGTGTCTTCACCATTTCTTCCCTGTTTTCTGAGATCTGTAATAGTAGATACCAGATCTAATCATGTAATCATTTGTGACACCTGAGCCCCATTAGGTACTCAAAAACTATTTGGTATTCATAATTAAATACCATAGAGTGTTTTGCTTTAAATAACATGTACTATTAAAATTAAAGACAATACCTGCAATGCATAAGCTTACACACAGGATTAGTATACAGAAAATAACAGAATATAATAAGAAGAAATAATAATTATAAGAAGAAGAAAAACAGACAAAAATCATTCAAAATATAGTACAGGTGATTTATAAGGGATTTACTAGGAATAAAGGGAAATGCAACCTGAAAGGTATTTACTGTAACATGTAAAGAACAAAGATGGGGAGGAGCAATGATATGCAAGACACTCCATACAAGTTAGGGCTGAAGTAATCATAATAGGACTTTTCATGACCTGCACAATTACCAGCATATCATTGAACCCCCAAAGTCTAGCATGGATCACAAGCACTAGGATTCTTAGAGGCAAGGGATTAACAGCCACAATAGTGTTCCTGTACTAAAGGGGAACACAAAAAGAGCTCTAGGTAATGCTACTTAGTCTTTACACTTCATCAGAGAGGAGAACCCAGAGGAAAGTTTGACATGCACACTAAAGGATGCTCCAGGAATCAGAGGGGGAAGGGACACTGGGAGAAAGGGAGGGGGGGGGGGAAAGGAAAGGGAAAAGGTGGAGAAAGCAAGGTGATCCAGGGAGGGGTGGAAGGAGGGAGGGGAATGGGATACTTATCAACTTTGTATGAGTGGAAGAAATTTAAAAAAAAAAAGAACAAAAAAAGAAAACAGGGCTAACTTGCACTTCTCCTTTGTTTTGTTTTCTAGCAAATAAAATGGTTCTCATCGGGCTCTGCCTCCCAAGTGTTTTTTTTTATCTTTATTTTTTAATTCACATAGAAAAATTCGTAAAATTTTCTGTACATTATTTTTAATGACAATAAATTTCTGCTGCATTCATCTTCTGAAATTTGTAGGGTTTTTAACGTTAAAATAAAAATTTCCCAGACATTCTTAGTATTCTTGTTTGTCACATTAGTTTCATGAAAGTTGAAAGAATAGATGCAACAATTGATTGAACTCTCTGTAGCCCCCTCCCCACACCAGATGCAACTTGTTTATTAATTGGGGGCATTTTGCCATGACTAATTTTCCATGATAGTGCAACTGACATTCTACTTTTACTGGGTTTCCAGCAACAAGGGTTACTCACAGCTTTCTCTCCCTCTCCTGTTACAATACTTCCTTGTACATCCTTGTATGAATGTCAATATTTCAATATGATGGAATGTTGTAAATGCTGGTTACAGTAAGAAAAATTAATATTAGGCAATGCCAAGTTGCCTACCAAGCACCCTTATTTGAGAGTAGTCATGTCCTAATGCTCTTATTAATAGTGTCTGTTACCCGTCTTCTGTATATTACCAAATCTAATAAATCAAAGGTGGTATCATCATGTGCTTGAATTTTAGAAATTTAGAGTCCTTTTGTGTGGTTATAGGCCATTAATAGTTCTATTTACTATAAATTTTTGCCAATTTTTTTGAGTTGTCCTTTCTTAAGAACTTATTAAATGACTAGGGTAAAATCCTAGCGGAATCATTGATGTATTGAAGGATATTTGTAATGTGGATTTTGAGTCAACATTTACCAATTGCTCTGACACAAAACACTATAAATACTTTGTAATCTTTTTGTTTTTTTTTTTAACATGCTTGACTATACTAAGAAACTTCAACAGGAATCCAAAGGGTGGTACATGGTATATTCTTAGGCATTTATACTATTCCTTCAGTTGCATATTGTGTTGGGTGGTTTTTCTAATAATTTGTTAGACTTTCAGTATATGAAGAATATTAGGCCATTGTTATATATTTTACAATACTTTTTAACATTGGTATTTGATTATCTTTCAAGTTTATTTTCAACCTGTTCTTTAGTAATTTCTGATGTTCATATAGTCAAGTTTATCATTCCTTAATTGACTTTGGGGATGTGTTAGAAGGGCTTTATTGCTCCAAAATTATGAAAACTTCAAATGAAATGCCCTCTCCAGGGTTGGAGAGAGGACTCAGGGGTTAAGACTCTGCCTCACAAACAGAAGGACCTGAGTCCCCATCCCAGACCCCATGTTAAAACCTCCAGGCAGAAATGGTGGTGGCCTGTGTTTCCTGCTTTGGAAGGTGGAACCTGGGAAATCCCAGAACAAAACAAAAAGGAGATTGAAGCAATCCAGTATTATTTCCCCCAAAGTCATCCTTGGACCTCCACAGGCCTGCGTTTCTGGTCCTGGTAGGGCGGAGCCTGTGAATCCAGTAAACAAGGAGGAGGTGGAGGCGTCCATGGTGGTTCCTGAATTCGCCTGTGGTTCTACATACACACACATACACACACACACACACACACACACACACACATGCACACACATGCACAATTGAATAAATAATTAAAAAATTAGAAAGGTGCGCTATGTGGAGGAGGGGTTGTGTAACTGCCCCACTGACTGATCTCTTTATGCTAAATAGAGATGTGCTGCTGCAGGAGTCACTGACCTTCAGGGACGTTTTTGTGGACTTTACCCTTGTCTCAGTTTGCCCACATTGTTGTTGATAAAGTCATAACAAAACAGCTTAAGAAAACAAGGGTTTTATTCTCTCTTATGATAGTCAGGTTACAGTTGCTTGTCCAGCTTGGCAGAAGAGCCCACATCATCAAGGACCAAGGGTACTGGCCACATCATATGCACATAACGGCTGAGAGAGGGCAATCCTCACTAGCCAGACCAGTACATCTGGTCAAGTATACAGAAAGATGCTAACTCAACCATTTCCCTACATCTTATTCACCTGCCCAGGGACTAGTCCCACCCACCGTGGACTGGACCTTTTCCACCAACTAGACAATCTCTTGCATCTTTGCTCTGGGCTTAACTCAACTACTAATTCTCTACAGATATGCCCAGAGCTCAAACTCGCCACCATCAAGTTGACACCTGTATCTAATTATGAAAACCCTGAAAGAGTGGCAGCATCTGGACCCTGCTCAGAAGAGACTGTACAGAGATGTCATGCTGGAGAACTACAGCCACCTGGTGTCTGTGGGTGAGGACCTCTGCACCTTGGGAGGTGGAGTGATGCCAGTAGTGTCTCCCCATCCTGGTGGGTGCAGGCTTGGGGACACTGAGCCCTCAGGGAATGTGGGTGGGGGATCCACTGGATCCCTCATCTTCTGGGTGAATGTCCCGCCCCAAAGGGGAACAATGGTCACGTGTGTGATGCAGCTGCCTGGGTTGTACCATCTTCAGCCAGCAGGGATGGGACTCGGTGAGGGATGCCCCCAGCAGTAGTAACGAAGTCCTGTGTCCTTTCTCCTGGACAAGGGTATCTGATCAGCCAGCCAAATGTGGTCTGCAGGATGGGACAGGGAGAAGAGGCCTGGCCGGCAGAGGGAAGAGCCCTGATGAGGAGCTCTCCAGGTGAGCACGCACTAGGTGAGGTGGGCCGGGCAAGGGCCATTGTCAGTAAGGTCTTGGCCCTGGGGTGCTCACGCAGAGCTGTCCCCAGCCCTTGTGGCAAGTCTCCGTTCTGGTGAGTAAGCTGTTGTCAGTATCCAAGTGGCCGTCTGCCTTGACAGCATCCGTGTGCTTTGCCTGGTATCAGACACAACAGAGCCTTGCCTGTTCTGGAGCCCACCTCTCCCTTCTAGCTCCTGGTTTTCTGGAAACAAGTCCACACCCATTCTCACCCCAGTCCTCTGCTTTCTGGGAAAGGACCACCCTGCCCCTGGGGCTCTGTGCTTTCACCAGAAAACCTGTAGGTCAAGAACTGATTTCCTCCGTATTGGGCACACCGCGGGCCCTGTGGGTCTGCCCTTGAGTCTTGACTTGAGAGAGGATGCTGTCTTCTTCCGTGGGACAGCTGTGGACAGCAAAGCTTTGCTAGAGACTTGGCACAGCCAGACAGGTTCTTACCATGCTCACATCTGCCCTGCTTCCAGGCCACACTGTCACCCCACCCTGCTTCTCTTCTTGTGCAGACTCCAACAAATCCATCTTGGTGCCACAGGCTCTCAGTTCCCTCCCCTAACAATTTTTCCACCACTTTCAACTCTTCTTTTAACATCACTTCTTTATTGTATTATTTGTGGTCTATTTCTCATTTGTCGTGATTTTAACTCACATTTGCACAATGAATTTCATGGAGATCTCGTGTCTTTATTTGCCATGTTCCTTGCTAAAGTCCTATTTGGAATGATTTTGCCATTTTCATTTTAAGATTTCTTTATGCATTCTGGATGCAAGTCTTGTGTCAGCTACTGTTTTCCATGTTTCTATTCTGAGGCTAAGACCCTTTTTATTTTTAAAAGTTTCTTTTGAAGTACATATGTTTTTCATCTAGGTAAGTCTAGTTTGTCAAGTCCTTCTTTTGTGGTTCATGCTTTTTGTGTCACATCTCGCAAATTTCCAATTCAAGATAAAGAAGACTTCCTTATATGTTCTCTTTTAGAAGATTTATAATTTTAGCTCTTATACTTAGGGCTAAAAAATAATGAGTTGAGTTTCTTTTTAATCTTGTGAGTCTCACATATGTGTATATATATTTATAATCAGTTTCACACATATATGTATAATTATTTCAGCAGAATTTTTTAAACAATCTCTTTCACATTGATTTATGACAGAATTTTTGCTGAAAAGCATTGAACATGACTGTATCACAATATACACAAATGCCTTTAATTAGTATAACCTGAAATGGAGTAATATGAACCTTACAACTTTATTGTTTCCTCAATATTTGTTCCTTTGAAGTCCTTGGTATTTTCATGCACATTTTGTATTTAGTTTGTAAATTTTTGTGCAAAAACCTTTAGGGATTTTTGTTTGGGTTGACACTGAATTTGCAAATCATTGGTATACTAATAATTTTGAACCTTCAAATTCATGCATATAATTTTTATTTAGTTCTTTCACAATTAATCTCAGTAATGTTTTATAGTTTGAAATGTACAGATCTGGCATATGCTTCTATTTTGTTTAGTTCATCCCTAAATGTTTTAAGTTCTTAGGAAAAATTATAAATAGCCTTTTTTGCATTTTAATTGTCCATTGGCTAATGTGTTTGTAGAAATGTCATTGATTTTGTGTATTAATTCTATATGCTTGTATTTTCTGCATCCTCTTTATTAATACTTATAAAGCTTTATTGTAGAGAGTTGGGACTTTGTGTGTGTGTGTGCATATGCACTACAAGTGTGTATAAATGTGCATTTATATATGTGTGTATATGTTCATATGAGTGTGGATTATAGACATTTTTGTCTATTACAATATGGTTATATGGACATAATAAGTTTTCATTTTTTTTCATTTCTGCTCATACAAACTCAACAGATACACCGGTCCCCTCCCTCCTGCTACCCCCCACCCCCCTACTCCCTCTTCTCCCTCCCCATCCCCCAGTGCCTCCCCCTCCCATCCCCGGAGTATCCTTTAGTGTGCATGCCAAACTCTCCTCTGGGTCCTCCTCTCCGATGAGGTGCAAGGAACCAGCAGCATTTCCCAGAACCTTTCCTGTATTCCCCTTAAGCATAAGAATACTACTGTGGCTGTCAATCCCTTGCTTCCCAGGATCCTAGTGCCTTTAGTCCATGCTAGACTTTGTGGGATCAATAATGTGTTGGACATTGCGCAGGGCATGCAAAGTCCTATTATGATTGCTTTGGCCCTAACTTGTGTGGAATATCTTACATATCATTACTCCTCCCATCCTGTTGCTCTTACAATCTTACCACCCCCTCTTCTGCAAATTTCCCTGAGCTTCAGGATGGGGAGAGATTAGGCTGGCCAAGTTCCAGGTACTTGATATAGAGTCTCTGATGTTCTGAATTATGGTTTGTTGATTTTTTTTTTCAGTTTTGCTGCTCCTGCAATGCCCTTGGCTCCATTCTGATGGGTATTGGATGTCACCCCCTGGCCAGAGACAAAAACCTGTTAAATTAAGGTCTTGTTTTTTTTAATTTTTTTATTTATTATTTAATCAATTGTGCGTGCATGTGTGTGTGTGTGTGTGTGAGTGTGTGTGTGTGTAGAACCACAGACGAATTCGGGAACCACCATGGAGGCCTCCACCTCCTCCTTGTTTACTCTACCCCAGGATTCACAGGCTCCGCTCTACCAGAGCCGGAAACATAGGCCGCCCCTGCTTCCGCCAGCATCTATAAGTGGTGTTTACACGTGGGATCTAGGATCCGAACTCAGGAACTTCCGCCTGCAAGGCTGAGGCTTAACCCCTGAGCCATCTCTCCAGCCCCTAGAGTCTTGTTACAAGAGTATACTCAAAGGTAGATGTAATAAAAGTAGAAGACCACGTTGAGGGAGGGGTCAATCACCCATTTGCAAAATGGTTACTTTCTATCTGCCAGACTATATGCCCTCCCCTTGTGGTGAGATCATTCCCCATCAGTTGCAAATGATCAGGAAGAAAAGTCTGTGAATTTAACCAGATGTCTCATCATTTACTTGCAGTTCTTGATGGTAGCCTATTTTCTCTGCTATAACATGGTCCCCTCTCTCCTTGTTTCTGGTGGGACCCTCCTTCCCCATCCCTCCTGTTTATAATCTTTGCAATTAATACTAGAACCACATGGATGACTTTGCCAAGACTGGCTCCCTTGAATCACAGCTGATTCCTTTTCTCTATACTGACCATCTCTTTCACTCCTGGGCAGTTGCTTGTGAGAATTTCGAAGACAACTAAAACGTAGCCATATCATATTGTCAGGACTACACTGCTTTGAAATTTCCTCCACCAAGCACTCCAGTTTAACTTCAGGCAAGCTTTCAGGACGAGGGCAAAACTTCACTAAACTCTCAGCCAACACATGGCTCCATGTGTCACTCGTCCAGTTGTGAACATAGTATCTGTTCCCCTCTGGACCATCACAAGCTGGGCTTCCACTGCCTGCATCTCTCACAGCATTGCTCTCCTCTGAGCTCTCACGAGAAAGGCTCATTTGGCCCCCTTGTCAAGATGCAAAGACTTTCCCAGCACAAAGTCCCAAAGTTCTCCATATTTCTCCCAACAAACAGTTCCAAAGGCACACTAGCCACATCACAGCATTGGCCATACTGCTGAATACCAACTCCTCTCAGCTTCACAAACAACTTTACGTTGTGGTACCAGCTGCTCTTAATCTCACAGCAATACCCCACTACTCGGTACCAATTTCTGTAACAGTTACTCTTAACTATTGCTGTGAGAAAATAAGAGAATACTCAAAGTCAAGAAACTTAAGGGAGAAGGGGAGGCTTATTCAGCTTACGGTTACATAGGGTAGGCAATTTCTCATGGCAGAGGTGGCATGACTGGCTGGCCAAAGCTGGAGGAGGCTAAGTCACCACAGACGTCTCAGAAGCTGATTGCTGCAGACTGCTAAGTTTTCATTTTTTAACTTTATTTATTTAGCAGATGTGTGTGTGTATGTGTTTGTGTGTTTGTGTGTTTGTGTGTGTGTGTGTGTGTGTGTGTGTGTGTGTGTGTGTGTGTGTGTGTCAGAGGGTACTATGTGTGCCTGTGGAGGACCAAGGATGATTTTGGTAATCATCTTGGATTGCTTCTACCTCCTTTATGCTTCACTCTGGAATTTCCCAGGCTCTGCCCAGCAGTGCTGGAAGTGCAGGCCACTGCCTTTTCTGCCTGGCATTTTTACATGGGGCCTGCGATCTGAACTCAGGACTTTCTGCCTTTGAGACAGAATTTTTTTTAATCCCACGTTTTATTTTTTTCCTAATCATACAAGCTCAATAGGTACTCCCATACTCCCTCTCCCTCCTCCCCTCCCCAGTCGTCCCCCCTTGCACTCTCCCCCTTCCTTTCTTCCTTTTACACCTCTCTCTCCCTCCCTCCCCCTTTTCCAGTGCCTCCCCCTTCCTCCCTCCCATCCCCTGGAGCATCCTTTTGTGTGAATGCCAAACCTCCTTCTGAGTCCTCCACCCTAGTGAGGGGTAAGGACTCAGTGGCATAGCCCAGAGCCCCTTCTTGAGCTTCCTGTTAGTATGGGAACTCTATTATGACTGTTAACCCCTTGCCTCTAAGGATCCTACTGCCTGGAGCCTTCTGCCCTGTGGTCCAGGCTAGACTTTGGGGGGTCGTTGACATGGCAGTCATTGTGTAGGTCAGACAAAGTCCAATTCTGGTTGCAGCAGCCCTAATTTGTGTGAAATATCTCGCATATCATTGGTCCTTCCCATCTTTAGGCTTTTACAATCTCGCTGTTCCCTCTTCCCCAAGGTTCCCTGAGCTTTAAGATGGAGAAAGATTCAGCTGGTCGGGTTCCAAGTGATTAATTTAGGGTCTTTAGTGTTCTGAATTATGGTTTGTTGTTTTCAGTTTTACTTTTCCTGTACTGCCCTTGGCTGCATCCTGATTGGTATGGAAGGTCATCTCCTAACCAAAGATAAATGACTGTTTAAATGAAGATCTTAATATAAGAGAAGACTCAAAAGTAGATGGAAGAATAGGAGTAGGACCCAGCAGTGGGGGGGGGGTCAGTGTCCCATTTGCCAGATGGTTACCATATATCAAGGCAGATTCTTAACTCCTGAGCCATCTCTCCAGCCCCTTGAGTTTTCATTTCTATGGAATGAATTTACAAGGGTGCAATTGCAATTTATATATCACATTTTAAACATATTAATTTATTTTAGCACTGTTTCCTTGTTCTGCAACGTATTTTAATTTAATTAATTAAATTTTAAGTAGTAGAGTCTTGCTATGATACCTAGACTAGATTTGAACTTGTAAGTTAAGAGATCTTCCTACCTTAGTCTCCTATGTTATCTGGGACCATGTGTGTGTGTGTGGGGGTGTGTGTGTGTGTGTGTGTGTGCATGTGTATGCATGTGTGTGCATGTACTTTGTATAATTTAATTGTTGATGTAAAATTATGACATATACTTTCAACCTTTCATATTCTATTCAGTGTTCTATTTTAATACTTTGAGTAATATGAAGCTCTTCAACAACATAGGTTTCCTACTGTGCTCTTTTATGCATAATTTTAGACACATTACATTTGTTATACTTTTAGAGCCAGAGATAATATTATAGATTTTGTTTTCAGATATCATATATGTCCTAAAAGGAGAAAAATATTCTAGAGTATTTATCTAGGTTTTTTTATCATTTCCCTCTGATAACACGTGCCTTCACCCAAAATTTGTTTTTCTTTTTTAAGAAAATTTATTTATTCATTATTTCGTATGTATGTGTGTGTTTGCGTTTGTGTGTGTGTGTGTGTGTGTGTGTGTGTGTGTGTGTGTGTGTGTATCAGAGGGCACTGTATGTCCATATGGAGGATCAAGGGTGACTTTGGGAATTATCCTTACTGTGTCTGTTCCCTTTTTGCTTTGCTCTGGGATTTCCAAGACTATGTTTTCCAGAGCTGGAAGTTTAGGGTGCCATCATTTCTGCCTATCTTTATTACATGGGACCTGGGGTCTGAACTCAGGACCTTCTGCTTATGTGATAGAGTCCTAACCCCTAGCCATCTGTCCAGCCCACAATAAAGCTCTTAAACGTTTGAAGGGTCTAACTACTTGTTTGTTTCAGATAAAGGAAGCATAGAAAGGTAGGTTCCCTGGGATAGGGACACAGTTTCTATGTATGCATGTATCCACGTGTGAACACACACATATTTACCTCCAATACACTGTGATCAGCAGCTTCACACTGCAAAAGACTCATAATTTTTCTTCTAGCTTGTCACATGTGTTGAAGATTTCTTAGAGATATAATGTGTGTGTGTGTGTGTGTGTGTGTGTGTGTGTGTGTGTGTGTGTGCGTGTGTGTGTGTGTGTGTGTAGTTTGTTCTCAGTTCCAACTCCCCTGAAGTTTTGAGATCTAGAGTAGGATCCAGAGTGCAAATTACATGTTTTTTTTTAAACCAGAGGAAAAATTTATTTTGGTTCATCGGGAAACAGTCCTACAGTGGCAAAGTCACAGCAGCAAGCATGTGAGCAGCTGTCCACGTTGTATCTGCAGTCAGGAAGCAGAGATAAAGGGTGGTGCTCAGTTCATGTTGTTCTTTTTATTCAGTCCAAGATCCCATCCCATACAATGGTACCACCTACATTTAATAGGGGTTTTCCCACTTCAGTGAACCCAGTATAGGCACACTGTCACAGACATGCTCAGAGGATTTTCTCCTAGGCAGCTCTAGATGCATTAAATTGATGGTTCTAACCTTCACCATTGAGAATAGGCCAGAATAGCTAAGTCAAGTTTGTATGAGCTGAAATAAAAAAAAAAAAAAGAATGTGGTGAAAACTCCAAAGAAAGACTATTTAAAAAAACATAGTTTTTGAATTATTTTGAACTATTAATTATTTTCCTTGCTAATTTATGCACCTAAAATGGTCTTAATATAAATTTGTACAAGCAAATATATGTAACTAAAAATGTCATAATAAGAATGTACTAATAAATGATAAAATTATAAAAAAAAAAAGACTTCCGAGATAAGGTCAAATGGATGACTGAGAAAGGGCAGAATCCTATTTCACCTCTAATTATTAAAGATACATGTTCTTACAGCTGTGCTGTGGCAACAAGGCTTCACAGTATATCTAGTGTCACCTAAGTTTGCAGAACTTTGTCCCTTGAAAAAATACTTTATCAGCTGTTGATATGTTAAATATGGTTATAAACCAATTGCCACTTTCCCATGAAGAGATAGAGACTATTTCCCTACTGCTTGAATCTGGCCGTAACAGATCAGTAACCTTCTGTTTTCATTCGTAGAAGCCTTCTTGCTACCCACCTGCCATGTTATTAAGGGCCAAGTTCCAAGAACAGATGTAGAAGAAGTTCTAGTTGCCAGTCACTGGAGATCTTAGCAGTAGCTAACACTGACTTGTGTCATGTACAGGAACCATTTCGGCCTAATTAACTTCCCAGATAGCTGGAATTCCATCTTGTACTTTACAGATATGTGGCAAAGCCTTAACCTGGTATAAGCAAAAGTTTAGAGCTTGGTCATATTTTTTTAAATGTGTATACATGTTTCTTCATGCATGTGCATGTGTACATGTGCATGTGGTAGCTAGAGATCGATGTTGAACATCTCCATCAATTGTTCTTCCACCTTATCTTTTGACATAGGTTCTCACATTGAGCCTGGAGCTTGCTGATTCAGCTAGACTCATTCCCCAGTTAGCTACAGGCAGCTTCCTGTCTTGGACTTTCCAGATTGTGATCACAAGTATTTGCCACTGTGCCCAGATTTTTGTTTTTGATATTTGGGTGCTGGGATTGAACTCAGGTCCTCATGTTGGCATGACAAATACTTTGCTGACTGAGCCATCTCTCCAGCTCAATGGCCAACTTTTGATACAATTGTCAAGCCTTTTAAATGTCCTGCTTAATAGATACCTATTGAATAGTTTTTGCTAATAATGTCATCTATAGTGGGGATCTTAAGATCTGAGGTTAAACTTCATTTTGGATGCATACTGAATCCAGCTATGCAGGAGCCAGGACTACATGATCAAAATCTTATAAAAACTCTCAACTCCAAGGCTTTTGTGAGCTTCCCTAGTTGACAAATGTTGCTTCTTATCACTCAGGGAGAAGTAAGTGCCATCCTGGTCTCTCCCAGACTCTGCTTTTTGTGATTTTTCATTTCCTATTTTAATCTTTCTCATTGGATCTGATATTGGTTTTGGGACTGCCATATAACAGTAGAGAAGTTCCACTCTGCTGGGCCTGAGCAAATAATGAAGTAATGAGTAAGAGTTAATAAATATTTTGTCTTAAGCTATTAAATTTTAGAGTAGTATGCTACATAGCAACAGATAACTAAGATACCTGACTTTTCTACTAGGTTTTTTTTTTTGAAACAACCTTTTACTATGTAACCCAGGCTGGCCTCAAACTCATCCTTCTGTCTCCACATCCTAAATGATAAGATTACACATATGTGATACCATACTTTTGTAGCTGGATAGCTATAATTTCTTTTAATCTAGAATAGTGCTTATTAATTATGGACATTTCTTTAATATTTGGTGAATGAACTGAAAAATTGCAAAATACGGATATTTTCATGGACTGAGATAGAATAAGGATGAAAGACTTGGAGGATGCTTACATTATTTCATATCTATAATCTTTGTTTCTTCCTTTTTGCCTGCCTACTTAATCTATCTACTATCTGTCTATATATTCATCTATCCATCATCTATCATTTCTATTTCTATTTATTTGCCTATATATTAATGATCTATATCTGATATCTGTCTATCAATCCATCTATCCATCCATCCATCTATCTATCTATCTATCTATCTATCTATCTGTCTGTCTGTCTGTCTGTCTGTCTGTCTGTCTGTCTGCCTGTCTGTCTGTCTGTCTGTCTGTCTGTCTGCCTGTCTGCCTGTCTGTCTACCTACCCGTCCGTCTGTCCATCCATTCATCTATCTATCTATCTATCTATCTATCTATCTATCTATCTATCTATGTATCACTTTAGTACCTAATCTCTTTTGTACAGAACTGAAACATAATTTTAGCTTTTCAGAATGTCTGCTACTTAAGTTTTTTCTTTCTGCTGTTGTTGTTTAGGATGTTTGTACCACAGTGTAAAGCACATTCAGTTCATATCATAGTTCTCCTTTGCACACTACTTTTTGTGAATTTGGGAAAATCTCTTTACATTATTAAGTGCATCTTGATGCAAGGGACATAGCTTTACCTTGTGTTTTGAATGCATGACAAAGTGCTTTGAGATCAGTAAAGTGATGCATAAGTATAAAATATCAGTGTAAATTGATGGGATATGCTTTATTTTTGCTATCTTTAGTTTTTTCACCCAAAGTATTTCATAAATAATTGTAAATGTGGTCAGTCTCCCTAAAACAGACAATATAAAAATTTTGAAAATAGTAATAATGCAACATTTAAATATAGATTTCCTATATTTTTCTTATATTAACTTCTTCCCTACCATAGACTACTTAAAAAACGTATAAGGAATGAAATGAAGAAGCTAGTTGTGGTGGTGCACCCCCGCAATCCCAGCATTCAGGAGGATGGTATGTTCAAGCCCATCTGGACTACAGACTGAGACTGCTTCAAAACAGCAACAACAAAAAGAAACAAATGAGAAAAATCACCAGAAAAGGTAGCAAAAAGTCTTCCAAACATGTCACGTTTCTTTAGTCCATTCACTGACCTGATTTGTCAACATGTCTTTTAAGTCAATATAAAGCAGCCTCAAAGTATCAAAAAAAAATGCAACTTATTATTGTGAACTGTCTCTTTTTTCTTTCCTGTTGTTCTTTTGTTTTTAGACAGGATCTGATATATAGCCCAGGCAGTGTTGGAAGGTATAGTCTTGCTGCCCCTAAGGCTTTCAAGTGTTAGGATTACAGGTTGTACTATAATGTCCTGCTCATGAGTCAGTTTTAGTATTATCACATGGTGATGCTCACAACCTTTTGGAACTTGTTCACTAGACCACATTTGAGTTCTTCATGTTCACACCTACTGCTCAGAGAACAGAATCAAAAAAAAAAAAAAATCCAAAGCCTCGCTCCTTAAATATTTTATAACTAGGGATAGTGGTGTTTGCCTCTAGTCCCAAAACCAGGAGGCTGAGGCCAGAGAATCATGAACTCAAGATCAGCCTAGGTTAAAGAATGAAACTTTGTCTCAAAAAAGATGGTGTCATTCCACGGGGTCATACCCAATATAATGCTTTGATGTCATTTGGTAGGTAAAACTGTGGCTACTTGCTAAGTAAAACAGTTGCCTTCCTGCATCTCATAAAATGATAAAATACTAGCTAACCCTTGAAATTACATGCATTCTAATATTACATGTCTCCATAATTTTGAGTGTCAGTTTCTAATATAACAGAATGAAAGAATATCAAAGTTAGATGCTACTTCAGAAATGGTGGTCTCAATGCAGAAAATGCTTGTGACGTGGTAAGCATCAAGGACAAGAAATAGTGGTGTGTGAATGGTTCTAATAGTCTATCAAGGAAGAGCTTAAACCAGAACCTGGAGTTCCAGTTTCTCATGCCAGAGATGGGAAGCATGGGCATGAGAAGCAGCTAAAGCAAGTGATTGTGCTAGATAATACAGGGTGAAAAGATATTTTTTATCACACTGGGAAAATTAGCCAAAACAAATAAGAAGCACTATTCAGAGGTAAATAAAACTACCCATAGATTCCAAAACCAGCCAGACCTAACAGAAAATTTACAGAACTACTTAGGTTTCAGCTTCCAGGAATGTCACTATGACTCTATCACATGGCATCACTTTGCATAATGTGAATGCAGTTTTAGGATGTGTGATTTAGCCCAGAATAAAGGAGGCAATGGTTGTACTCTGCTCCACCTGAGTTCTGTGTAAATTGCATTATGTTCTCAGCAATATATCTCAAATGATATGGATGCATGAAGCCGTGTCTGGAGGAGGATATGATGAGACATCTAGAAATGACCTTATGAACTGTAAGCTAACTGTGGCTACTTGCCAAGTAAAGGAAGATACCTGAAGAACATATCAGGTGATTTTAACAATTTGAGAGTTTGTTATATGAAAGGAGAATTGGATTTATTTTTATGAAGGCTCAGAGTAGAATTTTGATAATAGGACAGAAATCATAATGAGCAAATGAAGACTCAGTAAAGATGAGACCTCTCCAGTGCAAGCTTTCCATAAATGAAGACCACATCAGCTAGTCTGGTTCATGCATCATGACTGAAGAGATGAGTCTCAAACAAAGTTAAAAGGTGAGACTATCCTCTAGTCTCACATGTGCACTGTGGTATGAATATGCCAATTCAGAGAGAGAGAGAGAGAGAGAGAGAGAGAGAGAGAGGGAGAGAGAGAGAGAGAGAAAAGAGGAGGAGAAGGAAGAGGAGGAGGAGGAAGAGGCGTAGGAGGAGGAAGAGGAGGAGGAGGAGGAAAAGGAGGAGGAGGAAGAGAAAGAGGAGGAGGAAAAGAAGAAGGGAAACAAAATTGTTACCAACCAGGAGGCAGAAAGTGGGTTCCTGCACTGAGGAATAGGTTGAACCACATAGACTTCAACAACCCTGTCATTTTAAGTTTCATCACACCATGATCCCCTAAGATGCTGGAAATATATTGCTGTTATTGAAACTCTCCACTGGAAAAAAACATGAACTCATTTCCTCATATTCCTGGAAGACAGAAGTATGAACTCACTCCTGGAGAAGGCTCTAGAAAGAAAGTGCCTCTTTCACCTTCTAGTAGTTTCACACATTCTTTGGTTTGTGTCTCCTTTGATCTCTGCCTTCATGTTCACATTGCCTTTTCTTCCTCCTTCTTCCTCTGTGTGTTTCTTACAAAGATACTTATTAGTTTTAGAGCTCATTTGTATGATGTAGCATCATCTCCACTTCTCAAAATCTTTAACTTTGTCACACCAATGAATATCCTTTTTCTAAATAAGGTAACAGGCTTAGATTGTGGGGAATAGGATACAAACAGTATCTGGGGATTCATCTTTCAATCCATTATACTCAATTTTTGGTATATGCTATCTGTATAAGTGATAAACAAGACAGACATGTTTTCAGCATTCACAGATTTTAGAATAAGATGCCATCAATGGTTGATAAAACACGGAAATATTATAAAACATTTTTACTATGACATTTGGAGAATTTAAAGGAATTGGAAAAGCACATAAATAAGGCAAACAGCTCAGGAAAAATTCTGAAAGAGAAAGAGGTCTTCAGTATATGGGAAGACAGGTACATTTGTAGAAGAGGGACCATTTTGGAGCTGTGTTGGACTTGAAGTCTAGCTATCTTTGAGCAACTGGTCAACGTATTGAGGTTGAGCCTCTGTAATATGAAACACCCCTAAAGCTGAACCATTTTGAGTACCGATCTGTTACTTGCACAGAAAATGCCACACCAAGCCTCAAGTGATGCATCACAGTCAGAATTCACATGCACCAAAAATGTGCAAAACTCTCCTCAGATTATGTGTGTCTTATATATGAAACACAAATAAATTCTGTGATTGGACTCGAATCCCATCTTTTAAGATAGCTCACTATATTTATGTCAATATTCCCCAAATCATAAAATATATAAAATCTTTTAGTATGTGTTGACATTACTGGGGAAATACAGACCCATGATTAGATGTGTGCTCTTTGTTATTAAAGAAGAAAATCTGGAAGCTGAGAATGCATATTAGTTTAGATTTTCCAATAAACAGATCCTGTGACTGACTGATTTTAGTACTAGCTTCTTCTTTGAGAGATAATCCTAGGAAATGACAAAAATTGTGGGGAGACTTTGGGGAGAAAGGTATCCTGGTTCAGGTGAGGGGAAAGAAGGAATATGAGTTTCTGTTCCTTATTTATCTTGTTTTCTTGAGCAGGGTGTTTGTATCTAGCCCAGGGTTACCTTGAACTCTGGACCCTCCTGTCTTACTTAGTCTTCCAAATGCTGAGGCTGCAGACATATATTACCATGCCTGGCTGAGTTTCTACTGTTTATACACAAAGAATTATACATCTTGTGGACATTTAGGTGACACATGATTCCTCTCCTGTGCTTTATTCCTAATAGGTTGTTGATGTTTGAAAATGATGTGTTATTGTGCCAAATAGCATATGTTATGTTAAAAGACATGATAAGACCAAGGTATAATAGCTGAGGCAATGGAGGTTATACAAGAGGAGTGGCTTATCTACTAACCACAACAACAACAACAATGGTTGATCCTGTCTGGCAGCATGATTGGATTGACAAAATCTAGGAGATTCCATGACTTTTCTATTGTAAATAGTGCTGCTATGAACATGGTTGTGCTTGTGTCATTGAGGTGAATTTTTGTTGTATGGAGGATTATTCCCAGAAGTGGAATAGCAGGGTCATATGGGATTTCAATCTTTAACTTTTTTTTTACTACCTTTTATTTATTTTTAAATAAATTTATAAAATTTACATTTTTATATACATGCTCTTTGCCTTCCTGGTTTCCTTCACCCTTCCTCCCTTCTTTCCCTTCCCTCTCACTCCTATCCCATTTCAACCCACCCTCCTTCTCATCCCTATGTGTACCCAGTCTACTCCATCGTATTCTCATGTCCTTAAGTGCTACGGGTCCTGAGTCAATCTTTAACTTTTTAAAAAATTTGCCAGACTGACTGCGAGAGTGGTTGTATAAGCCTCCATTCCCACCAGCAACATAGCAGAGTTCCCTTCTCTCCACATCCTCTCTAGCATTTGGTGTTGTTTGTATTGTGGATTTTTACCATCCTGACTGGGGTGAGATGATATCTCAGGGTAGTTTTGATTTGCGTTTCCTTGATGGCTAAGGATGTGCACCATTTTTAAAGATATTTGTTAGAAATTTCAATTTCGTCCCTGAAAAGATTTTTATGAATTTCCAGGCCCAATTTTTAATTGGGCCATTTATCTCCTTGGTGTTTAGTTTTCTAAGTTGTTTGTGCACTCACAATAATAGAGCTCTATCAGATATGTGGTTAGTGAAGATTTTTTTCCATTCTGTGGGTTGCCTTTTTGCTCGGTTTACAATCCCTTTATCTCAGCAGAAGCTCTTTAATTTCATAAGATCCCATTTGTTGAGTGTTGTTGGTTCTAGTGACTGTGCACAGATTTCTGTTTAGGAACTGTTGGCCAAGTCCAATCAGCTCGAGGGAGTTCCCTACCCTTTCAACTAAGGTTTTTATAGTTTCTGGCCCAGTATTGAGGTCCTTGACCCATTTGGAATTAATTATTGTGCATGATGAAAAGTACAGGTCCAGTTTTAATCTTCTTCATGGGGATATCCAGTTTTGGAAGCACCACTTGTTGAAGATGCTGCTCTTTTTCCATTGAATTTTTTGGGCCTCTTTGTCAAAGATCAAATGGCTGTAACTGCGGGCTTATATCTGGGTCTTCAACCCTTATACATTGATCTTCATGTCTAATTTGGAGCCAGTACCAGGCTGTTTTTATTACAATGGATTTGTAGTGTAGATTAAGGAATGGTATGGTTATACCTCCAGCAGTGTTTTTTGTTACTCGGGATTGTATTTTGTGCTTCCATATGAATTTGGAAATCATTTGGTTTATTTCTTTAAAGAATTGCTTTGGGATTTTGTTTGGTATAGCATTGAATCTTCGTATTGTTTTTGGTAGTATGATCATTTTATGATATTGATTCTTCCAATCCAGGAACATTGGAGGTCTTTCCACCTTCTGGTGTCTTCTGTAATTTCTTTCTTTAGGGTTTTAAAGTTTTCATAGTAAAGGTCTCTTACTTCCTTGGTTAGGTTTATACCAAGGTATCTCACTTTTTTAGGGGCTATAGTAAATGGGATTGTTTCTCTCAGGGCTTTTTTACTTCTTTCATTTTGGGCATATAGGAAGGCCACTGATTTTTGTATGTTTATTTTGTACCCTGCCACGCCACTCTGCTGAACTTCTGTATTAGTTCTAGGAGTTTCCTGTTACAGTTTTTTGGATCACTCAGGTATAAGATTGTGTCACCTGCAAATAGAAATATCTTGACTTCCTTGCCAATTTGAATCCCCTTTATCTCCCTGTCTTGCCTTATAGTTCCAGCTAAGACTTCAAATACAATATTGAATAGAAATGGTGAGAGTGGCCAGCCTTGTCTAGTTCCTGAACCAAGTAGGAATGCTTCAAGTTTTCCTCATTGAGTGTAATCCTTGCTGTTGGCTTGTTGTATACAGTTTTTATTATGTTGATATAGGTTCCTTCCATTCCAAATGTCTCTAAGGTTTTGATCATAAAAGGATGTTGGATCTTGTTTAACTTTTTTTCTGCATCTATGGAGAGTATCATGTTGCCTTGGAGTTTAGATTGGTTTATATGATGGATTATATTTATTTATTTGCATATGTCAAACCAATCTTGTGTTCCTGGTATAAAGCCCACTTGATCACAGTGTATAATCTTTTTGATATGTTTTTGCATCAGATTTGCTAAGATTTTGTTGAGAATCTTTGTATCTTTGTTCATCAAAGAGGTTGGTCTATAGTTTTCTTAGATTTAAGTGTATGTGTTTTGGGATTAGTATGATATTAACTTTGATATTTGATGGAACAGTTTAAGGAGTATCAGTGTTAGTTGTTGCTTAAATGTTTGGTAGAATTCTGTGCTGAATCCATCTGGTCCAGGCCTTTTTTTGGTGGGAAGATTTGAGATTACTTCATTGATTTTCTCATATTTATAGGGCTATTTAAATAATTCAAAACTGCCTGATTCAATTTGGGTATGTTGTACTTACTTAGGAATTCATCCATTTCTTTTGTGCTATCAAATTTCATGGAGTATAAATTTTTGAAATATGAACTTATAAATTCTCTGAATTTCTTGGGTATCAGTTGTGATAACTCCATTTTCCTTTCTAATTTTGTTAATTTGGATTTTCTCTCTCTTGATTTTGGTTAATTTAGGTAGTGGTGTATCAATCCTATGATTTTTTCAAAGAACCAGCTTTGTGGCTGTTTGATTCCTTATATCATTTTCCTTGTCTCAATTTCAGATATATCTCCCCTGATTTTGCTAATCTCCTCTCTTCTACTGCTTTTGAGATTGGATTCTTTTTGTGTCTCTAAAGCTTTAAGCTGCATTGTTTGTCCAGGCCCAAGAACCAGTGCCAACTCAGACCTACAAATGCAGGATTTTGAAGTGGGAGCGGTAGGAATTAAAAGTTTCAGGCTTTGGATCAGAGGAGGCCTTGGATGTCCCTTATCATCCAAGACAACTTTATTGTAATGTACAGGCTTTTTATAATCAAGAATCAGGGCCAAATTCTTTACAGGACTATGTAAAACACATACATTTTGGTTAACAAAGAGAAGTCAGGAGTGACACCCAATTGAGTGGGACAGACATATTGTCAGGTGTGTTAAACAGGCACACGGCAACTGTTGCTAAAGGAGGAAGGAATGTATGCCTCAAAAAAAGAGTTACTTGGCCTGTGCATTAACATCTCTTTAGATAGGTAGGGAAGAACTGATAGGGGGAAGAACAGCTCAGTGGGTTTCTTAGAGAAACAAAAGCTTTCCAAAGGACCTGGGAGTTTTCTCCACTCCCAAGGGGGGAAGTTCGGCCTGCCATTGTCTTGCAGACAAGAGAGAAACTCAACTGCCCAAGGGAGGAATCATTCAAAGGCCATTCAGTTGCTAATGTATCATCCAGAGAGCAGGATTTTGGGGCTAGCAACCCCCACAGTTCCTCCTTGTTTTTATTATTAAAAAAATATGGGGCTGGAGAGGTGGCTCAGGGGTTAAGCCTCCGCCTTGCAGGTGGAAGGTCCTGAGTTCGAATCCCAGATCCCACATATAGACGCCGGGCGGAAGCAGGGGGGGGGGCTGCGCTTCTGGTCCTGGTAGACATACATGCGCACATGCACACAGTTGAATAAATAATAATAATAAAAAAAATTTAGGGGCTGGAGAGGTGGCTCAGGGGTTAAACCTCCGCCTTGCAGGCAGAAGGTCCTGAGTTCGGATCCCAGATCCCACGTATAGACGCTGGGTGGAAGCTGGGGCGGCCTGCGCTTCTGGTCCTGGTAGGGCGGAGCCTGTGAATCCCGGGGCAGAAGGAGGTGGAGGCGTCCATGGTGGTTCGCGAATTCGTCCGTGGTTCTACACACACACACACACATACACACAGACACACACACACACACATGCGTGCACGCCGCACATACATATGCACATGAGCACAGTTGAATAAATTTAAAAAATTAAAAAAAAATAGACCTAGTTTCAATATTAATGAAGCCAAGATTACAAAAGGCAAACAAATCAATTCCCAAATAACAACAAGTGTCAAGCCAGTCAGATCTTTCCTGGAGTTTTAAATTACATGTTATTTAAATGAGTTTGAATTCTGTCCCAGATATAAATTCTATCTCAGTACCAATATTAATTTATTTTACATTTAGGAAAAGTACAATTAGCAATAAAACAATCGATACATTTGATGGGATAAATGCAAGCAAAAGTCAACAGACAATTGTACATTTTTAGGAACCAAAAGTAAAACATGGTGAGTACACAATAATGATTTTTAAATAGACAATAAAGTCCTTTTGCATATGTTGAGTAGAGTTAACTTTCAGAGTCCAGTTTGTGAAAGACTCTCTCAGTCAGTCCAAATAGGGGTCAAAAATCCATCATAGAAGTAAATATTTTGTGTCCAGGCATCGATCATCCAAGAAAGTCTGATACTTAAGTCTAGAATGTTGAAGAATAGAGCAGCGTGAGAATAGCCAAGAAGAGGTCTTGGGAGTCTCTGGTCGTTGTGACTCTTGGACTAGTCTGGCTCCTTCAAGCATCAGGGCATCTAGTTGGTTCCATGTTGGAATCTGGCTCGGCGAGTTGATTCGTATGTTGATTCTTCTGTGTAGATGTCGTCACCTTCTCTCCCGTAGACTGAGTGTTGCGATCTTGTTGTGGAGACTCTTCATGATTTTCCACTGGGTGGACTAGACCCTCAGGAATCCACAGGGGTGAGCCTGCTGATAAAAAAAACACAAAGACACCCGCGACTCCAGTGCAGGACTGGATCTGGGCCATTCCACTGGCCAGAAATTACATCCTTCCAAAGAACTTGTGAATTTAGGGTGGAGGGTGCATGCCAAAAGCATTCTGCTGCTGTAAAACCATCTTTACCTAGATTCAAAAAATTTAAAGTGTATAATTTATTTGTGATGTTTCTATTTTTTGATGTAGGTGTTAAGAGGTATAACCTTAACCTCTTACGACAGCTTTCTTTGTGTCCCAGAGATTTTGATATGTTGTATTTTCATTATTATTTGCTCTAGGAAATCTTGAATTTCCTTTATGATTTCTTACTGAACCCAATTCTCATTCAGCACATAGTGTTCAGTTTCCAGAAGTTAGTGTATTTTCTGCTGTTTTTTGTGTTGCAGATGTCAAGCTTTAGACCATAATGGTCTGATAAGGTAGAGGCTAGGATATCAACTTTCCTGTGTATGTGGAGATTGATTGTGTGGCCCAATATGTGATCTATTTTGGAGAAAGTTCCGTGTGCTGTTGAGAAAAATGTGTATTCTTTGGTGCCTGGATGGAAAGTTCGAGATCTGTAAGGTCCATTTCAGTAAGGGTTTGATTTAGTTCCAATGTGTCTCTGTTAAGTTTTTGACCTGTAGATCTATCCCATGTTGAGAGGGCAGTATTGAAATTCCCAAGAATTATTGTTTTGGGTTTGATTTCTTCCTTTTTAGATGCTGTAGGGTTTTCTTAATGAATGTGGAGGGACCCATACTAGGTGCATGTATGTTCAGTATTGTGAAGTCTTCCTGGTGAATTGTACCTGTGACTAAAATGTAGTATCCTGTGTTTCTTATGATCTTTTTTGGTTTGAAGTCCACTTTGTCAGATAGCATAATAGCTACCCCTGCCTGTTTCCTGGTTCCATTAGCTTAAAAAAGTTTTGAATAGCCTTTTATTTTTCTAATGTGCCTGTCTTTTGTGGTGAGATGTATTTCCCGAAGGCAGCATATGGATGGGTTGTGATTCCTAATCCAAGTTTGTAATCTGTGTCTTTTGATTGGTGAGTTAATTCCATTGACATTTAGTGTTATAATGGAGAAACTACTGTTAAATATTGACACTTTTTATGTTTAGTGGCTTTCATGAATGTGTCATTTGGATGTAGGTTTTGGTGGTATTATACTTCCCTTCTGTCCTCCTGGATATGCGTGTTCTTTTCTTCAAGCTTGAGTATCTTTTCTAGCATTTTTTGAGGGCCTGGTTTGGTAGACATGTAAGCCTTCACGTTGTCTTTGTGCTGGAAAACTTTTCTTTCCCCCTTGTTCATGACAGAAAGTTTTGCTGGGTATATCAGCCTGGGTTGACTTCAATACTTGAAGTACGTCTCTACAAACTCTTCTCCCTTCTACTGTTTCTGTTGAAAAATCATTTTTTATTTTTAATAGGTTTACCTTTAAAAATTACTTGTTTTTTTTTTCCTTGAAGCTCTCAGCACCTTTTCTTTGTCTTGAATGTGGAGTGTTTTGACTATTATTTGCCATGAATAGTTTCTGTTTTGGTCATATCTGTTTGGGTATTGAATGCCTCTTGTATTTCGATGGTTCATTCTTTCTTTAGATGAGAAAATTTTCCTTTATGATAATTGGGAAAATTTCCTCAGGTGTGGTATTTTGTGATTCTTGTTCTAGTATGCCATGAATGTGCATGCTAGGTTTCTTTAAGGTTTCCCATAACTGTTGAATAATCCTCTCAAGTATCTTTTTGGCTTTAACAACCTCTTTCATTGAGCTGGTTAGTTCTTCCACTTTGTCTTCCTGACCTGATATTTTATTTTGTACTTCATTTGTTCTGCTGATAAGACTCTCTTTTGAGTTCTGGGTTGAAGATAGATTGTCTTTTAGTTCAATTTTAAACTCTGCTTGAGATTGCTTTGTCTGCTCTATGCCCATTTTTGTTTCTTCAACTATTTTTCTCATCTCCTCCAAGTGCCTGTTGTTTTCAAATTGGTTATTCATTCTTTTAGTTTCTGTGTGTTTTAGACTGAACTGAATTAGTTGTTATTACTAGTCTTGAGCAGTTATTACTAGTGTTTGCCTTGAAGTTGGGTACGCTTGTCAGGTTTAGTAGACAAGGAGTGAATATTAGTATGGCAGTGCACTTTTCCGTTTACTTCCTGAAGTTGCATGCATTGTGGGGTGGTTCTATTGAAAAGTTTAACTACAATGACTAATAATTTAAAGGAACAAGAATTTAAAAAAGGTTCACTTATCTTTGAACTGGATGTGAAGAAGCTCTCGCATGTGATAGGATGATTTTAGAGGACTTCAGATGTATGATGTTTGTCCCCTAGAGCTTTGCTTGGGTGTCCCCTCGATTCTGTTGAATTCTGAGGAACAGGGAGTCTGCCCTGGTCTGGGTCTGAGTCCAAAGGCTAGTGTGTCTAATTTGTCATGCAGATCACCTGGAGCCAGGGGCGTGGTCTAGGGACTTACCTGAGGAGCAGGGAGTGTACCTGGTCCAGGTCTGGGTCCAGGTCCAGGTCCAGGTCCGGGTCCAGGTCCAGGTCCAGGTCCGGGTGTGGGTCCGAAGGGACAAAATTTTTTGATTAAAAGTTGTTATGCAAAAAAAAGTCATCATGTAACATTCACAAAATTTTCAATTTATAGGAAAGAATTACATTCCAATTTCACCCTCCCCAAGAAAATGTCTCCATTACAAAGTAGAAAAGCAGCCAGCTGTCATAAATGCAAAACCATTATAATTTGAATGTGAAATAATTTCTAGATCATGTATTTCCTAAGACAATTCTTGTAGTTAAAAGTATTTTCTTCAACATAATTCTTCATATGCTGGACAACAGTTTGAAGCTAGCAACAAAATTGGTAAACATGTTGCAGTAGTCTGCCTACATGGTTGTTGATAAATGACCCTTAAACAGCTTAAGGGAACAAGGGGTTTATTTTCTTACTGATAGTCTGGTTATAGTCTGTCCTGCTTGATGGGAGACCATACACCAACACCAAAGCCTAGGGAACTGGCCACACCATCTCTACATAGTGGCTGAGAGAGGGACAACCCTTACTTGCCAGACCAGTATATCTGGCCAAATGTACAAAAGGATGCCAACTCTCTCAACCAGCTCTCAGTGATTTGTTCCAGGGCCTAATCCCACCCACCATGAGCTGAACCTTCCCCATCAACTAGACAGTCTCCTTCAGGTTGGCTCTGGGTTCAATTCAACTACTAATTTTCTGCAAATATTCCCAGAGCTCAAACCCAGAATTGTCAAGTTGACACCAGTGCCTAAGTATGACACATGTAATGATGTAAATTGAAGTGAAACCCTGTAAACACAAATATTTTTAACTTTGATTATCCAGGATATTTGGCTAGAGAGATGGATCAGGAGTTAAGTATCTGCCTTACAAGCTGACGTTCCTGAGTTCACATCCTGGATCCCAAGTAAAAACATCAAAAGGAATTGGTGGCAGCAGGCACTTGAGACCATGGTGGGCAAAGTCTGATCATTCCCAGAGAGAAGCAAAAAGGAGGTAGAAGCAATCCAGGATGATTCCCAAAATCACCCTTGGTCCTCCACATGGACACACAGTGCTCTCTGTTACATACACACATAGACACACACACACACACACACACACACACACACACACACACACACGCCCCAAAATAAATGAATAAATAAATCCAGAATATTACTAGTTTTTCATAATGTTTCATGATAGAGATATGTAAGTCCTTCTAGTTTAACAGCTTTTTGTCTCTGGCCAGGGGGTAACATACAATGCCCACCAGGATGGAGTGAAGGGCATTGCAGGAGCAGCAAAACTGCAAAAGAAAATCAACAAACCACAATCCAGAACTTCAGAGACTCTATATCAACCACCTAGAACTAGGCCAGCTTAGTCTCTCCCCATCTTGAAGCTCAGGGAAATTTGCGGAAGAGGGGGCGGTAAGAGTGTAAGAGCAGGGGCTGGAGAGGTGGCTCAGGGGTTAAGCCTCTGCCTTGCAGGCGGAAGGTCCTGAGTTCGGATCCCAGATCCCACATATAGACGCCAGGCAAAAGCGGGGGCGGCCTGCGCTTCTGGTCCTGGGAGGGCAGAGCCTGTGAATCCCGGGGCAGAAGGAGGGGGAGGCGTCCATGGTGGTTCGCAAATTCGTCCGTGGTTCTACACATACACACACACACACACATACACACACACACACACACACACACACACGTGCGTGCACACGCATATGCACACAGTTGAATAAATAATAATAAAAAAATTTTTTTAAATTAAAAAAAAAGAGTGTAAGAGCAAAAGGATGGGAGGAGCAATGATATGTAAGATACTCCATACTAGGTACACCAGTTCCCTCCCTCCCTCCTCCTCCCCCCCCGTACCCCCTGCTCCCCCTCCCCACCCCCCTCCCTCCCTATCCCCCAGTGCCTCCCGCCCCAATTCCCAGAGAGTCCTTTCTTCTGCATGCCTGATTTTCCTCTGGGCCCTCCTCTCCGATGACGTACAAGGACCCAGTGGCCTTTCCCTGAACCCTTTCCCATGTTCCCCTTAGGTATAGGAACACTGCTGTGGCTGCCAATCCTTTGCCTCCAAGGATCTTGGTGCCTTTAGCAAATGCTAGACTTTGTGAGGTCAACAGTGTGTTGGACTATGTGCAGAGCATGCAAAGTCCAATTATGATTGCTTCAGCCCTAAATAGTATGGAGTATCTTATATATCATTGCTCCTCCCATCCTTTTGCTCTTACATTCTTACCGCCCCCTCTTCCGCAAATTTCCCTGAGCTTCAAGATGGGGAGAGACTAAGCTGGCCTAGTTCTAGGTGGTTCATATAGAGTCTCTGAAGTTCTGGATTGTGGTTTGTTGATTTTCTTTTGCAGTTTTGCTGCTCCTGCAATGCCCTTCACTCCATCCTGGTGGGCATTGTATGTTACCCCCTGGCCAGAGACAAAAAGCTGTTAGACTAGAGTCTTGTGATAAAAGCACATTCAAAGGTAGATGTAATAAAAGTGAGAAACCACAGTGAGGGAGGGGTCTGCATCTTTTTTTTAACCACCGATAACACCATGCAGCTTATTAACCATTCAAGTACAGTAGCATCTGGTAAGAGTGGGACACAATCGGGACTGAAGAGTGACAGATACTCAGCATCTAACAGTTTGAAAGAAGCCACTAAAAATTCTTTCACAGACTCTCACAGAGCCAATATGGTACTAGCCATCACCCCAGCGCACCAGGTGCACTGCAGTAGAAAGGAGCCAATGCAAACAATAGCTACACTAAAAGACCAGCAATTCAGAAAAAGAGCAAAACGCTTTTGGTTTCTCCCTTTTCACCCCTTAAAGGACACCTTACTTTCTGGATTTATCTACACGGTCCTATATCAGCTTCTAGAATATTGGTCAGGAGGGGGAAAAATAAAATGACACTGGCCAGTATACAGTCTTTGGATCTTTAGGAAGGGGACAGGAGCAAGTCAGTTCTCAGAACAAATTAGTGGCTTCAGTCTCGTTGCCCGGGTCTTTGGATTCTTTGTTCTTCCACACCCTTTCAGTGTGCTTGTCCTTCTGTCACTCAAAAGGTCCAGTGTGGCATCCATCTGAGCCTCGCGGCTGTCTTTGTTAGCTCCCATTTTACAGGTCGTGTTGTCCTCTGCCATTTTGTTCAGTTGTTGTTTTCTATGGCCTTCTGCAGCTCTTCTTGCTGGTGGCTACTCTGCAAGCTGCTTTAATACCTCGGCTTCAGGAGACTTGCCTCTCTTCTGCAGCTTCTAATGTCTTCTGAATTCCCTCCAGGCCAAGGTCCTTCCTCTTTGCAGGGGAAAGGGGGAAATCTGGGGTGGATTCTTTTGACCAAGCGCTGAGAATCAGCTCAAAAGCCTGGCCAAAAGAACGTTTGTGCAGCTCCTTCACCTGAGTGTCAGAAGCAGCCATGGTGAAGAGGAGACTGCAGTTCTCTCTGCAAAGCCCACTGGTAAAGAAAGCTCGCTCCCAGCCTCTGGCCACATGCTCTGCATCTCTCTTATTAATGAAATCTCTTCTTAGACAATTTCATTCATATGTATAATGCATGCAAATGATCTCCTATCCCCGCCATCTTTTTTGCCCTCTTCCCATGTCTATCTGCCCTTCCATACATATCCCTTTCCTTCATTAATGTCTTTTTGGTGTTTTTATTCCTTGGTATTGTTGTTTTGTTGGTTGGTTCTTTTGTGTTGTGCTCCTCTTGTGTCTCAACAGGACCATCTGTGTGACCATGGCTTTGGACACTTGAGGTGAAAGATTAGGTGACTGAGTTGATACTTTTCATGTGGGTTTTGTTGTTGTTGTAGTTACTGCTCAAGAGTGGTTGACTGTGTGTGTGTGTGTGTGTGTGTGTGTGTGTGTGTGTGTGTGTGTCTGTGAGAAAGAGAGGAGAGGGGGTGTGCTGAGTGTGACTGTGGAGGTCTAAGGATGTCTTCAGGATCATCCTGGGTTTTTCTTCCTCCTTTTTGCATTGCTCTATCTTTCCAATGCTCCACCTTCCATGGCCAGAAGTGCAGGCTGATGGCCATTTCTGCCTGGTGGTTTTAAGTAGGATCTGGGATCTCAAATCAAGTCTTTCTGCTTTCAGGGTAGTTTTAACCCCTGAGCCATCTCTCCAGCCTTCTTTCATGCTTTTTTATAATGAGGTATTTACTGTTAAAACATGTCCTGGCAATATTTTAATAATATCCTTTAAGTATTATTATGCTGTGCATACATTTTAGTTTCGATTTTTCTTTTCATTTGTTTTACACTTCACTATTTATTTCTCACATATCTTCATGCCCATAAATTTCCTAGTGACAGATTCCTAATTTCATTCCATCCTGGTGAAAAACAGCAGTTAGTTTCATTCGTACATGTTTTCTGTCTTGCTTAAAATGCATTTTTATTGTCTTAGAGTTTTGGATGTGAATGTAGCAGATGTATGATGTTTTCACACCTTAATTCCCAATCCCATTCTCCCCCTCCTTTCCCAGTTATAACTTTCCTTCTTCCCTACAAGGCTCCCTCCTATTTTCATGCCTTTTTGCATATGTGGCCTGCTGAGTTTCATCTTGGTTACTTGAGATGGCAATTGCCTGATCACTTCCTGAACATGAATCACATACATCACTGGGTAAACCACTGGGGAAGCATGTTTCATCTCTGTTGGGCACAGGCGTCAACTTGAATGCTGAGGGTTTGAACTCTGGGCACATTTGTAGAGAGTCAATGGTTGAGCTGATCCCAGAGCAAACCTGCAAGAGATTGTGTAGCTGATGGGGAAGGCCCAGCTCATGTTGTGTGGGACTAGACAATGGAATAAAGCACTGAGATCTGATTGAGAAAGTTGGCATCCTTGTACACTTGGCCAGCTATGCCGGTGTGGCAAGTAAGGATCGTCCCTCTCTCAGCCATTATGTGCTGATGGTGTGACCAGTTCCCTCAGCCCTGGGGTCGGTGCGTGCTCTCCCATCAAGCTGGACTGAGAATTGTAAGAGACTGTGGTAAGGAAATAAATTCCTAGTTCCCTTAAGCCATTTGAGGGTCATTTATCAGTAACCATGCAGGCAGACCACAACACTCTGTTTGGGTACCCCCATCGAGCATACCCCTCAACAGTCTCTCAAAGAGTCTTTCTGGGGCCTCTTCAGGCCTTTACCCATAGTTGACGGTTGGCGTGCCAAATATTGTGCCTGTTTTGTGGCAGTAGACCGAGCTGTAGTGAGTTCACAGATGCCACAGCACCATCTTGACCAGAAGTTTCCTTCTAGCTGGGCTCCTCCCAATTTCAGGCTCTTGTGTTCTTACTGGTCCCTCTTGTTGGATGTTCCCTGAGTCTTGGGGTTGGGGGATGTCAAAAATGTCCTGTTTAGAGCCAAGCGGTCCGCGGCCACTTATTTTCTCTATGTTGGTCAGTTGTGATTTTCTGTAATAAACACTTTCCACTGCAAAGGAAACTTGTCAGTTGAGTGCTGCTCCTCAAATCTATGTGATAAATGTTTAGAAGGCAGTTTGATGCAAAGTCCTTGTAGATAAACCTCAATAGCTCTTACCCATGGAGGGACTACGTCTTCCCCTCCCATAGGCTCTTGGCCTGATTCAGCATATCAGAAATGTGTTCCTGGCTGAAAGGCAGATCAGAAAGCAGTTGGTTGAGCCCTTACCATCCGTGCCACTGTTGCACAAATGAGCGTCTTATAGCAGAGTGGTTGCCTTTAGCTTTTATCTTTTTTTGCCTAGCTTAAGATCTGCCATGAAGAGTGTTCCACGTGCACTTGAGAAGAATGTCTATTCTGCTGGTCTTGGGCAGAGTGTTATACAGCTGTGTGTCAGGACCAGTTGACTTACTAACATTTTGATAACATTTGTTGGCATCAGTGTTCATCAAATACCAGCTTGTGCCATTTTTTCCTCGTACTGTCCTGTTATGGCTTTGGCATTAGGATAATACAGTGCCATTCAAGTCTTTTATCTCTTAGCTGATTTTTTGTCTAGTGTTCTAACCATTATAGAAGGGGGTTTACTGAGTTCTCCCCTTACTATTTTTTTTATTAAAAATTTAATTATACATTTTAAAATTTTTTTACCAGTTCCCTCCCTCTCCCCTCCTCCCCCCGAACCCCCTCCTCCCCCTCCCTCCTCCCCCTCCCCATCCCCCAGTGCCTCCCCCCCAATTCCCAGAGAGTCCTTTATTGTGTACGCCTAACTCTCCACTGGGTCCTCCTCTCCGATGACATATAAGGACCCAGTGGCATTTCCATTCCCCTTACTATTTTTGAACGGTTTCTCCTCTTATTTCTGAGTGTTAGGTGATTACACGGTCATGATAGTTTCACCTTCTTGATGGCACTGCACTTTCATCATTAGAAAGTATTCTTTTTTCGGTAATATGTTTGTTTTAAAGTTTATTTTGTCTGATGTGCGTATCCTGGCTCTGACTTGATGGTTGCTATTTAGATCGTGTGCCTGGTCCCTATTATTTTCTTTCGATCAGATTCTAAGTTTTGGGGACACCGAATTCAGGTTTGTAGAAGATTGGCTTGTAATTTTTACATTTTGGGGGTGAGGGAAGATGACCTGACTGCCCCCCCAGAAGTGGCGGCCATCTTGGGGGCAGGAGACAAAGGAAAGATCAGAAGATGCCAAGTGGTCCTCGGTGATGGGGGGAGGACGTACTGGAGATGCCACCCCTTCCTTTCGCTCCCTCTGGGCTCCAGGAAGCGGTCCCTAAACTCCCACGGCTAGGCCTTGGCCACACGCTTGCTCCCACGCAACTGAGTGGTCCAGGCAGAGAAGAAGACACGGGGAAGAAAACCGATGAACGCAGATGGCACCGATGAGAAGCGCCACTGTTGAGTTCAGAGCGGTGGTCCAATGGCTTGGTCATGCCGCAGGCTAACGCTTAGACACGATGACTGATTGGTTGAAAGGCACAGGCCCGCCTCCCACAGTGACGTGTCTGTGTTTGATTCTGAGTTTCCAGGGCAACCTGGCTCAGCTGAGGGAGAGGAGAGGCAGCACCTGCTGGACAGCAGAGGAGGTCGCCAGGTCGCCTGGTGGAAGCGGACCAGATGAGCCCGCGAAAGGCTTGCAAGTCTCGAGGACAGCAGTCCCGCGAGGGCACCTGCAAGATGCCACCGGCCAGACGCCAAGCGCAGAGGGTTCAGGCGCGAGGAGCCGCTGCCGCGGGCCCGAAGAAGCAGGCCGGCCGGAAGCCCAAGACCCTGGGAACCGCCCGTCGGGGGAGACCCAGGGCGTGCTCCGCAGTCAGCTCCCTTGCGGTGTCTCAGCGGAAGACAGGAAAGAGCAGGAGGAGCGCGGCCCGTGGCGGATGTGCCAGGGACGCTGAGCAGCCGGCCACGAAGAAGCGGGCCGAGCAGGGCGCGGCCGGGGCCGAGGCCCCCCAAGACCTCGAGGAGCTGCAACTGCAGATGCCCAGGGAGCTCAAGGCGTGGCTCATCACGGACTGGGACCTGGTCACCAAGCGGCAGCACTTGTACCAGCTCCCCGCGGCGAAGAACATCGATGCGCTGCTCGGAGAGTACGCGGCTTACAGGGAGGCCCAGGGCGGCGCGACCAAGGAGTACGAGGTCAGCGAGGTGCTGGCGGGAATCAAGCAGTACTTCAACTGCACGCTGCCCACCCAGCTGCTGTGCAAATTCGAAAAGCCGCAGCACGCCGAGATCCTCGTGGCCCGACCCAACGTGCCCATGTCTCAGATCTACGGCGCGCCGCACCTGCTGCGGCTGCTCACGCGGGTCGCAGGCTTGCTGGCCACCTCGCTGCTGGACGAGGCCAACCGGGCGCTGGTGATGGCGTTGCTGCAGGATTTCCTGCATTATCTGGCCCACGATGCTGCGTCTCTCTTCACCACCAGAGACTACAAGGCGGCCTCGGCTGAGTATATCCAGAAGGCCCTGTGAGGGCCCAGCCAGGGACCCTGTTATGACCACGGGCCGCAATTGCTGCGGCCTTTACAGTTTTCATTGAACTGCCCTTCTTCAAAGATTCCACGGGCCGCAATTGCTGCGGCCTTTACAGTTTTCATTGAACTGCCCTTCTTCAAAGATTCAATGCATAACAGGGCTTATGACTCAATCTCTCCCTTGTAATCACAGAGAATAAAAATGCATGAGTTTATCATTGGAAAGTTGTCTTGGCTCTATGAGGTTATTTGAAAACACTATGGGACCTTATTTTAAGAAATATTACAAAGGGATGGGGAGAGAGAGGAGGGGGAAAGAGGGAAGAAGGAGGGAGGGGAGGGGAAAGTGACAAAGGGAGGGGAGGGGGGAGGAAGGGGGGAGCGAGGGGAAGGGAACAGTGGAGGGGAGGGGAGCAGTGGAGGGTAAGGGAGGCCGAGAAGTGGAGAGGAGGGGATTAGAGAGGGGATCCAGGAGGGGAGGGGAAGGGCATTTGAAAAGAGGGTGGGAGGAGTGGTGGGACACAAAGGGAGGGAAGGAGAAGAAAGAAGGGGAGATGAAGAGATCAAAAGGGAGAAAATAGGAGGGAGAGAGGTGGAAGGCACAAGAAAGAGGGAAGAGAGGAGGGAGAGAAGAGAAGACAGAGAGGAGCCAACAACAGGCTAATGGAATTTTAAATCAAGTAGCAAGCACACCAGTTCTTCACAAAAGGCTGAGTATGAGATTTTAGGCTACCCACATTTTGAAACAGGCCATACAAGAGATGGGGAATTAAGGAAGATGGAGAGGGATGGCTGAAGAGGAGGCGGTAAAAATTAGCACTAAGATAAGATGCAAACAGAGAAACCTACATTACATGTCTTTCAAAAAAACTTAATTTGGAAGAGTGGTAACTGACATGCCCTACACAGAGGAGCACAGAGTGGGGAAGAGAAGAGGGAATAGAAAGTGCCCTGAAGTGCTCCTACCAGAAGCCCTGGTGGTGAAGCACACTGCCCAGTACCAGGTAGGTGACACCTCCTGTTGAGCCGTTGGTCTGAGAGGCTTCAAAAGCCCCCAAACATAGAAGACTTTGACACTGCTCTTGGTCACCATCTAGAACCTGATAGTGAGACCTTATTGCTGATGAGACCACAGACATCACAAGACATAAAAACGACTGGAATGAACTTGGAAGAGTTCTCCTTGCCGGCTAGCCTTCACAGTACCAGAAAGTATGTAGGTTGTAGGCAAGAAAAACAATCCGTGGCCTTACTTAGCTGTGAGAGCTGCAAACTTCAACAGCAGCTGTGCTGGCAAGAGGAGACCACTGGCACAATCATGGCATGTAAGAGATTGCGCTCAACACCTGCTTTCTGATTGCATTTAAGGCCTGCTTTTTAGCAGGGGCACTTGCCTGGCACTGGAAAGCTAGCCGAATGCCCGGTGCTAGGGGAGGCCATAGGCCCTAGTTGGGAACAAACTACTTACTGTTACCTGTATGTGCTTGACTAGTAAAGTACCATCGCACTTCAGCATTCGATTAAGAGGCATCCTTTTGCAGGGAAGAAATATAATGCAGAGAACCAAATCCGACAGAGGGCAGACAGTAAGTGAATATGGAGTGCTGGGCTCTAGACAAAACACTGAAATCACCCCATCCCAAGGTTCAAGGACTTTTGTAAAGGGGTAAGAATTTAAGCCCCTGAGGGTGGGGAGTGGTACTGTCAGGCAGTATCTCCCAGTCACCATAGGACTGCTGCATCCTGAAACTCACTCCATCAATGCCCAGTTCCACTAGATTCGCATAGTACTTGACCAATCAACATTTCACCATGGATGAAGGAAGATCTCAGGAAATACTACACCTCCCAAGAGACTCTTTAAAACTAATGCTAGACAGAAAAAGAGGAGTCAACTTATTCAACAATTAACCCATTGATAAGTCATCTATGCCCCAGCAAGCACTCAGGTCCTTGCCAGTCCACATATCCCGAATGAAACGCCGTGAGTCACACATGCAATAAGACGTGGATGCAGGAGGGAGAATAACTAGAAAGGAGAGAAGTATAAGGTACAACTTCGGGGGGGGGTACAATTCAGTAGTAACTGTTGAAAACATAAATTCATTGTGTTGAACTGTCAAAGAATAAAAAATATTAGTACATAAATAAAACACCATTCAATGAAAAAAAAACCCAGTGACTCTATGGGCACAGAGAGAAAGAGAGAGAAAGAGAGAGAGAGAGAGAGAGAGAGAATTTTAACATTGGAAAACCTGTTCAAAATCTCTTAAAAGATGTGCAAATGCCAAGAGATCATCTTCCCTCTCAAAGAAGTAAAGATAAGAGGTATGTTGGGCAAGCGTCTCATATGTCCTTGAGGAGACTATGAAAGGAATGAAAGTTTTTGAAATGAGGCTCACCAATGTATATCAAAAATTCAAATGTTGAAAGCCCTCCCCCAAAAAGGTTAATGCCGGCTTGCCACATAAAACAGGGGGACACCAGCAAACTTCAAGGGAAGCTCCTCTTCTCACACACACTGAAACCACAGAGCCAGAAGAAGCCAGGGTCTCGGAGGTCACTGGAAGACTTACAACCTTCCCATCCCATACACTAGACCCTCACAGAACAGAGGCTACACTCACCCCTGCCCCATACAATACCCCATGTGGAGCCTGATAGAGCCAGAGCAAACTGAAAACTTCACCTCTGCAACAATCCACTCTAAAAGTATTCTTTTTATTTCTTATTTTCTGTTAGCCAATCTTCAATATTACGTGTTTCGTGATGGCTTTGCTTTCCTTTATAAATTGCTCACTTAGGGTTTAGAATTGTTGTTTCTGTTTCTGCTGACCTGGTTTGCCCACTTCCCAGCCTTTCCCCTCTAGTTTCTATGTCTTTTCCTCTTTCTCTCATCCTTACTCTTCCTTCTTTTTACTATAATCTTCTATAGTTTTAACAATCTGTAAAATGTGTAGATCCTGTCAATATCACACAATCATTTTACATGCCTTGAGTGTTGTCTTTTCTAGTCAATCTAATAATTGAACCTATCCTTACCCACCCTACTTCCTTCTCATTTGTAATCTTTTTTATGAACTCATCTTTAAGTATTGTATTTATTTATTAACTGTGTGTATATGTGTGAGAGAGAAGGGTGTGGCACTGTGTGACCCTGTGGAGGACCAAATTGACTTCCAGAATCATCCTGGATTGCTGCTACTTCCTTCTGCTTTGCTCTGGGATTTCCCAGGCTCACCCACCAGAGGTAGAAGAATTTTAGATATACATTGGTGAGCCTCATTTCAAAAACTTTCATTCCTTTCATAGTCTCCTCAAGGACATATGAGACGCTTGCTCAACATACCTCTTATCTTTACTTCTTTGAGAGGGAAGATGATCTCTTGGAGTTTGCACATTGTTTAAGAGATTTCAAACAGGTTTTCTAATGTTAAAAAGTTCTCTCTCTCTCTCTCTCTCTCTCTCTGCCCATAGAGTCACTGGTTTTGTTTTTTTTTCATTGAATGGTACAGAATGGATAATGGGTACAAAAAATGCCACCATTTCCCCTTGGTGTTTTTTTAATGTAGGTCCTGGGATCTGAACTCCGGACCTTCTGCTTGGGAGGCAGACAGACCTCAGTTGACTGAATATGTTCCAAGTGTAGGTAGGTGATTTCACAGTTTGTGCGGAGGTCCGAGAAGGAATGCCCCAGCCTGGGGTTTGGTGCCACTGTGAAATTTAAAAGGCCCAGACATGCCATGCCAAGGACAAGGAATTGAAAAGTTTATTGATTACATGATTACATGGAGTCATGGACTGATCAATTCTCTGAAGGGATAAGAATCTCCTGTTTGTAATCTTATTAACTAAAATCTGAGTATTCACCCATGCTACCCTTAGGTGTTTATCCTTCAACATTTTCTGAAAGCAAAAGGGACACTGATGTTCTTGGAGCATGAAATTTGCACAGTAATAATATCCAGCAACTGTGGTTGTTCTCACAGTTGCTATCCTACTCAGGAAATGAGCTCTTGAACTGAGGTACTATTTTCTAAACTATACACTCAAGTAGAAAGACCTTTGTGAAATGCTCCAAATGAAAAGCATATTAAGTCAATAAAAAGAAAGGACAAAAATAAGAAAGTACCAGTGGGACTTCAAAATATATGTGACACTCTGAGAAGACCCAATTTATGGATAATGGGAACAGAAGAAAAAGAATCCCACTCAAAAGTCACAGAAAGCATCTTCAATAGAATCATAACAGAAAATTTACCAGCATTAAGAAAAGAGATGCCTGTCTAGACGCAGGAGGCATTTATGACACCATAGAAACAAGACTGGGAATTACCCTCTCCTCATCATATTAGGACTGAAAAGCTAAATATGTGGAGCAAAGAAAATATATTCAAAGTGGCAAGAGAAAAACACCAAGTGGCAGGCCTGTCAGAATTACAGCAGATTTGTCAGCTGAAACGTTAAAAGTGTAAAGGGGCTGGAAAGATGTATTTTAAGTTCTCTTTTTTTTATGTGTGTGTGTGTTTGTGTTTGTGTGTGTGTATGTGTGTGTGTGTGTGTGTACCTGCATGCGTGTGTACATGCCCATGTACACACATGTACCTGTGGTGGCTCAAGGATTACTGTCAGAATCATCCTGGATTGGGAATCACGCCTTCTTGCTTTCTTCTGAAGTTTCCCAGACTCTGCCTTCCAGAAGTGGCAGTGCAGGCTGCTGGTATTTTTACATAGGATGTGGGGATCCAAACTCAGATTCTTTTGCTTTTGAGGTACCATGAAGCCATCTCTCCGCCTGTATTTCAAGTTAAAAAGATTAAACTATGTTATTTTACCCATCAAAGTTATGTCACAGTTGAAAGCAATATAAAAACTTTCCATAACAAAAATAAACTAAAGGAATTTATGGCCACTAAGTCATGTCGACAGAATATAAATATAATAATCCTTTGAAAAAAAAACAAATTCATCCACAGGTTCACAAGAAAAAAGAAATGGTACTATAGTAATAGTCAAGCAAATGAAGAGAAAAATAGCAAGTGTCACTAAAACAAAATGTCAGGAATCAATGCATATCTCTCAGTAATATCTATGTATGTTAATAATCTAAGCTTCTTAATCAAAAATACAGACTGATATACTGAATCCAAAGTCAGGAACCAGGCTAGAGAGATATGTCATCAGGTAAGGTGCCTGTTGGCAAACCTGGCAACCTGAGTTTGACCTGGAAAACCCACATGGTGAAAGGAGAGAGCTGGAATCCTTTGTTCTCAACTGATGCACCAAGAAATTCTTATGTTTGATGTCATTGTTTCTCATTCTTTCTTTCTTTCTTTCTTTCTTTCTTTCTTTCTTTCTTTCTTTCTTTCTTTCTTTCTTTCTTATTTCTTCCTTCCTTCCTTCCTGTTTCCTTCCTTCCTTCCTTCCTTCCTTCCTTCCTTCCTTCCTTCCTTCCTTCATTTTCTTCCTTCTTTTCTCTATTTCTTCTTTCTTTCTCTCTCTTACAAATAAATACAATAGTGAAAATTTAAATGAAAATGTAAAAAACAGGAACCATGTACTTGTTGCCTCTGCAATACACAAGCACATACACACATTCAACACACACACACACACACACACACACACACACACACACACACACACACCCAATATTACCTTAAGGTAAAAGAATTGACAAAGTTATTCTAAGCAAGTAGATCAAGGAAACTAGTAGGTGTTGCTCTTCTAATATGGCAAAATAGACTTCAAGCCAAAACTAGTGATGGAAATAAAGAAGGTTGCTTCATGCTGATTAAAAGAATGATTCATCAAGACGAAATGCTAATTCTGAACATATATGGTCCAAAGAGAGGTCAGTAAATTTCATCAAGCAAACAGTATTAGATCTAAAGTCACAGATTAACACAATAGAAGTGGGTGACTTCGATACCTATTCTCACCCTCCTTTCCCCAACTGCCAGGTCATCCCAATAAAAATAAACAGAAGTATCTAAATTAAATGACATCATAGATCAAAAATGTACTTAGCCTACATCCAGATAATTTTCTCTCTGAACAGTATAGAATACACCTTTTTCTCAGCATCCCATGGAACTTTCTCATATGTGAATCCTAGCTGTGAAATTTTAGAACTGTGTATTTAAATAGGAGTCTGTAGAGGTCAGGAAACTAGAAAGGGCACATTATTGGGGAAAGGAGAATGAGGCTTAACAGGAGGAGAGATAGTAGAACATGTATAACATAAAAGTAGAGACGGGGCACATTGGAGGGTAAAGGCTTAAGTGTGGATGGGGCAGGAGGGTTGGGGAGGTGAGGGAGTTAGACTGGGATAACCAAAAGTAAGACTGTATAGAAAGAGCACGATGTAATGCTGCTACCTGGTAATTTAATTAAAAACATAGTTTCTTAAAAAATGAGGAGTTTGGATGGAGGGACCTTACCTGGTGGGTGACCCTGCTCCCAGTACATACCGGGTATTAAACAGAAGTCTGAGTACCAGGCATGCGATAATTCTTTCTGTGCTTTTGTTCAGGGAAGTCCTGGAAGTGTTGGAATAACACATGCTACTTGCACTGTTGCCAACGCCCTCTAGAGCTGGGTGGTAAGACCCTATTGCTGAAGACAGCACCCATTTTGGCTTCAGCCTTGGTGCTGCACACTACCACACGGACCAGCAGGAGTTACACACTGGTACAACAGCAGCATGACTATTGTGGGGACAATCACCCACTTGCTGAACCCATTTGAGGCCTGTTTCACAGGAGGAATTACTACCTAGCACTACGAAGCTAGGCCAAAACCCTTCAAAAAATGCTAGAAATGATACTCAAGCCTGAAGAAAAGAACAAGCATATCCAGGAGGACAGAAGGGAAGTATAATACCACCAAAACATAAATATCAAACAATACTCTTACAAAATCCACTAAATATAAAAAATTTCCAGAATTAAAAATAATTTCTCCATTACAACATTAAATGTCAATGGTATTAACTCACCGATTAAGAGACACAGATTACAAACTTGGTTTAAAAACCAAAATCCAACAATCTGCTGCCTTCAGGAAACTCATCTCACCACAAAAGATAGGCACATCCTAAAAATGAAAGGCTGCTCCAAAATTCTGCAAGCCAATGGAACCAGGAAACAGGCTTCTGCAAGCTAATGGAACCAGGAAACAGACAGGGGTAGCAATTATGCTTTCGGACAAAGTGGACGTCAAACAAAAGAAAATCATAAGAGACACAGATGGATACGACATTTTAGTCACAGGTACAATTCACCAGGAAGACTTCACAATACTGAACATTTATGCACCCAATACGGGCCCCTCCACATTCATTAAGAAAACCCTACAGCGTCTAAAGCAAGAAATCAACCCCAAACAATAATTCTTGGGACTTCAACACCGCCCTCTCAACATGGGACAGATCAACAGGTCAAAAGCTCAACACAGACACTTTGGAACTTAATTAAACCCTTAAAGAAATGGACCTTACAGATCTCTATTGAACGTTTCATCCACACACCAAAGAGATGAATGAATTCCTAAGTAAACACAACTTACCTAAATTGAATCAGGAAGTTGTGAATTATTTAAATAGTCCTATAACATATACGGAAATTGAAGAAGTAATCTCGAATCTTCCCACCAAAAAATGTCCTGGACCAGATGGATTCAGCACAGAGTTCTACCAGACATTTAAGGAGTTAATAACACCAAAACTCCTTAAACTGTTCCATCAAATAGCAAAGGAAAGAACACTACCAAATTCCTTCTATGAAGCTAATATCATTTTAATCCCAAAAACTAATAAAGATTCACTTTAAAAAGAAAACTATAGGCCGACCTCTCTGATGAACACAGACGCAAGGATTTTCAACAAAGTCTTAGCAAATCGGATTCAAAAACATATCAAAAAGATCATTCGCGTGGACCAAGTAGGCTTCATCCCCGGCACACAAGATTGGTTCAACATACGCAAATCAATAAATGTAATTCATCATGTAAACCAGTCCAAAGTCCAAGACCACATGATACTCTCGATAGACGCAGAAAAAGCTTTTGACAATTTCCAACAGCCTTTTATGATCAAAACGCTAGAGACAGTAGGAATGGAAGGAACCTTTATCAATATAATAAAAGCTGTATACAACAAGCCCACAGCAAGGATTATGCTCAATGGGGAACAATTGGAAACATTCCCACTTCGATCAGGAACTAGACAAGGCTGTCCACTCTCACCACTTCTATTCAATATTATACTTGAAGTCTTAGCTGAAGCCATAAGACAAGAAAGGGACATAAGAGGGATTCAAATCGGCAAGGAAGAAGTCAAGCTCTCCCTATTTGCAGATGACATAATCTTATATCTGAGTGATCCCAAAAACTCCACCAGGAAACTCCTGGAACTAATTGAGAAGTTCAGCAGGGTGGCAAGATACAAAATAAATGTGCAAAAATCAGAGGCCTTCTTATATGCCCAGAATGAAAGAAGTGAAAAAGCCTTGAGAGAAACAATCCCACTTACTATAGCCCCTAAAAAAATTAAATACCTTGATACAAACCTAACCAAGGAGGTAAAAGACCTTTACAATGAAAACTTGAAAACCCTAAAGAAAGAAATTGCAGAAGACACCAGAAGGTGGAAAGATCTCCCATGTTCCTGGATTGACAGAATCAACATCGTAAAAATGACCATCCTACCAAAGGCAATATACAAATTCAATGCTATACCAATTAAAATCCCAAAGCAATTCTTTAAAGAAGTTGACCAATTAATCTCAAAATTCATATGGAGGCACAAAAGAGCAAAGACAATCCTGAGTAACAAAAACTCTGCTAGAGGTATTACCATACCAAACCTTAGTCTCTACTACAAATCCATAGTTATAAAAACAGCCTGGTACTGGCTCCAAAATAGACACACAGATCAATGGATAAGGATTGAAGACCCAGATATAAGCCCACAAAGTTATAGCCATTTGGTCTTTGACAAAGGGGCCCAAAGAATCCAATGGAAAAAGAACATCTTCAACAAATGGTGCTGGCAAAACTGGATCTGCACATGCAGAAGATTAAAGCTGGACCCGTACTTGTCACCATGTACAAGACTTAAGTCCAAATGGATCAAGGACCTTGATATAAGGCCAGAGACTATAAAAACCATAGTTGAAAGGGTAGGGAACTCCCTCGGGCTGATTGGGCTAGGCCAACAGTTCCTAAACAGACTTCCAACAGTTGGGATCTTGTGAAATTAAAGAGCTTCTGTTCAGATAAAGAGATTGTAATACGAGTTCAAAAGCAACCCACAGAATGGGAGTAAATCTTCACTAACCACATATCTGATAGAGCTCTGCTGTCCAGAGTGCACAAAGAACTTAGAAAATTAAACACCAAGAAAACAAATGGCCCAATTAAAAAATGGGCCCGGGAACTTAAAAGAAATTTTACCAGGGATGAAATTAAAATGTCGAACAAATATCTTTAAAAATGCTCCACATCCTTAGCTATCAGGGAAATGCAAATGAAAACTTCCCTGAGATATCATCTCACTCCGGTCAGGATGGCAAAAATCCACAATACAAACAACACCCAATGCAGGAGAGGATGTGGAGAGAGGGGAACTCTCCTACATTGCTGGTGGGAATACAGGCTCATACAGCCACTCTGGCGAGCCGTCTGGAGATTCTTAAAGAAATTAAAGATCGAAATGCCATATGACCCTGCTATTCCACTTTTGGGAATACCCCCCTATACAGCAAAAAGTCACCTCGATAGCACAAGCACGACCATGTTCATAGCAGCACTGTTTACAATAGCAAAGTCATGGAATCAACCCAAGTGTCCAATAGTTGACGAGTGGATAAGGAAAAGGTGGTACATCTATACAATGGAGTACTACTCAGCCATCAAAAATGATGAATTACTGGAATTTGACAGGAAATGGATGTTATTAGAAACAATTATATCAAGTGAAGTATCCCAGACCCAGAAAATTAAGCACCGTATGTACTCCCTAATAGGTGGCTCCTAGTACCAAACCCACCCAGCCCATCTAGAGACACTCAAAGATAAATCTCTGTAATACCTACAGTAATTGCAAGGATTATGAACAGGAGGGATGGGGTTGGAGGGCCACACCAGAAACAAGGAGAGAAGGGATCATGTTACAGCAGAGAAAATAGGCCTCCATCAAGGACTGCAAGTAAGTAATGAGACATCTGGTTAAGTTCACAGACTTTCCTTCCTGATCATTTACAACTGAGGGGGTATGATCTCACCAGAAGGGGTGGGCATACAGTCTGGCATATAAAAAGTAACCATTTTGCAAATGGGTGATTGACCCCTCCCTCACTGTGGTTTCCTACTTTTATTATATCTACCTTTGAATATACTCTTATAACAAGACTCTAGCTTAACAGCTTTTTATCTCTGGCCAGGAGGTGACATCCAATATCCATCAGGATGGAGTGAAGGGCATTGTAGGAGCAGCAAAACTGCAAAAGAAAATCAACAAACCACAACCCAGAACTTCAAAGACTCTATATCAACCACCTATAACTAGGCCAGCCTAATCTCTCCCCATCCTGAAGCTCAGGGAAATTTGCGGAAGAGGAAGCCGTAAGATTGTAAGAGCACAAGGATGGGAGGAGCAATGATATGCAAGATACTACACACAAGTTAGGGCCGAAACAATCATAATAGGACTTTGCATGCCCTGCGCAATGTCCAACACATTATTGACCCCACAAAGCCTAGCATTTGCTAAAGGCACCAAGATCCTTGGAGGCAAGGGATTGACAGCCACAGTAGTGTTCCTATGCTTAAGGGGAACATGGGAAAGGGTTCAGGGAAATGCCACTGGGTCCTTGCACCTCATCAGAGAGGAGGGCCCAGAGGAGAGTCTGGCATGCACATTAAAGGATTCTCTGGGGAATGGGGGAAAGGCACTGGGGGATGGGGTGGGAGGTGTGAGGTGAGGGGGAGCAGGGGGTTTGGGGGAAGAGGAGGGAAGGACGGAACCCTTGTACCTATTAAGTTTATATGAGCGGAAATAATAATAAAAATATTTTAAAAAGGATGTGGGGATCCAAATTCAGATTCTTTTGCTTTTGAGGTACCATGAAGCCATCTCTCCAGCCTGTATTTCAAGTTGAAAAGATTAAACTACATTATTTTACCCATCAAAGTTATGTCATAATTGAAAGCAATATAAATACTTTGCATAACAAAAAATAGACTAAAGGAATTTATGACCACTAAGTCATGTTGACAGAATATAGCTGTAATAATCCTTTGAAGGGAAAACGAATCCATCCACAGGGTCACAGGAAAAAAGAAATGGTACTATAGTAATAGTTAAGAAAATGAAGAGAAAAATGGCAAGTATCACTAAAACAAAACATCAGGAATCAATGCATACCTCTCAATAATATCTGTGTATGTCAATAATCTCAACTTCCCAATCAAAAAATACAGACTAATATACTGAATGCGAAGGCAGGAACCAGGCTAGAGAGGTAAGTCATCAGGTAAGGTGCCTGTTGGCAAACCTGGCAACATGAGTTTGATCTGGAAACCCACATGGTGAAAAGAGAGAGCTGGCATACTTTGATCTCAACCCATGCACCAAGAAATTCATATGTTCGATGTCTTCATCCCTCCCTCCTTCCCTCCCTCCCTCCCTCCTTTTCTTCCTTCCTTCCCTTCCTTCCTTCCTCTCTCTATTTCTTTTTCTCTCTCTTATAAATAAATAAAATAGTTAAAAAATAAAATAAAAATGTAAAAATCGGGTACCATCTATTTGGTGCCTCCAAAACACACAAGTGCATATACACATACAACACACACACACACAAACTCAATACTACCTTAAGGTAAAAGAATTGACAAAACGTATTATAAGCAAGTGGATTGAGGAAACTAGTAGGTGTTGCTGTTCTAATATGGCAAAATAGACTTCAAGCCAAAACTAGTGATGAAGATAAAGAAGGTTGCTTCATGCTGATTAAAAGAATGATTCATCAAGAGGAAATGCTAATTCTGAACATATATGGTCCAAAGAGAGGTCAATAAATTTCATCAAGCAAACAGTATTAGATCTAAAGTCAAGATTAACACAATAGAAGTGGGTGACTTCGATACCTATTCTCACCCTCCTCTCCCCAACTGCCAGGTCATCCCAATAAAAAATAAATGGAAATATCTAAATTAAATGACATCATAGATCAATAATGTACTTAGCCTACATCTAGATAATATTCTCTCCAAACAGTATAGAATACATATTTTTCTTAGCATCCCATGGAACCTTCTCATATGTGAATCCTAGCTGTGAAATTTTAGATCTCTGTATTTAATTATTAGTTATTTAATTAGGAGTCTCTAGAGGTCAGGAAACTAGAAAGGGCACATTATTGGGGAAAGGAGAATGAGGCTTAACAGGAGGAGAGATAGTAGAACATGTATAACATAAAAGTAGAGAGGGGGCACAATGGAGGGTAAAGGCTTAAGTGTGGATGGGGCAGGAGGGTTGGGGAGGTGAGGGAGTTAGACTGGGATAACCAAAAGTAAGAATGTATAAGAAAGAGCATGATGGAATGCTGTTACCTGGTAATTTAATTAAAAACATATTTTTTTTAAAAAATGAGGAGTTTGGATGGAGGGACCTTACCTGGTGGGCGACCGTGCTCCCAGAACATACGGAGTATTAAACAGAAGTCTGAGTACCAGGCATGCTATAACTCTCTGTGCTTTTGTTGTGTTGAAATAGCACATGCTACTTGCACTGTTGCCTACACCCTCTAGAGCTGGGTGGTAAGACCCTATTGCTGAAGACAGCACCCATTTTGGCTTCAGCCTTGATGCTGCACACTACCACACGGACCAGCAGGAGTTACACACTGGTACAACAGCAGCATGACTATTGTGGGGACAATCACCCACTTGCTGAATCCATTTGAGGCCTGTTTCACAGGAGGAATTACCACCTGGCACTACGAAGCTGGGCCAAAAGCCTGTGGTTGGGAAGGTCACAGATCACAGAAAGGGAATCCAGCGACTGTTGCTTGTCTCAGCGCATGCGTCAAACTGCCATATCCATATGCATGTGTGTATGCTCTCACCCACAGATTAGTACTTGAACTTGGTCAGAGAAGATTGTTCCTTCAGTGGGCAGTGGAAAGAGATTCATCACTGGCAGAAGGAGTGGCTTTTGAATGTTCAACACAACTGTGTCTCGGGGAACATATCAGGAGAGTGGAAAGAATGGAAGCGCCAGAGGAGAAAAGAGCAGAAGAGGAGCGTAGAAAGAATGGAAGAGCCAGAGATGCGGGGGGATACTGGAAATATTGTCTCATGGACTTAACGTGCATATTACACTCATGACCTCACAGCAGCTGTGGTTACTGGCCCAAGATGAAGCCAGTCAACCCTCCAGGATACATGGGAAAGGGTTTCTTGTGGCCCCATCCCTCATTGAGGAACTATTGGTAGTTGGAAACTACTGGAAGGAGGAGAGTCATTTTTGTCCAGGGATGTGGCTTCTGATAGGTCATGCTCCAATGGATGAGTCCACACTCACTCATGCACACATGGACAGCACTAAGTGGACTCACTGTTTTATTTAAGAAAAAAAAAAAAAAGAAGTGAACAGAAAATGACAATTACTAGTCTTTACCTATTAAAGTTTCCATAACTTTCCCAAACAACATCACCAAACACATGAGCCTGTGGCAGCCATTTCACGTTCAAATTTGACCCCATTTTACACCACCAAACATCACAGACCTTGTTCTTTTCTTCTCTCTCATCTTCGTTGTACTTGTCTTTTTCTTTTTCCTCAGTCTGCTGAATTGCTTCTTGCTTCTTGCACACACATACTTACAAATATGTGCACATACACACAAAATATCTTTGGCTCAACATGGCAGTACACACCTGTAAACCCAGCCATTAGGAGGTGGACACAAATGAGTGAGGAATTTGAGGCAAGCCTGGGATATACAGTGAGAATTGTCTCAAAACAGAAAAAATAAATCATTTAATCACATTCGTGGCTTATTGCTCTTCTGTGTAACACCTACTCCTCCTACTTAGGAATTTAGTATTCTATTTTCTGTCTTTACAAATTTACTTGGTTTCAATGTAATGGTATCATAGGTGTGTGCGCATGTATTTTACAACTACCTTTAGATTCATAGTGTAGCATGCATCAGTACCCTCTTCTTTTGCATGGCTTGATAGCAACTTATTATATGTTTATATCACATTCAGTTTGTGTAGTCATCAGTTGATAAACCTCAGGTTTTGTTTCCACTTTAAGATTACTGTAAATACCCTTTCCCCACATGCCCGGGACGTGTGCAGTCGAACCAGGACACACTGTGCCCTAGTCAAAAACACACAGAAGTTGAAAGAAGTTCTTAAGAGATAAAACAACAATGCCCAAATCAAAGTGCAAATCCATGAGAAACAAAACCCAAGAAAACAAATCTCCCACTGAAGGAATTAACCCTATAATGATAGACTCCAACCAGAACAAATCCACAGAAAATAGTCAAGAAAGCCTCACCCAAGATAATGACTGTCAAAACATGATCATTACCATGATCAATATTATGAAAGAGGAAATCCCGGAGTAGTTAAATAACCACATCAACCACTTTGAAGAGGAACACAACAGACACTTGGAGGAGTTGAGAAAAACAAGTCAAGAAACAAAAGTAGGCATAGACTAGCTAAAACAGACTCAAGCAGAGTTTAAATCTGAACTAAAAAACAAGTTATCTTCAAACCAGAACTCAACAGAGAGTCTTATCAGCAGAACTGATGAAACAGAAAATAGAATTTCAGACCTTGAAGACAAAGTGGGAGCTCAATGGAAGAGGTCGTTAAAGCCAAAAATATATGTGACAGAATATTCAAGAGTTATGGAACATCCCAAAGAGGCGTAACATGCGTATTCATGGAATACCAGAGCAAGAATCCCAAAATACCTAACCTGAGGAAATTTTTCAAACTATCAGCAAGGAAAACTTTCCTCATCCATATACAAGAGGCACTCCGCACCCCAAACAGATATGATCAAAATAGAAACTCACTACGGCAAATAATAGTTAAAACAATCTACATTCAAGAGAAAGAAATGGAGCTGAGAGATTAAAGGTAAAAAAAAAGTCACTTTTAAAGGTAAACCTATCAAAATAACAAATGACTTCTCAATTGAAACAGTAAAAGCAAGAAGAGCTTGGAGAGACTTACTTCAAGTATTGAATAAGCAAAAATGTCAACCCACGCTGATTTACCCTGCAAAACTATCCATCATGATCGAGGGAGAAAGAAAAATTTTCCAGCACAAAGACAACTTGAAGGGATACATGTCCACCAAACCAGACCTTTGAAAAATGCTAGAAATGATACTCAAGCTTGAAGACAAAAACAAGCATATCCAGGAGGACAGAAGGGAAGTATAATACCACCAAAACATAAAAGTGAAACAATACTCTTACAAAAGCCTCTAAACATAATAAATATCTGGAATTAAATATAATTTCTCCATTATAACATTAAATGTTAATGGAATTAACTCAGCAATCAAGAGACACAGATTACAAACTTGGATTAAAAATCACAACCTATCAATCTGCTGCCTGCAGGAAACCCATCGGACCAAAAAAGATAGACACATCCTAAAAATAAGAGGCTGGTCAAAAATTCTGCAAGCTAATGGAACCAAGAAACAGGCAGGGGTAGCCACTATGCTATTGCACCAAGTGGACTTCACACCAAAAACAATCATAAGAGACACAGATGGACACTACATTTTAGTCACAGGTACAATTCACAAGGAAAACTTCACAATACTGAACATATATGCACCTAACCTGCTCCCCCACATTCGTTAAGCAAACCCTACAATGTCTAAAGCAAGAAATCTACCTGCAAACGATAATTCTTGGGGATTTCAACACTGTCCTCTTTACATGGGATAGATCAACAGGTCAAAAGCTTAACAGAGACACTTTGGAACTGAATCAAACCCTTACTGAAAAGGACCTTACATATATCTATCAAACTTTTCATCCAAGCACCAAAGAATACACATTTTTCTCAGCAGCACATGGAACTTTCTCCAAAATAGCTCACATATTGGGCCAAAAAATGAATCTACACATATACAGGAAAGTTGAAATTCTACTCTGAACCTTATCAGACCACCACGGCCTAAAGCTTGACATCCACAACACAACAAACAACAGAAAATACACTAACTCCTGGAAACTTAACACTATGATGCTGAATGAAAATTGGATTCAGGAGGAAAGTAAAAAGGAAATTCAAGATTTCCTGAAAGGGAACAATAATGAAAATACAACTTACCAAAATCTTTGGGACACAATGAAAGCTGCCCTAAAGAGGTAAGTTCGTAGCTCTTATTGCCTACATCAAAAAAATGGAAATATCAGAAATAAATAACTTAACAATGCAGCTTAAACCTTTAGATAAACTAGAGCAATCTGATCCCAAAAGTAGAAGAAAGAAGATTAGCAAAATAAGGGGAGTAATACCCGAAATTGAAATTAGGAAAATGGTACAGAAAATCAACCAGTCAAAAAGCTGGTTCTTTGAAAAAATCAATAAGATTGATACACCCTCGCCAAATTAACCAAAAGCAAGAGAGAGAAAACCCAAATTAACAAAATTAGAAATGAAAATGGAGTTATCACTGTGGATACCCAAGAAATGCAGAGTATTATAACGTTATATTTAAAAAACTTATACTCTGTGAAATTTGACAACACAATAGAAATGGATGAATTCTTAAGTAAACACAACTTACATAAATTGGATCAGGAAGTTGTGAATTATTTAAATAGTCCTATAAAATATGAGGAAATCGATGAAGTAATCTTGAATCTTCCCACCAAGAAATGTCCGGACCAGATGGATTCAGCACAGAGTTCTACCAGACATTTAAGGAACGAATAACACCAATACTCCTTAAACTGTTTCATCAAATAGCGAAGGAAGGAACAAGACCAAATTCCTTCTATGAAGCTAATATCGCCTTCATCCCAAAACCTGATAAAGATACACGTAAAAAAGAAAACTCTAGGCCGATGAACACAGATGTAAAGATTCTCAACAAAGTCTTAGCAAATCGGATTCAAAAACATATCAAAAAGATCATTCACGGGGATCAAGTAGGCTTTATCCCAGGCACACAAGGTTGGTTCAACATACACAAATCAATAAATGTAATCCACAATATAAACCAGTCCAAAGTCCAAGACCACATGATACTCTCGATAGATGCAGAAAAAGCTTTTGACAAGATCCAACAGCCCTTTATGATCAAAACTCTAGAGAGAGTTGGAATGGAAAGAAACTTCATCAATATAATAAAAGCTGTATACAACAAGCCCACAACAAGAACTATACTCAATGGGGAAAAATTTGAAGCATTCCCACTTCGATCAGGAACTAGAGAAGGCTGTCCACTCTTACCACTTCTATTCAATATTGTACTTGAAGTCTTAGCTGAAGCCATAAGACAGGAAAGGGAGATAAAAGGGATTCAAATCAGCAAGGAAGAAGTAAAATTATCTCTATTTGCAGATGACATGATCTTATACCTGAGTGATCCCAAAAACTCCACCAGGAAGCTTCTGAAACTAATACAGAAGTTCAGCAGAGTGGCAGGATACAAAATAAACGTACAAAAATCAGTGGCCTTAAAAATCAGTGGCCTTCCTATATGCCCAGAATGAAAGAAGTGAAAAATCCTTGAAAGAAACAATCCCATTTACTATAGCCCCTAAAAAAATGAAATACCTTGGAGACCTTTACAATGAAAACTTCAAAACCCTATAGAAAGAAATATCTAACAAATATCTTTAAAAATGCTCCACATCCTTAGCCATCAGGGAAATGCAAATCAAAACTTCCCTGAGATATCATCTCACCCCAGTCAGGATGGCAAAAATCCACAATACAAACAACAACAAGTGCTGGAGAGGATGTGGAGAGAGGGGAACTCTCCTGCATTGCTGGTGGGAATGGAGACTCATACAACCACTCTGGCGAGTCGTCTGGTGATTCTTAAAGAAGTTAAAGATTGAAATGCCATATGACCCTGCTATTCCACTTTTGGGAATAAACCCCCATACAGCAAAAATTCACCTCGATAGTAGAAGAATGACCATGTTCATAGAAGCACTTTTTACAATAGCAAAGTCATGGAATCAGCCCAAATGTCCAACAGTTGATGAGTGGATAAGGAAAATGTGGTACATTTATAAAATGGAATACTACTCAGCCATCAAAAATGATGAATTAATGCAATTTGCCAGGAAATGGGTGGAATTAGAAACAATTATATCAAGTGAAGTATCCCAGACACAGAAAATTAAGCACCATATGTACTCCCTAATAGGTGGATCCTGGTACCAAACCCACGTAGAGACACCCAAAGATAAATCTCTGTAATACCTACAATAATTGCAAAGATTATAAGGGGGGTTGGGGATGGGGAAGTAGGGTCCCACCAGAAACAAGGAGAGAGGGGACTATGTTACAGCAGAGAAAATAGGCCACCATCAAGGACTGCAAGTAAGTAATGAGACATCTGGTTAAGTTCACAGACTTTCCTTCCTGATCATTTGCAACTGATGGGGAATGATCTCACCAGAAGAGGTGGGCATATAGGCTACCTGATAGAAAGTAACCATTTTGCAAATGGGTGATTGACCCCTTTCTCACCATGGTCTCCTACTTTTATTCCATCTACCTTTGAATATACTCTTATAACAAGACTCTAGTTTAACAGGTTTTTATCTCTGGCCAAGGGGTGACTTCCAATACCCATCAGGATAGAGCCAAAGGCATTGCAGGAGCAGCAAAACCAAAAAAAAAAAATCAAGAAACCATAATTCAGGACATCAGAGACTCTATATCAACCACATGAAACTCAGCCAGCCTAATCTCTCCTCATCCTAAGCTCAGGGAAATTTGTGGAAGAAGGGGTGGTAAGATTATAAGAGCACAAGGATGGGAAGAGTGATGATATGCAAGATACTCTACACAAGTTAGGTCCGAAGCAATCATAATAGGACTTTGCATGACCTGTGCTATGTCCAACACATTATTGACCACACAAAGTCCAGCATGGACTAAAGGCACTCAGATCCTTGGAGGCTAGGGGAACACATGAAAGGGTTCTGGTATATGCCCCTGGGTCCATGCAGTTCATCGGAGAGGAGGACCCAGAGGAGAGTTTGGCATGCACAGTAAAGGATGTTCTGGGGCTTGGGGGGGAGGCACTGGGGGATGGGGAGGGAGGGGAGAGGGGAGGGAGGAGCAGGGGGGTCGGAGGGGAGGTGGAGGGAGGGAGGGAACTGGTGTACCTGTTAAGTTTGTATGAATGGAAATTATAATTAAAAACAAAAAAAAGACAAAGAGCCTAAAAATGGGTGGTGTACTTCTGACCAACACACACCAATCACAACAGGGCTGCTATACCCAGGAGCTCACTGCAATGAGAACTTCTACCACCAGATCTACACAATAGCTGACATTTCAGCATTCTCTCAAGAACTAGCGAGGGTCTCAGGAGAAACGCCTGCACGCAGAGAGTGTCTCTGGGGCAGGTACTTGACAAGGGAAGAAGAACCTCCCTACTTATGTCTTTGCCCACCGAAGAGACACATACATACTGCAGATATCTGACTCCCTTACCAATACAGATATCCCAAATGGATCCCTGTGATGTACACACAGAGAAGGGCAAGAGGGTGAGAGGGACATGAGTAGAAGAGGAAGGGGTTGGGTGGGGAGGGTGTTGGGATAATGACATAAACCCATTTTGTTTGTATATGAAAAATTCTCAAAAAAGATAAAATTAAAAAAAATTACAGAAGAGCCCAGAAGGTGGAAAGACCTCCCATGCTCCTGGATTTGCAGAATCAACATCATAAAATTGCCATCCTACCAAAGGCAAAATACAGAATCAATGCTATACCAATTAAAATCCCAAAGCAATTCTTTAAAGAAGTTGACCAAACAATCTCAAAATTCATATGGAGGCACAAAAGACCCAGGATAGCAAAGACAATCCTGAGTAACAAAAACACTGCTGGAAGCCCAGCCCCCAACCACCCCGGAACCCCACGCGTCCCGGTGGCGAGCACCCAGGCCGACTGCGGCTTGGCCTGCGCCCCCGGCCCAGACGACCCCAGCCCCCTCTGCGCCGCCCCCGCCCGCCGCCTTCTGCCCTAGGTGAGTGAGAGAGAGAGAGAGAGAGAGAGAGAGAGAGAGAGAGACCAGCCCAGCCCAGCCCAACCACCCCGGAGCCCCACCCGTACCGGGGGCGAGCACCCAGGCCAACTGCGGCTTAGCCTGGGCCCCGCCCCGGACCCAAGCCCCTCGCACCCTCCCGCCCCGTGCGCCTAGCCACCCCCCTGGATCCCAGGTGAAGAATTCTGCCATTGAGCCAGGGAGCGAAAGAGCCCAGCCCAGCCCCGCCCCCCACACAGGAGCCGCCTGGCCAGCAGCACCACGCTGTGCTGCCTCTGGCTTTGCCCCCGGCCCGGCCCCTCTCCGCACCCACCTTCCCAGGTCTCAGGTGAAGAATTCTGCCATCAACATCAGACCCTCTGCCTCTCTGGCCCACCGGGGACCTACGCACGTGGTCCACGGAAGACACACTGCTACTCAGAATTCAATAGAGCCCAAAGGAAACTCAAGCAAAATTCTAAGGAACAAAGGGAGCACAGGCCATACATCTGGACTCCACTACAATCATTATATCACGTGGGCGAGTTTCTTCTCATCCAGCTCAAAGATAAGTAAACTTTTTCTTTTCACCTTACTGATCCTTTAAAGTATCAATGCTATAGATCAACTTTCTCATACAGCCACCCCACAACATACAACTCCAGGGAGTACACCACTCACCCCCACATTTCACCAAGATACTAAATCATAAAAGTGAACTACCAAACTAATATTCACCCCCTGGTAACATAACCTGACTTAACTGACGTACTAACAGCCTAGTAGCCTCATCTAGGATACAACAATAACAATACACAAACATACCCAATCCAAGGCAAGCACTAGTAATAACTGGCAAGCGTAACAATACCAACTACGTCGATTCAGTGAAAAACACACAGATAGCCCCTAAAAAAATGAAATACCTTGGAATAAACCTAACCAAGGAGGTAAAAGACCTTTACAATGAAAACTTGAAAACCCTAAAGAAAGAAATTGCTGAAGACATCAGAAGGTGGAAAGACCTCCCATGCTACTGGATTGGCAGAATCAACATCGTAAAAATGACCATCCTACCAAAGGCAATATACAAATTCAATGCTATACCAATTAAAATCCCAAAGCAATTCTTTAAAGAAGTTGACCAATTAATCTCAAAATTCATATGGAGGCACAAAAGACCTAGGATAGCAAAAACAATCCTGAGTAACAAAAACACTGCTGGAGGTATTACCATACCAAACCTTAGTCTATACTACAAATCCATAGTTATAAAAACAGCCTGGTACTGGCTCCACATATCAATGGATAAGGGTTGAGGACCCAGATATAAGCCCACAAAAATACAACCATTTGATCTTCGACAAAGGGGCCCAAAGAATCCAATGGAAAAAGAACAGCATCTTCAACAAATGGTGCTGGCAAAACTGGATCTGCACATGCAGAAGATTAAAGCTGGACCCGCACTTGTCACCATGTACAAGGCTTAATTCCAAATGGATCAAGGACCTTGATATCAGGCCAGAGACTATAAAAATCATAACTGAACGGATAGGGAACTCCCTTGAGCTGATTGGGCTAGGCCAACATTTCCTAAACAGACATCCAATAGCACAGTCACTGCTACCAACTCTCAACAGTTGGGATCTTGTGAAATTAAAGAGATTCTGTTCAGATAAAGAGATTGTCACGCGAGTTCAAAGGAAACCCACAGAATGGGAGAAAATCTTCACTAACCACATATCTGATAGAGCTCTACTGTCCAGAGTGCACAAGGAACTTAGAAAATTAAACACCAAGGAAACCAATGGCCCAATTAAAAAATGGGCCCTGGAACTTAAAAGGAATTTTACCAGGGATGAAATTAAAATGTCTAACAAATATCTTTAAAAATGCTCCACTTCTTTAGCCATCAGGGAAATGCAAATCAAAACTTCCCTGAGATATCATCTCACCCCGGTCAGGATGGGAAAAATCCACAATACAAACAACAACAAGTGCTGGAGAGGATGCGGAGAGAGGGGAACTCTGCTACATTGCTGGTGGGAATTCAGGCTCATACAGACACTCTGGCGAGCCGTCTGGAGATTCTTAAAGAAATTAAAGATTGAAATGCCATACGACCCTGCTATTCCACTTTTGGGAATAACTCCCCATGCAGCAGAGGTTCGCCTCGATAGCACAAGCACGACTATGTTCATAGCAGCACTGTTTACAATAGCAAAGTCATGGAATCAACCTAAATGTCCAACAGTTGACGAGTGGATAAGGAAAAGGTGGTACATCTATACAATGGAGTACTACTCAGCCATCAAAAATGATGAATTACTGGAATTTGCTGGGAAATGGATGTCATTAGAAACAATTATATTAGGTGAAGTATCCCAATCCCAGAAAGTTAAGCGCCGTATGTACTCCCTAATAGGTGGCTCCTAGTACCAAACTCACCCAGCCCACATTGAGACACTCAAGGGTAAACCTATGTAATACGGTAATTGCAAAGATTGTGAACAGGAGGGATGGGGTTGGAGGGCCACACCAGACACAAGGAGAGAGGGGACCATGTTACAGCAGAGAAAATCGACCTCCAAGGATGCAAGTAAGTAATGTGACACCTGGTTAAGTTACAGATGTTCGTTCCTGATCATGTACAACTGAGGGGGTATGATCTCACCAGAAGGGGAGGGCATATAGTCTGGCAGATGAAAAGTGATCATTTTGCAAATGGGTGACTGATCCCTCCCTCACCGAGGTTTCCTGCTTTTATTACATCTACCCTTGAATATGCTATTATAACAAGACTCCAGTTTAACAGTTTTTTGTCTCTGACCAGGGGGTGACATACAGTGCCCATCACGATGGAGTGAAGGGCATTGCAGGAGCAACAAAACTGCAAAAGAAAATCAACAAACCACTATCCAGAACTTCAGAGACTCTATATCAACCACCTAGAACTAGGCCAGCCTAATCTCCCCCCATCCTGAAGCTCAGGGACATTTGTGGAAGAGGGAGCAGTAAGATTGTAAGAGCAAAAGGATGGGGGGAGCAATGATTTGAAGAGTCTCCACACTAGATAGGGCTGAAGCAATCATAATAGGACTTTGCATGCCCTGCGCCATGTCTGTCACACTATTGACCTCACAAAGTCTAACATCGGCTAAAGGCACCAAGATCCTTGGAGGCAAGGGATTGATGGCCACAGTAGTGTTCCTATGCTTAAGGGGAACATGAGGAAGGGTTCAGGGAAATGCCACTGGGTCCTTTTACATCATCGGAAAGGAGGACCAAGAGGAGAGTTAGGCATACACAATAAAGGACTCTCTGGGAATTAGGGGGGAGGCACTGGGAGATGGGGAGGGAAGGAGGGGGAGCAGGGAGTTCGGGGGGAGGAGGAGGGGGTAGGGAACTGGTCTACCTATTAAGTTTGTATGAGCGGAAATAATAATAAAAAATGTTAAAAAAAAAAAACACTGCTGGAGGTATTACCATACCGAACCTTAGTCTATACTACAAATCCATAGTTATAAAAACAGCCTGGTACTGGCTCCAAAATAGACACACAATTCAATGGATAAGGATTGAAGATCCAGATATAAGCCCACAAATTACAGCCATTTGATCTTTGACAAAGATTGAAATCCCATATGATCCTGCTATTCCAATTCTGGGAACAATCCTCCATAAAGCAAAAATTCACCTCAAGGACACAAGCACAACCATGTTTACAGCAGCATTATTTACAATAGCAACGTCATGGTATCAATCCAAATGTCCAACAGTTGACAAGTGGATAAGGAAAATGTGGTACGTTTATAAAATGGAATACTACTCAGCCATCAAAAATGTTGAATTAATAAAATTTGCTGGGAAATGGATGGAATCAGAAACAACTACATTGAGTGAAGTATCTCAGACACAGAAAATTAAGCACTGTATGTACTCCCTAATAGGTGGATCCTAGTCCCAAACCCACTTAGAGACACTCAAAGATAAATCTCTGTAATACGTACAGTAATTGCAAAGATTATAAACAGGAGGGATGGGGAAGGAGGGCCCCACCAGAAACAAAGAGATAGGGAATCATGTTACAGCAGAGAAAATAGGCCCCCATCAAGGACAGCAAGTAAGTAATGAGACATCTGGTTAAGTTCACAGACGTTTCTTTCTGATCATTTGCAACTGATGGGGTATGATCTCACCAGAAGGGGAGGGCATATAGTCTGGCAGATAGAAAGTAACCATTTTGCAATGGACTGATCCCCCCACCCATCTACCTTTGAATATATTCTTATAATAAGACTCTAATTTAACAGGTTTTTATCTCTGGCCAGGGGGTGACATCCAATATCCATCAGGATGGAGCCAAGGGCATTGCAGGAGCAGCAAAACTGAAAAAAAAATCAACAAACCATAATTCAGAACATATCAACCACCTGGAACTAGGCCAACTTAATCTCTCCCCATCCTGAAGCTCAGGGAAATTTGTGGAATAGGGGGCGGTAAGATTGTAAGAGCCTAAAGATGGGGAGAAGCAACGATATGCAAGACACTACACACAAGTTAGGGCCAAGGCAATCATAATAGGACTTTGCATGACCTGCGCAATGACCAACATATCATTGACCCCTCAAAGTCTAGCATGGACTAAAGGCACTAGGATCCTTAGAATCTAGGGATTAACAGCCACAATAGTGTTCCTGTACTTAAGGGGAACACAAGAAAGAGTTCTTGGAAATGCTACTGAGTCCTTACACCTCATCAGAGAGGAGGACCCGGAGGAAATTTTGACATACACATTAAAGGATGCTCCAGGGATGGGGGAGAGGAGGCACTGGGAGATAGGTGGGGGGGGGAAGAAAGAAGAAAAGAGGGGAGGAAGTAAGGGAGTCCAGGAAGGGGTGGAGGGAGGGAGAGGACTGGTGCATCTATTACGTTTGTATGAGCGGAAATAAATAAATAAATAAATAAATAAATAAATAAATAAATAAATAAATAAATAAATAAATAAAAATTTAAATAGATATGCAGTAGGAAAGACAGATTCAGATAGAGATAGATAGATAGATAGATAGATAGATAGATAGATAGATAGATAGATAGATAGATAGATAGATAGATGATAGATAGACAGATAGATAGATGATAGATAATCAGATACAGGAAAGAACATGGGATTGAGGAAATAAATATGTGAAAAAATGGGAAGAAAAGATTACTGTAAATAAGTACTGCTAGGAATATTCATTCACATGTATTTTTCATGTAGAAGCACATTTTCACTTTACCTGTGTATATAGCTAGTTGCTTCAGTTTTTTTATTCTGTGCTGTGATAAAATATCCTAATCAATGCAATTTAAGAAAGAAATGGTTTATTATTTGACTTAAGGTTCCAGGGGGATTAGAGTCCAACTTGGTGGGGAAGGCATGTCAGTATAAGCAAAAGACCAGCTCTTCATATCACGTCACCTGTTAAAAAGTCTACAGAAAACAGGAAGTGGGGCCTGACTACACAATCTCAAGGCCTAGTCACTAGTAACATAGTTCCTCCAGCAAAGATCCATCTCCTAGAGATTTCACAGTCTTCCCAAAGCACGCCACCAACTTGAGTCTAGGAGGGACATTCCACCTTCAAAGTACAACACTAGACAATGAATTTCTGAGTCTTTCTATATTTACCACTTTGAAATTGCCACATTATCCAGTAATGCAACAATATCATTGTATAATCAAATCAGCAATGTATGAAGACTCCAGTTTCTCCCAAATTTTGCCTGTATTTAATAACTTTTACTTTAGTCATTTGAGTGGGTGTAAAGAGGTGCCTTGATGTAGTTTTGAATTGAATTTCCCTGGAGAGTAATTATAGCATCTCTTTATATATCCACTGGCTGTTTTAAATCTTTTTTGGTTAGAGTAATTTCTATTATGGTCTTTTGTCCAATATTTAAATTACATTGCCATCTTATTATTGTTAGGAGTTTTTATATATTGTGAATAAAAACTTGTTACCAGATACATTATTCAGAAATAATTTATGATGGCATCCTGTATAAGTACTAACTTTTAGTTTACTTACTGTTTCAGGTTTTAATACAGGAATGCAGAAAATTTTTTTGTCTTGAATAAATACCTTTATTTCTTGCATGGACTATTTTTTTTCAGAAACTCTTCCATAGAGCAGTTACTTGGTCCAATTCTTTTGTTTTATTTATTTATTTATTTATTTATTTATTTATTTATTTATTTATTTATTTATTTGTTTGTTTGTTTATTTGTTTGTTTGTTTGTTTGTTTATCATTTATTATTTTATTTTCTCAACTCTACAAACTTAATAGGTACCCGGGTCCCCTCCAGCCCTCTCCCCTTCCCTGTTCCCCTTGCTCCCTCCTCCTTTTTCCTCTACCTTTCACCCCATCCCTCCTTTTCTCCCAGTGTCCCCCCATTACCTGGAGCATCCTTTCGTGTGAATGTCAAACTTCCCTTTGCGTCCTCCAATCTGGTGAGGTGTAAGAACTCAGTGGCATTGCCCAGAGCACTTTCTTGGGCTCCCCTCATTATGGGAACACTGTTACGACTGTTAGTCCCTTGCCTCTAAGGATCCTAGTGCCTGTGATCCATGCTAGACTTTGGGGGGTCATTGACATGTCAGTTATTGTGCAGGTTATGCAAAGTCCGATTATGGCTACTGCGGCCCTAACTAGTGTGGAGTATCTTGGGTTAGTATCCCCATCTTTAGGCTCTATAATCTTACCGCCCCCTCTTCTCCAAATTTCCCTGAGCCTTAGATGGAGAGAGATTTGGCTGGTCTGGTTCCAGAAGATTAATGTAGGGTCTCTGATGTTCTGAATTATGGTTTGTGGTTGTTTTCAGTTTTGCTATTTCTGCACTGCCCTTGGCTCCATCCTGATTGGTATTGGAGGTCACCTCCTAACCAGAGATAAAAGGCCGTTTAAGTGGAGTCTTACTATAGGAATAGATTCAAAGGTAGATGGAATAGGGGTAGGAGACCACAGTGAGGGGGGTCAGTCTCCCAATTTCAGGATGGTTACCATCTACGTGACAGACTCTATACCCTCCCTGACTGGTGAGATCAAACCCCATTAGTCACAAGTGACCAGGAAGGAAAGTGAGTGAGCTTAACCAGATGTCTTGCTACTTGTTTGCAATATTTGATGGTGACCTATTTTCTCTACTATAGCATGATTCCCTATCTCCTTATTTCTGGGGGCCCTCCTTCCCCTTCCCTCCTGTTTATAACCTTTGCAATTACTGTAAGTATTACAGAGATTTATCTTTGAATATGTCACTAAGTGGGTTTGGTACTAGGATCCACCTATTAGGGCGTACATACGGTGCTTAATTTTCTGTGTCTGAGATACTTCAATCAATATAATTTTTTCTAGTTCCATCCATTTCCCAGTAAATTTCATTAATTCATCTTTTTTGATGGCTGGGTAGTATTCCTTTGTAAAATGTACCACATTTTCCTGATCCACTCATCAACTGTTGGGCATTTGGTTTGATTCCATGACTTTGCTATTGTAAATAATGTTGCTGTAAACATGGCTGTGCTTGTGTCTTTGAGGTGAATTTTTGCTTTTGGGAGATTATTCCCAGAAGTGGAATAGCAGGGTCATATGGGATTTCAATCTTTAAATTTTTAAAAAATTGCCAAACTCATCACCAGAGTGGTTGTCTAAGCCTACAGAAATGCAGAAAATTTATATGTATTTTTTATCCCTTATTAATCTATTGCACATTCCTTCTTTTCCCACTGCAAACTGCATTCTTTCTACCAGTCTCCTTCTTAATTTCATGGTTATCTTTCATGTATGACCCACTGAGTTTTATCTGATATGCCTCTAATGGCCTGTGCCTGAGCATTTGCTGGAGCATGGATCACATTATCAGTGGGCATACCATTGAGGAAAGTAGCTGCCCTTTCTTGGCACCCAGTATTAACCCTCAATAGTTTTTCAGGGAGTTGAGAAGACTATTTAGATTTTTCATTTCTATGGTTAAATGTTGACAGTCCAACTCCCATTCAAGATTTGTGGATATAGACATCACTGCATTTAGAGCATGGGTTCAGCAGCTGTGTCATGTCTGTCCAGAAGATAATATCTGGCCTCATCCCTCCACACTCTCTGACTCTTACATTCTTACTATGTTCCCTAAACCTTGGAGTAGTGGTTATGTAGATGTCCTGCATAGCAGTTACTCTTCTCTGTTGTTGGAAGGCAATACTCAATCACAGCTTAAGGGAGAAAGGGAAACTTATTTGGCTTATGGCTTGAGAGGGGACATTCCAGCCATTATGGCATAAAAAAAAACATAGCAGGAGGCAAAAGGTGAAGCAGTTTAAGTCACTTCAGACAACATGGAAGCTGAGAGAGCAGACTCACAACAGAATCACTGTAGTGCTAAACAACATCAAGGCCCACCTCAAGTGGTATGCCTTCCTCCACCAAGGCTCTGCCTCCAAGGCTCTGCCTCCTAAAGGTGCCATGACATTTCCAAGCCACTAAGTATTTAAACACATGACCCCATTGGCGATAACTTATATTCAAACCACGACATCTTATTTAGGGCTGAGAAGTCCACAGTCACTCTGTATACTTTTGTCAGCTGTGATTTTTTTTTTTTTTTACTAAACACCATTCATTTCAAAAGGAAATTTATAGATTGAGTGCGGAAAGTGTAGCTTCTATAATCAATGGGTATAATAATAAATGTTTAGAAGACAATTTGATATCATTCTTACAGCTAAAATTTAGTAATTTGTTTCTCCCTAGGGACTATGGCATTACCTTCCACAGGTTACTGGCTTAGTGTATCATACAATGAATGGGATCCCTGCTGAAATGTGGGCCTTAAATTCACTCAGAAAGAGTTTGGCTACCCCCTTAACATTCATGCCACTATTACACCTGTAGTCACCTGTTTCCAGGGTGGTTGTTATTGTAGCATGCAAAATTCTCAACTAGGTGAGACTGTTGATTGCTTTTCTCACCCAGAAGCTTGTATTGTTCCTTCTTGTTCTATGAAAGCTGGTCATCAGGGAGGAAGATCTGCCTCAGCTTGCTTTGTTCCATGTCCTGTGATCAATGACTGTGGTAGTGTCATGGTTAAGCAAAGGTATCAATGTGACAGTTGAGGATTTGAGCTCCGGGATCATTTGTAGAGAATTAGTTGTTGAGTTAATCCCAGAGCAAACCTGCAGGAGATTGTGTAGCTGATGGGGAAGGCCCAGCTCATGCCTGGTGGGACTGGGACCTGGAATAAAATACAGAGAACTGATTGAGAAAGTTGGCATCTTTGTGTACACTTGGACACGCTGTTCTTGCAAGTAAGGATTATCCCTCTCTCAGCCATTATGTAGAGATGGTGTGACCAGTTTTCTTGGCCTAGTGTTGGTGCATGCTGTCCCATCAAGCTGGACTACAGACTGTAACCAGACTATCATAAGAAAATAAACCCCTTGTTCCATTAATCCATTTGATGGTCACTTATCATCAACCATGCAGGTGAACTACAGCGGGTATTTTCAGAAATAAGGTCTCACTAAAAGATTCTGGAGGGAAACCAAGAGCAATGGAAAATGCTTATAGTGTTTTGGGAAACTTTGAGATCTCTCTGATAATAGATCATCAGGAGTACCACATACCTGATGTGATAGTTAAGCCTGGGTGTCACCTTGACACACCTGGTATTAACTAAGCTGGACTGAGACCACCTCTGGAAAGGATCAACTGAGACTACTTGAAGAGATTATACATGCCCCAGATCCTATCAGAACTCCAAAGCTCTCAAAGGATTCTCCCAATACTGCATCACATAAAAAGGAGCCACCAAGGAGAACAGATTGCCTTCTTAGAGCTGTGCTAGGAATCGTTCTTCCCTCCAGCCACCATCTAGCCTTCAACTAGACTAAGACTCTAGGAGTTCTGCAGCCTTCAGCCATCACCCACTTGACTACCAAACTGAGTAGCTAGCTATTGGCAGCCATCGTTGGAACTACCTTGGCTACTGGCAACTTTTGCTCGACTACCTCCGCCATATCTGTAAGACAACTCAATAAATTTCCTATATATATTTTATATATATATATATGTATATGCATTCTGTGAATTCCTTGACTCTAGAGAATCATAATTAATACACCTGATATTAGAAAATTTGTTTAATTATCTGTGGCACCTGAAAGAAACATCTCAGGCCAGTGCATCATCACTTTTTATTAAAAATACATAATGTATTTTTTTCCGCTGATACAAACTTAATAGGTACCCCGGTCCCCTCCCTCCCTCCACCCCTCCCTGGACTTCCCTGTTCCCTCCCCACTTTTCCCCTTCCTTTCCTCCCTCCCTCCTTTTATCCCAGTGCCCCCTCCTCCCATCCCTGGAGCAACCTTTAATGTGCATGACAAACTTTCTTCTTGGTCCTCCTCTCTGATGAGGTGTAAGGACTCAGTGGCATTTCCTAGAACACTTTCTTGTGTTCCCCTTAAATATAGGAACACTATTGTGGCTGTTAATCCCTAACTTCTAAGGATCCCAGTGCCTTTAGTCCATGCCAGACTATGAGGGGTCAATGATAGGTTGGTGATTGCGCAAATCATGCAAAGTCCTATTATAATTGCTTCGGGTCTAACTTGTGTGGAGTATCTTCCATATCATGACTCCTCCCATCCTTGTGCTCTTACAATCTCCCTTAAATTTCCCTGAGCTTTAGGATAGAGAGAGATTAGGCAGGCCTGATTCCAGGTGGTTGATAGAGAGTCTATGATGTTCTAAATTATGGTTTGTTGATTTTTTTTCAGTTTTGCTGCTCCTGCAATGCCCTTGGCTCCATCCTGATGGGTATTGGATATCATCCCTTGCAGTCCTTGATGGTGGCCTATTATCTCTGCTGTAGCATGATCCCCTCTCCCCTTTTTTCTGGCAGGGCCCTCCTTTCCCCTTCTATCCTGTTTATAATCTTTGTAATTACTGTAGGTATTACAGAGATTTGTCATTGAATGTGTCTCTAAGTGGGATTAGTACTAGGATCCACTTATTAGGGAGTACATACAGCGCTTAATTTTCTGTGTCTGAGATACTTCACTCAATGTAATTGTTTCCAATTCCATCCATTTCCCAGCAAATCTCATTAATTCATCATTTTTGATGGCTGAGTAGAATTCCATTGTATAAATATACCACACTTTCCTTATCCACTCGTCAACTGTTGGGCATTTGGGTTGATTCCATGATTTTGCTATTGTAAACAGTGCTGCTATGACAGAAACATCTCAGGCCAGTCATCATCACTTTTTTTTAAATAAATAATGTATTTTTTATTTTTTTTCACTGATACAAACTTAGTAGGTACCCCGGTCTCCTCCCTCCCTTCACCTCTCCCTGGACCTCCCTGCTCTCTTCCACCTTTTCCCCTTCCTTTCTATGCTGCTATGAACACAGTTGTGCTTGTGCTATCCAGGTGAATTTTTTGCTGTTTGGGGGGTTATTCCCAAAAGTGGAATAGCAGGGTCATATGACATTTCAATCTTTAACTTCTTTAAGAATCACCAGATGGCTCACCAGAGTGGTTGTATGAGCCTGCATTCCCACCAGCAATGTAGGAGAGTTCCCCTCTCTCCACATCCTCTCCAGCACTTGCTATTGGTTGTATTGTGGATTTTTGCCATCCTGACTGGGGTGAGATGATATCTCAGGGAAGTTTTGATTTGCATTTCCCTGATGGTTAAGGATGTGGAGCATTTTTTAAGGTATTCGTTAGACATTTTATTTTCATCCTTGGTAAAGTTTCTTTTAAGTTCCAAGACCCATTTTTTAATTAGACCATTTGTTTCCTTGGTGTTTAGTTTTCTAAGTTCTTTGTGCACTCTGGATAATAGAGCTCTATCAGATATGTAGTTAGTGAAGATTTACTCCCATTCTGTGGGTTGCCTTTGTGCTCAAGTTACAGTCTCCTTATCTGAACAGAAGCTCTTTAATTTCATAAGATCCCATCTGTTGAGTGTTGGTTGTATTGACTGAGCTATTGCATTTCCAACTGGGAACTGTTGGCCTAGCCCAATCAGCTTGAGGGAGTTCCCTACCCTTTCAACTAAGGTTTTTATAGTCTCTGGCCTTATATTGAGGTTCTTGACCCATTTGGAATTAAGTCTTCTACATGGTGACAAGTATGGGTCCAGTTTTAATCTTCTGCATGTGGCGATCCAGTTTTGCCAGCACCATTTTGTTGAAGATGCTGTTCTTTTTCCATCGGATTTTTTGAGCCACTTTGTCAAAGATCAAATGGCTGTAGTTGTGTGGGCTTATATCTGGGTCTTCAACCCTGATCCATTGAGCTGTGTGTCTATTTTGGAGCCAGTACCAGGTTGTTTTTATAAATGTGGATTTGTGGTATAGACTAAGGTTTGGTATGGTGATACTCCAGCAGTGTTTTTGTTACTCAGGATTTTTTTTTTTTTTTTGCTATCCTGCATCTTTTGTGCCTCCATATGAACTGTGAGATTGTTTGGTCAACTCCTTTAGAGAATTGCTTTGGGACTTTAATTGGTATAGCATTGAATCTATATATTGCCTTTGGTAGGATGGTCATTTTTATGATATTGATTCTGCCAATCCAGGAACATGGAAGATCTTTTCACCTTCTGCAGTCTTCTCTAATTTATTTCTTTGGGGTTCTAAAGTTTTCGTTGTAAATGTCACTTACTTCCTTGGTTAGGTTTATATGAAGGTATTTCATTTTTTTAGGGGCTATAGTAAATGGGATTGTTTTTCTCAAGGATTTTTCACTTCTTTCATTCTGTGCATATAGGAAGGCCACTGATTTTCGTATGCTTATTTTGTATCCTGCCACTCTGCTGAACTTCTGTATTAGTTCCAGGAGTTTCCTGGTGGAGATTTTGGGATCACTCAGGTATAAGATCATGTCATCAGCAAATAGAGATAACTTGACTTCTTACTGATATGAATCCCTTTAATCTCCCTTTCCTGTCTTATGGCTTCAGCTAAGACTTCAAGTACAATATTGAATAGAAGTGGTGAGAGTGGACAGCCTTGTCTAGGTCCTGATCGAAGTGGGAATGCTTCAAGTCTTTCCTCATTGAGTATAATACTTTCTGTGGGCTTGTTGTATACAGCTTTTATTATATTGACAAAGGTTCCTTCCATTCCAACTGTCTCTAGGGTTTTGATCATAAAAGGCTGTTGGATCTTGTCAAAAGCTTTTTCTGCATCTATCGAGAGTATCATGTGGTCTTGGACTTTGGACTGGTTTATATTGTGGATTACATTTATTGATTTGTGTATGTTGAACCAACCTTGTGTGCCTGGAATGAAGCCAACTTGATCCCCATGAATGATCTTTTTGATATGTTTTTTAATCCAATTTGCTAAGACTTTGTTGAGAATCTTTGCATCTGTGTTCATCAAAGAGATTGGCCTATAGTTTTCTTTTTTAAGTATATATTTATTAGGTTTTGGGATTAAGACGATATTAGCTTTGTAGAAAGAATCTGGTGATTTTCCTTCCTTTGCTATTTGATGGAACAGCTTACGAAGTATTGGTGTTATTCGCTCCTTAAATGTCTGGTAGAACTCTGTGCTGAATCTATCTGGTCCAGGACATTTCTTGTTGGGAAGATTCGAGATTACTTCATCGATTTCCACATACGTTATAGGACTATTTAAATAATTCACAACTTCCTGATTCAATTTCGGTAAGTTGTGCTTGCTGATGAATTCATCCATTCTTCCGTGCTGTCAAATTTCACAGAGTATAAGTTTTTGAAATATGACGTTATAACACTCTGAATTTCTTGGGTATTCATAGTGATAACTCCATTTTCATTTCTAATTTTGTTTATTTGGGTTTTCTCTCTCTTGCTTTTGCTTAATTTAGCTAGGCATGTATCAATCTTATTGATTTTTTCAAAGAACCATCTTTTTGACTGGTTGATTCTCTGTTTCATTTTCCTAATCTCAATTTCAGATATTTCTCTCCTTATTTAGCTAATCTCCTCTCTTCTACTGCATTTGGAATCAGAATACTCTAGTGTCTCTAAAGCTTTAAGCTGCATTGTTAAGTTATTTATTTCTGATGTTTCCATTTTTTTTTTGATGTAGGCATTAAGAGCTATGAACTTACCTCTTAGGACAGCTTTCATTGTGTCCCAAAGATTTTGGTAAGTTGTATTTTCATTATCGTTCACTTTCAGGAAATCTTGAATTTCCTTTTTAATTTCCTCCTGTATCCAATTCTCATTCAGCATCATAGTGTTAAGTTTCCAGGAGTTAGTGTATTTTCTCTTGTTTGTTGTGTTGTGGATGTCCAGCTTTAGGCCGTGGTGGTCTGATAGGGTACAGGGTAGAATTTCAACTTTCCTGTATATGTGGAGATTCATTTTGTGACCCAATATGTGATCTATTTTGGAGAAAGTTCCATTGCTGCTGAGAAAAATGTGTATTCTTTGGTGCGTGGATGAAAAGTTCGATAGAGATCTGTAAGGTCCATTTCTTTAAGGGTTTGATTAAGTTCCAAATTGTCTCTGTTAAGTTTTTAACCTGCTGATCTATCCCATGTTGAGAGGGCAGTGTTGAAGTCCCCAAGAATTATTGTTTGGGGGTTGATTTCTCACTTTAGATGCTGTAGGGTTTTCTTAATGAATGTGGAAGGGCCCGTACTAGGGGCATGTATGTTCAGTATTGTGAAGTCTTCCTGGTGAATTGTATCTGTGACTAAAATGTAGTATCCATCTGTGGCTCTTATGATTTTTTTTTTTTTGGTTTGAAGTCCACTTTGTCCAAAAACATAATGGCTACCCCTGCCTGTTTCCTGGTTCCATTAGCTTGCAGAATTTTGGACCAGCCCTTTATTTTTAGGATGTTCCTATCTTTTGTGGTGAGATGAGTTTCCTGAAGGCAACAGATTGATGGGTTGTGGTTTTTAATCAGTGTTGTAATCTGTGTCTCTTGATCAGTGAGTTAATGCCATTGACATTTATGTTGTAGTGGAGAAATTATTTTCAATTCTGGACATTTTTTATGTTTAGTGGCTTTTGTAAGTGTATTGTTTGACATTCAGGTTTTGGTGGTATTGTACTTCCCTTCTGTCCTCCTGGATACGCTTGTTTTTTTTCCAAGCTTGAGTATTATATCTTGCATTTTTTGAAGGCCTGGTTTGGTAGACATGTAAGCCTTCAAGTTGTCTTTGTGCTAGAAAACTTTTCTTTCTCCCTCAATCATGATGGATAATTTTGCCGGGTATATCACTCTGGGTTGACGTTTTTGCTCATTTAATACTTGAAGTACATCTCTCCAAGCTCTTCTTGCTTTTACTGTTTCCATTGAGAAGTCATTTCTTATTTTAATAGGTTTACCTTTAAAAGTGACTTGTTTTTTTTCTCTTGAAGCTCTCAGCACCTTTTCTTTGTCTTGAATGTGGAGTGTTTTCTATCTGTTTGGTGTGCAGAATGCCTCTTGTATTTGGATGGGCCTCTCATTTTTTAGTTGAGGGAAGTTTTCATTTATGATAATTTGAAAAATTTCCTCAGGTGTGTTATTTTGGGATTCTTGCCCTGGTATTCCATGAATGCACATGTTAGGCTTCTTCAGGGTGTCCCATATCTCATGAATATTCCTCTCAAGTTTCTTTTTGGCTTTAACAATCTCTTCCATTGAGCTGGTTAATTTTCCCAGTTTGTCTTTAATATCTGAAATTCTATTTTCTGCTTTGTTAGTTCTGCTGATAAGACTCTCTGTTGAATTCTTGGTTGAACATAAGTTGTCTTTTAGTTTGGTTTTAATCTCTGCCTGAGATTTTTTTAACTCCTCTACGTCTGTTTTTGTTTCTTGAACTGTTTATCTCAACTCCTCCAAGTGTCTGTTGTGTTCCTGTTCAAAATGGTTGATGTGGTTGTTTAACTCCTCCCAGATTTCCTTTTTCATAGTATTAATCATGGTAATGATCATACTTTGAAAGTCATTATCGTGGGTCTGGCTTTCTTGGCTATTATCTGTGAATTTGTTCTGGTTGGAATCCATCATTATGGGGTTAATTCTTTCAGTGGGAGATTTGTCTTCCTGGGTTTTGTTTATCATGGATCTGCACTTTGACTTGGGCATTGTTGTTTTGTCTCTTACGACCTTTCAGTTTCTGTGTGTGGGCAATTATTACTAGTGCTTGGCTTGTAGTTGGGTTCATTTGTCTGCTGTTAGTATTATTTCCTAGATGAGGCTATTAGGCTGTTAGTACATCAGTTAAGTCAGGTTAAGTAGACAGGGGTGAGTATTAGTATGGTAGTGCAATTTTATGATTTAGTATCTTGGTGATGTGTGAGGGTGAGTGGTATAATCCCTGGAATTGTATATATTTTTGGGGTGACTGTATGGAAAAGTTAATCTACAGTGATTAATACTTAAAATGAGCAGTATGGTAAAGGAAAGAGATTTACTTATCTTTGGGCTGGATGTAAAGAATCTCTCCCATGTGATAGGATGATTTTAGAGGACTTCAGATGTATGGCCTTTGTCCCTTAGAGCTTTGCTTGAGTTTCCTTTGGACTCTATGGAATTCTGAGTAGCAGTGTGACCTCCGTGTACCATGAACAAGGGTCACCAGTGGGCGGGAGGGGCAGAGGCGCTGATGTTGATGGCAGAACTCTTCACCTGGGACCTGGGACTTGGCTTAGTGGCCCACCCAAGCTCCAGGAATGTGAGCAAGTCCTGGCTGGCAGGAAGAACAAAGGGGCTAGAGCCCAGGGTGTGGCTCAGGCAAACCAGAGGCAGCCTGGGTGTTGCTCGGGCTGCCTGGTGGGAGGAGCTGGGACAAGGGGCCACCTGTGGGCTGGGGGAACTCACCTGGGATGGAGGACCATGAGCTAGTCCTTTCCAGATCAGGCCGGCAAGAGGGCAGGCAGGCGGGTGGGCAGGAAGAACAAAGGGCCTGGGGTCCAGGGCATGGCCCAGGGAAACCAGAGGCAGCCTGGGTGTTGCCCAGGGCTGGCTGGTGGGAGGAGCTGAGACAAGGGGCCACCTGGGGACTGGAGAAACTCACCTGGGATGGAGGACCGCAAGCAAGTCCTGTCCTGGTCAGGCAAGCGAGGGGTGGGAGCTGTTATCACTTTTATTCCCAGATATATGTACCTTGTGTAAGATACAGCTGTTGACAATTTTGAAAGTTATATTTTCTTTTTTTAATAAATTTTTATTATTATTTCAGCTCATACAAACTTAATAGGTACACCAGTTCCCTCCCTCCCTCCTCCTCCCCCCGAACCCCCTGCTCCCCTTCCCCTCACCCCTCCCTCCCCATCCCCCCGTGCCTCCCGCCCCAATTCCCAGAGTCATTTCTTGTGCATGCCTGACTCTCCTCTGAGCCCTCCTCTCCGATGACATACAAGGACCCTGAAAGTTATATTTTCAAATAAGCTTATAATGGAAAAGGCTTCTGACTGTTTATATATTAACAACTTTTGTGCTAGTCCCTCACACCTTCCTTCACTCCATCCTATATGCATACTTTTCTCCCACATTTTACCTTTTTCCAAATCATACAAGCTCAATAGATACCCCCATCCTTCCCCACCCTCCCCCGTCCTTAGTCCCCCTTCTACTCTTCCCCTTTTCCCCTTCCTTTCACCTCCCTCCCTCCCTCTCCTTCTCTCAGTGCTTCCCCCTTCCTCCCTTCCATCCCCTGGAGCATCCTTTTGTGTGAATGCCAAACCTCCCTCTGAATCCTCCACCCTAGTGAGGGATAAAGACTCAGTGGCATAGCCCGGAACCCTTACTTGGCTCCCTTTTAGTATGGCAACTCTATTATGTCTGTCAATCCCTTGCCTCTCAGGATCCTACTGCCTGGAGCCTTCTCCTCTGTAATCCATGCTACACTTTGGGGGGTCATTAACATATCAGCCATTGTGCACTTCAGGCAAAGTCTGATCATGGCTACTTCAGCCCTAACTTGTGTGGAGTATCTTACATATCATCGGTCCTCTCCTTCTTTAGGCTCTTACAATCTTGCTGTCCCCTCTTGGGCATGGTTCCCTGAGCTTTAGGATGGGGAGAGATTTGGCTGGTCTGGTTCCAGGTTCATAATGTAGCATCTTTAGTGTTCTGATTTATGGTGTGTTATTTTCAGTTTTGCTTTTCCTGCACCACCCTTGGCTCCATCATGATTGGTATCAAAGGTCACCACCTAACCAAAGATAAAAGACTATGTAAATAAAGATCTTCGTATAAGTGAAGATGCAAAAGTAGATAAGAGTAGGACACAGCAGCGTGTGTGGGAGTCAGTGTCCCATTTGCAAGATGGTTACCCTCTACCTGCCAGTCCCTATACCCTCCCTGATTGGTGAGATCAAACCTCTTCAGTCTCAGGTAACCAGGAAAAGAATTGAGAGTGAGCTTCACCAGATGTCTCACTACTTATATGCAATACTTGATGGTGACCTATTTTCTCTACTGAAGCATGATCCCCTTTCTCCTTTTTTCTGGGGGATGCCCTTCTTCCCCTTCTCTACTGTTTATAATCTTTGCTCTTACAGTAGGTATTACAAAGATTTACCTTTGAATAGATCATTAAGTGGGATTGGTACTAGGATCCACCTATTAGGGAGTACACACAGTGCTTTATTTTCTGTGTCTGTGATACTTCACTCAATATATTTTTTTCTAGTTCCATTCATTTTCCAGCAAATGTCATTAATCCATCTTTTTTGATGGCTGAGCAGTATTCCATTGTATAAATGTACCACATTTTCCTTATCCACTCGTCAACTGTTGGGCATTTGGGTTGATTCCATGACTTTGCTATTTTTAATACTGCTGCTATAAACATGGTTGTGCTTGTGTCCTTGAGGTGAATTTTTGCTTTATGGGGGATTATTCCCAGAAGTCAAGTTGCAGGGTCATATAGGATTTCAATCTTTAACTTTCTAAAAAATCGCCACACTGATCGCCAGAGTAGTTGTATAAGCTTGCATTCCCACCAGCAATGTAGGAGAGTTCTCTTCTCCCCACATCCTCTCCAACATTTGATGTTGTTTGCATTGTGGATTTTTACCATCCTGACTGGGGTGAGATGATATCCCAGGGTAGTTTTGATTTGCATTTCCTTGATGGTTAGCAATGTGGAGTGTTTTTAAAGATATTTCTTATACATTTTGATTTCTTCCCTGGAAAAGTTTCTTTTGAATTCCCACGCCCATTTTTTAATTGGATCATTTTATCTTCTTGGTGTTTAGTTTTCTACGTTCTTTGTGCACCCTCAATAATAGAGCTCTATCAGATATGTGGTTAGTTAAGATTTTCTCCCATTTTGTTGGTTGTGTTTTTGCTCAGTTTACATTCTCTGCAGCTAAACAGAAGCTCATTAACTTCATAAGACCCCATTTGTTGAGTGTTGGTTCTACTGACTGTGCTATTGGATTTCTGTTTAGAAACTGTTGGCCTAGCCCCATCAGCTTGAGGGAGTCCTCTACTCTTTCAATTAGGGTTTTTATAGTCTCTGACTTAACATTAAGGTCTTTGTTCCATTTGGAATTAATTTTTGTGCATGGTGACAAGTACAGGTTCAGTTTTAATCTTCTGCATGTGGATATCCACTTTTGCCAGCACCATTTCTTGAAGCTGCTGTTCTTTTTCCATTGAATTTTTCGGGCCCCTTTGTCAAAGATCAAATGGCTGTAATTGTGTGGGCTTATATCTGGGTCTTCAACCCTTATCTATTGATCTATGTGTTTATTTTGGAGCCAGTATAAGGCTGTTTTTATTACTATGGGTTTGTAGTATAGATTAAGGTATGGTATTGTGATACCTCAAGCAGTGTTTTTGTTACTCGGGATTGCTTTTGCTATCCTGAGCCTTTTGTGCTTTCATATGAATTTTGAGATTGGTCAATTTCTTTAAAGAATTGCTTTGGGATTTTAACTGGTATAGCATTGAATCTGTGTATTGCTTTTGGTAGAATGGTCATTTTTATGATGTTGATTCTGCCAATCCAGGAGCATGAGAGGTCTTTCCACCTTCTGGTGTCTTCTGTAATTTCTTTCTTTAGGGTTTTAAGGTTTTCATTGTAAAGATCTCTCACTTCTTTGGTTAGATTAATACCAAGGTATTTCAATTTTTTTGGAGCCATAGTAAATGGGATTGTTTCTCTTAGGACTTTTTCACTTTTTTCATCTTTGGCGTATAGGAAAGCCACTGATTTCTGCATATTTATTTTGTATCCTGCCACCCTGCTGAACTTCTGTATTAGTTCCAGGAATTTCCTGGTGTTTTTAGGATCATTCAGGTATAAGATCATGTCACCTGCAAATATAAATATCTTGCCTTCCCTGCCGACGTGAATCGCCTTTATCTCTGTGTCTTGTCTTATGGCTCTAGCTAATACTTCAAGTACAATATTGAATAGAAATGGTGAGTCCTGATTCAGTATAGATAAGTTATGCTCACTTAGGAATTCATTCATTTCTTTTGTGTTATCAAATTTCATGGAGTATAGGTTTTTGAAATTTGACCTTATAATTCTCTGAATTTCTTGGGTATCAGCTTTGTCTAGTTCCTAAACCAAGTGGGAATGCTTCAAGTTTTTTGCTCATTGAGTGTAATCCTTGCTGTTGGCTTGTTGTATACAGCTTTTATTATGTTGATAAAGGTTTTTTCCATTCATTCCAACTGTGTCTAGAGTTTTGATCATAAAAGGATGTTGGATCTTGTTTAAAGCTTTTTTCTGCATCTATGGAGAGTATCATGTTGTCTTGGACTTTGGATTGGTTTATATGATGGATTACATTTATTGATTTACATATATCAAACCAATCTTATGTGCCTGGTATAAAGCCTACTTGATCACAGTGCATGATCTTTTTGATATATTTTTGAATGTGATTCGCTAAGATTTTGTTGAGAATCTTTGTACCTTTGTTCATCAAAGAGACTGGTCTATAATTTTCTTATATTTAAATGTATATGCATTAGGTTTTGTGATTAGTATGATATTAACTTCGTGGAAAGAATTTGGCAGTGTTCTTTCCTTCACAACTTGATGGAACAGTTTAAGGAGTATTGGTGTTAGTTGGTGCATAAATGTCTGGTAGAATTCTGTGCTGAATCCATTTGGTCCAGGACATTTTTGGTGGGAAGATTCAAGATTACTTCATTGATTTCCTCATATTTATAGGACTATTTAAATAATTCAGAACTTCCTGATTCAATATAGGTAAGTTATGCTCACTTAGGAATTCATCCATTTCTTTTGTGTTATCAAATTTCATGGAGTATAGGTTTTTGAAATTTGACCTTATAATTCTCTGAATTTCTTGGGTATCAGTTTTAATAACCCCATTTTCATTTCTAATTTTGTTAATTTGGGTTTTCTCTCATTTTTGGTTAGTTTAGCTAAGGGTATATCGATATTATTAATTTTTTTTCAAAGAACCAACTTTGACTGGTTGATTCTTTGTATCATTTTACTTATCTCAATTTCAGATATTTGTCCCCTGATTTTGCTAATCTCCTCTCTTCTACTGCTTTTGGGATTGGATTGCTCTTGTGTCTCTAAAGCTTTAAGCTGCATTGTTAAATCATTCACTTGTGATGTTTCTATTTTTTTATATATAAGCATTAAGAGTTATAAACTTACAGGACGGCTTTCATTGTGTCCCAGAGATTTTGATACATTGGATTTTCATTATCATTCACTTATAGGAAATCTCCAATTTACTTTTAGATTTCTTCCTGAACCCAGTTTTCATTCAGCATCATAATGTTTCCAAGAGTTAGTGTATTTTCTGCTGTTTGTTGTGTTGTGGATGTCAAGCTTTAGACCATGGTGGTCTGATAGAGTACAGGCAGAATTTCAACTTTCCTGTATATGTGGAGATTGATTTTGTGGCCCAATATGTGGTCTATTTTGGAGAAAGTTCCATAGGTTGCTGAGAAAAATGTGTATTTCTTGGTATTTGGATGGAAAGTTTGATAGAGATCTGTAAGGTCCATTTCAGTAAGGGTTTGATTTAGTTCCAAAGTGTCTCTGTTAAGTTTTTTGGCCTATCAATCTCTCCCATGTTAAGAGTGCAGTATTGGAATCCCCAGTATTATTTATTGGAATTGATTCTTGTTTTAGGTGTTGTAGTGTTTGCTTAATGAATGTGGAGGAGCCCATATTAAGTGCGTATATGTTCAGTATTGTGTAGTCTTCCTGGTGAATTGTTCCTGTGACTAAAATGTAGTATCCTTCTATATCTCTTATGATTTTCTTTGGTTCGAAGTCCACTTTGTCACATAGCATGATTGCTACCATTTTTTTTCTAGTTCATTTAGCTGGAAGATTTTTTGAACAGCCTCTTACATTTAGAATGTTCCTGTCTTTTGTGGTGAGATGTATTTCCTGAAGGCAGCATATGGATGAGTTGTGATTTCTAATCCAAGTTTGTAATCTGTGTCTTTTGATTGGTGAGTTAATTCCATTGACATTTAGTGTTATAATGGAGACATTACTGTTAATTATTGACACTATTTATGTTTAGTGGCTTTCATAAGAGTATCATTTGGCTTGTAGGTTTTGCTGATATTATAGTTCCCTTCCATCCTCCTGGATATGCATGTTGTTCTTTTCTTCAAGCTTGAGTATCTTTTCTAGCATTTTTTGAGGACCTGGTTTGGTAGACATGTAAGACTTCACGTCTTTGTGCTGGAAAACTTTTCTTTCCCTCTCGTTCATGACAGATAGTTTTGCCAGATATATCAGCCTGGGTTGACATTTTTGCTCATTTAATACTTGAAGTATGTGTCTCCAAGCTCTTCTTGCTTTTACTGTCTCCATGGAAAAATCATTTTTTATTTTTAATAGGTTTACCTTTAAAAGTGACTTGTTTATTTTTCCTTGAATCTCTCAGCACCTTTTCTTTGTTTTGAATGTGGAGTGTTTTTTTTTTTTAATATTTGTGTGTGTGTGTGTGTGTGTGTATCAGAGGGCACTGTGTGTCCCTGTGGGGTACCAAGGGTGACTTCAGGAATCATCCTGGATCTCTTCTACCTCTTTCTTGCTTTGCTTTGGGATTTCCCAGGCTTTGCCCACCAGGGCTAGAAGTGCAGGCCACCTCTGTTTCTGCATGGTGTTTTTAGGTGGGACCTGGAATCTGAACTCAGGACCTTCTGCTTGAGAGATAGAGTCTTAACCCCTGAGCCATCACTCCAGCCCTGAATGTGGAGTATTTTGACGATTATTTGCTGTGAGGATTTTCTGTTTTGGTCATGTCTGTTTGGGTGTGGAATGCCTCTTGTATTTCGATGGTAATTTTTTTCCTTAGATGAGAAAAATTTTCTTTTATGATAATTGGAAAATTTTCCTCAGGTGTGTTATTTTTTGATTCTTGTTCTAGTATTCCATGAATGTGCATGCCAGGTTTCTTTAACGTTTCCCATAACTCATGAATATTCCTCTCAAGTATCTTTTTGGCTTTACAATCTGTTCAATTGAACTGATTAATTCTTCCACTTTGTCTTCAAGATCTGATATTTTATTTTCTGCTTCATTAGTTCTGCTTATAAGCCTCTCTGTTGAGTTCTGGGTTGAAGATAACTTGTCTTTTAGTTCAATTTTAGGCTCTGCTTGAAATTGTTTTATCTGCTCTATGCCCATTTTTGTTTCTTCAACTGTGTTTCTCATTTTTTCCGAGTGCTTGTTGTGTTCCTTTTCAAATTGGTTTATGGCGTTATTTCATTCCTCCTGGATTTCCTCTTTCATAGTATTTATTATGGTAAAGGTCAGGCTTTAAAAATCATTATCTTGGAAAAGGCTTTCTTGGCTATTTTCTGTGAGTTTGTTCTGGTTGGAATCTATCATTGTGGGGTTAATTCTTTCAGTGGGAGATTTGTTGTCTTGGTTTTTGTTTCTCATGGATTTGTGCTGTGACCTGAGCATTGTTGTTTTATCTCTTAAGGCCTTCTTTTAGTTTCTGTGTGTTTTAGATTGAACTGAATTAGTTGTTATTAATAACTTGAGCAGTTATTACTAGTGTTTGCCTTGAAGTTGGGTACACTTGTCTAGTATTGGTGTTATTTCCTAAATTAGGCTAAAAGACTGTTAGTACATCAATTAAGTCAGGTTTAGTAGATAAGCAGTGAAGATCAGTATGGCAGTGCACTTTTCCATTTACTTCCTTGGTAATACGTGAGGGTGAATGGTATAGTCCCAAAAGTTGCATGTGTTTTGGGGTGACTCTATGGAAAAGTTAAACTACAGTGACTAATAATTGAAAAGAACAAGAATTTAAAAAGGGTTCACTTATCTTTGAACTGGATGTGAATCATCCCATGTGATGGGATGATTTTAGAGGACTTCAGATGTATGGTGTTTGTCCCCTAGAACCTTGCTTTGGTGTCCCCTCGATTCTGTTGAATTCTGAGGAGCAGAGAATCTGCCCTGGTCTGGGTCTGGGTCCAAAGGCCAGTATGTCTAATTTGTCTTGCAGATCACCTGGGGCCTGGGGTGTGGTCTAGGGGCTTACCTGAGGAGCAGGGAGTGCGCCCTGGTCGAGGTCCAGGTCTGGGGTCAGGACCGGGTCCAGGTCCCGGGCCAGGTCCAGGTCTGGGTCTGAAGGGACGAATTTTTTTATTAAAAGTTGTCGTGCAAAAGAAATAATCATGTAACATTCACAAAATTTTCATTTTATAGGAGAGGATTGTATTCTAATTTTACCCTCCCCAAGAAAATGTCTCAATTACAAAGTAGAAAAGCAGCCCGCCATCATAAATGCAAAACCATTATAATTCGAATGTGAAATAATTTCTAGATCAATATATTTCCTAAGACAATTCTTGTAGTTAAAAGTATTTTCTTCAATGTAATTCTTCATATGCTCGACAACAGTTTGAAGCTAGCAACAAAATTGGTAAACATGTTGCAGTAGTCTGCCTACATGGTTGTTGATAAATGACCCTTAAACAGCTTAAGGGAACAAGGGGTTTATTTTCTTACTGATAGTCTGGTTATAGTCTGTCCTGCTTGATGGGAGACCATACACCAACACCAAGGCCTAGGGAACTGGCCACACCATCTCTACATAGTGGCTGAGAGAGGGACAACCCTTACTTGCCAGACCAGCATGTCTGGCCAAGTGTACAAAAGGATGCCAACTCTCTCAACCACCTCTCAGTGATTTATTCCAGGGCCTGATCCCACCCACCATGAGCTGGACCTTCCCCATCAACTAGACAATCTCCTTCGGGCTGGCTCTGGGCTCAACTCAACTACTAATTTTCTGCAAATATTCCCAGATCTCAAACTCTGAATTGTCAAGTTGATACCTGTGCCTAACTATGACACATGTAATCACGTACCATGAAGTAAAACCCTGTAAACACAAATATTTTTAACTTTGATTATTCAGGATATTTGGCTAGAGAGATGGATCAGGAGTTAAGACTCTGCCTTAGAAGCAGAAGTTCCTGAGTTCACATCCTGGATCCCAAGTAAAAACACCAAATGGAAATGGTGGCAGCAGGCACTTGAGACCGTGGTGGGCAAAGTCTGAGCAATCCCAGAGAGAAGCGAAAAGAAGGTAGAAGCAATCCAGGATGATTCTTAAAATCACCCTTGGTCCTCCACATGGACACACAGTGCTCTCTGATACATACACACATAGACACACACACACACACACACACACACACACACACACACACACACACACACAAACATGCCCCAAAATAAATGAATAAATAAATCCAGAATATTATAGTCCTTCATAGTGTTTCATGGTAGAGAAATGTGAGTCTTATAAATTGGTTCTTTTCTTGGGGAAGGTGGTCTGTGTCTTTTTTTAATTCCTTTTTTTTTCTAGTTATACAAGCTCAACAGGTACCCATCTTCTCCCTCCCTCTTCTCTTCCCTGCTGTTGTTCCCACATTCCACTTTCCCCACTTCCCACCTCCCTCCCTCCCACCACTTTTCCTTCCCTTCTCCTCTCTTGGTGCTTCCTGCTTTCTCCCTCTCATCCTCCAGAACATCTGTTTATGTGGTTGCTCAATTTCCCTCTGAGTTATCTACACTACAGGACTTAGTAGCACAGCTCATGGCCCGTTCTTGGGCTGCCCGCTAGTACAGATACTCTATTATAACTATTTGACCCCTTGCCTCCAAGTATCCTGCTGCCCGAAGCCTTCTCCCCTGTGATCCATGCTAGACGTTGAGGGGTTATTGACATGTCAGCCATTATGCAGGTCAGCCGAGGTCCAATCACATTGTGGATATATCCTGCTGCATCCCTGATTTGTGTGGAGTATCTTGCATATCGTTGGTCCTCCCCATCTTTAGGATCTTACAATCTTCCTGTTCCCGTTTTCCACAAGGTTCCTAAATTGGTTCTTTGTTTTGGCTGTTTAGGACATTGAATATAAATGTTATACAATTAGCTTGTTAATTTTGTGAAAGAACACAGTTTGTGTGGTGGTTGACCGCGAGCTGGGATTGCCTGGTTAGCTCCCTAGGACCCTGTGCATCTATGCTTTCTGCTTCCATGAGCTTCCTCAAAAGTTTCCTACTGCCCAGTGTGGTAGAGGCACTCTGGCAGCAGCAGCAGGATGCTGAGAGGGTGCTGAACCAGAAGTGACTGGGGACTGGCTCTCTTATGTTGCTGAGAGCCACCTGTTTTGGTTAGATGGGTCCAAGTTAGGATTCTCACTGGAATATCCCGCCATTAGTTTGCATGCAACCCCCAGAGACCTAAATGCTTACCCTTGAGAGAATTTGCATGTTATGGTAAATGCAAACTTTGGAGAAGAATAAGAAGAATCTCTCATGATGATGAAGACAGTGAAGGTGATGTGGAGCCTATTGCTAAGTTTAGATTTGTGCCTAGTGATGAATCAGCATTGGAGGCAATGTTCCCTTCGACATGCGAATGCCAGGCCTCCTGTCCAGATCCTGAGGATGAAGACTTGGATGATTAGGATGGAGAAGAGTTGATATGGAAGTGCACGAGCAAGGACAGGAGGATATCCCTGCATTTCACACTTATGAGTAGACTCTCCCATTTAACAGGGGAATGGCCAGCCACATTGGAAAAGCATGGAAGTGGACACCACACCAACATTTACTGGACAATTTGAGGATGCAGATGTTGATCACTGAAAGTTCTTTTGCTGCTGTAAGATTTTGCTTTTGACTGTAAGAGACAACTTGGTTCCTCTTTCACTGGGGAGATGGGTTGGTAAAAGACTTTTCCTTCTCCAAAACCCAGTTGAAACCAGCTTTTTTTTTAAGCAATAAGTTGTTACCAGCAGAAGAAACTATGACCTTTATTGATTAAAGGTGAATTAACTTAACAAAAGGGGTATTTGTAGTCTGTCATTTACTGTCAAACTTCCATGTCCTATGAGTAGGCCTCTAATCCTTGCATTTGCTATCTGCAAATCTGTCTGCTTTCAGGCCTATTGTGTGATATACATAGGAACATGGGGTGCAGATGAACTGGGTGGGGATGAGAGAAGCTGAGGCTTCCTTTCTGGGGCCTGAAAAAGCTCTCAAACCCAGGGAGAAAGGCATGTCTAAAGGAATCAGCTTTTGTCATCTTCTGTCAAGGCCTATGTCCTTTACTTGGCGCCCAATTTTGTCGTTAGTTCAGTTGCACTCTAGGTAGCCTCCGGGGAAAATCCCACCCACATATGCCTCCATGATACAAATGGTTCTGGCTACCTTCCATTCCTAAAGGGCTAACTTGTCTGCTGTTACTATCTCCTAGGTTACAACCTTCATTGTCCACCTATTATGTAAACTTTCTGCAAGAGAATAACTAATCTATAATGAAGATTTCAGAGAACTCCCAATGACAGTTTGACTTTGTCATAGTTTGACAAATAAATCTAGGTTTTCTATTAAAAAAAAAAGAACACAGCTTCCATTCCATAGGAATTGTGAACACATACTATGCTTAAAGGGAACACAGAAAACGGTTCTGGGAAATGCCACTGGGTCCTTGCACCTCATCAGAGAGGTGGACCCAAGGAGAGTTTGGCATGCTCATTAAAGGATGCTCCGGGGATGGGAGGGGGAGGCACTGGGGGATTGGGAGGGAAGGGGGAAGGGAGGGGTGCACAGGGGGTTGGGGGTGTGGGGAGAAGGAAGGGACCGTTGTACCTGTTAAGTTCGTATGAGTGGAAATAAAAAAATAAATATAAAAAATAGGATCAATTATGCTCAATTCGAAGAACTATAATAAAGCTGAAATAAGATTTTTCAAAACAAAAAAAAGGAATTGTGAACACAGATCAATTTAGGAACTATGACCATCTCAGCAACATTAATTCTAGTTTCATATGATATAAAATATTTCTCTACTAATTTAGATTCTCTTTAATTTCCCTGTAGTTAAAGAATCCTTGCAGATCAAGTGTATTTTAATCAAGCTTCTGAATAAAAATTACCACAGAGAAAGTTTTTTACATGGGCTAATGGAACTTTAAGTGAAATCAACCACAAGGCATACCAATCACTCACAAAAGGCACAGTATGACATTTATACCTATCTATGTCATAAAATAGACCACTCAGAGTAAGAGAAATAAGAGGAAATGATGAAATGCTGGTTTGTGTTATTTTTATGTAGAGTATATCTATGACATAAGACATTCTGACACTAATTTAGTGCAGGATTCCCTTTCATCTCTTCTGACAATTTTTTTGAAATTACACAGTTTAGGTCTTGGACTTTTTCTTAAATGTGCTCCTGAGTATTTTTTTTTTTGGTGGTATTATTAAGGATTTATTTTCTTAATTTCACGTCAGGCTGTTCATTCCAAGTGTAAAACAGTACAGTTGGTTTTTGATATTCATCATTTTGTATCTTACAAGGTGGCTGAGCTCCTATGTCAGTTATGCAGTCGTAGTATTTTTGTGGAGTCTTTAGAAGTTTTGTATCAAGGCATCAATGCTACTTCTTCTTTCCCAAGGTTAAAACGTTTATTTATTCTTTCTTGCCTGGCTCCCCTGGCTAGCTCCTCCAGTATAATAGTATAATGGCAACTAGAGTAGTCATCCTCATGTGTTGCTTCTGCTGGGAAGAAACCAGCCTGTTTTTATTCCTCCTTTCATGTTAGTTTGTGGACTTTCATAGATGTCTTTGTCAGTGAAAGAAGTTTCTTGTCCTCATTTGTTGAGTGTTCTTGTATTATGAAAGAGTGTGGATTTTGCTGCTTTTATTAATTATTGATATTATCCTCATTTTCTTTTTCTTAAAATTGATGTGGCAAAGCATTATGTTAATTGATTTTCAGATGTCAAATGAAGTGTGCATTCTTAGGACAAATCCTGTTTAGTCATGGTGGACGATTCATATATTGTGGGATTTGGCTTGCTCACACTTTGTTGAGATCTTTGCATCATATTCACAAGAGACACCGGCCTACAATTTTTCTTGTAATGTCTTCTTATGGCTTGGTGTCAGGATGATACGGGTCTTACAAAATGAGATTTAAGAATGATTCCATCCTCTTCCATTTTATCGGAAGGATTGAAAGGTGCTGATGTGAATTATTCTGTAAATGTTTGACAGAACTTATCAGCGAACACTCTTTGTTGGGAGGCTTTCAATTATCAGTTTAACCTCCCACTAAATATGGGTCTCTTCACATTCTCTATTTCTTTTTTTTTATTATTAATACATTTTTATTATTATTTCAGCTCATACAAACTTATTAGGTACACCAGTTCCCTCCCTCCCTCCTCCTCCCCCCATAACCCCTGCTCCCCCTCCCCACCCCCCTCCCTCCCCATCCCCCAGTGCCTCCCGCCCCAATTTCCAGAGAGTCCTTTCTTGTGCATGTCTGATTTTCCTCTGGGCCCTCCTCTCCGATGACATACAAGGACCCAGTGGCCTTTCCCTGAACTCTTTCCCGTGTTCCCCTTAGGTATAGGAACACTGCTGTGGCTGCCAATCTTTTGCCTCCAAGGATCTTGGTGCCTTTAGCAGATGCTAGACTTTGTGAGGTCAACAGTGTGTTGGACAATGCCCAGGGCATGCAAAGTCCAATTATGATTGCTTCAGCCCTAACTAGTATGGAGTATCTTACATATCATTGCTCCTCCCATCCTTTTGCTCTTACACTCTTACTGCCCCCTCTTCCGCAAATTTCCCTGAGCTTCAAGATGGGGAGAGATTAAGCTGGCCTAGTTCTAGGTGGTTGATATAGAGTCTCTGAAGTTCTGGATTGTGGTTTGTTGACTTTCTTTTGCAGTTTTGCTGTTCCTGCAATGCCCTTCACTCCATCCTGATAGGCACTGTATGTCACCCCCTGGCCAGAGAAAAAAAGCTGTTAGACTAGAGTCTTGTGATAAAAGCACATTCAAAGGTAGATGAATAAAAGTGGGAAACCACAGTGAGGGAGGGGTCTATCACCCATTTGCAAAATGGTTACTTTTTATCTGCCAGACTATATGCCCTCCTCTTCTGGTGAGATCACACCCCCTCAGTAGTAAATGATCAGGAACAAAAGTCTGTGAACTTAATCAGATGTCTCATTACTTATTTGGGGCCTTGATGGAGGCCTATTTTCCCTGCTGTAACATGGTCCCTTTTCTCCTTGTTTCTGGTGTGGCCCTCCTACCCCATCCTTCCTGTTCATAATCCTTGCAATTACTGTCTCTAGGTGGGCTGGGTGGGTTTGGTACTAGGAACCACCTATTAGGGAGTACATACGGTGCTTAATTTTCTGGGTCTGGGATACTTCACTTAATATAATTGTTTCTAATGACATCCATTTCCCGGCAAATTCCAGTAATTCATCATTTTTGATGGCTGAGTAGTACTCCATTGTATAGATGTACCACAGTTTCCTTATCCACTCGTCAACTCTTGGACATTTAGGTTGATTCCATGACTTTGCTATTGTAAACAGTGCTGCTATGAACATGGTCGTGCTTGTGCTATCGAGGCGAACCTCTGCTGCATGGGGGGGGGGGTTATTCCCAAAAGTGGAATAGCAGGGTCATATGGCATTTCAATCTTTAATCTCTTTAAGAATCTCCAGACGGCTCGCCAGAGTGGCTGTATGAGCCTGCATTCCCACCAGCAATGTAGCAGAGTTCCCCTCTCTCCACATCCTCTCCAGCATTTGTCGTTGTTTGTATTGTGGATTTTTGCCATCCTGACCAGGGTGAGATGATATCTCAGGGAAGTTTTGATTTGCATTTCCCTGATGGATAAGGAAGTGGAGCATTTTTTAAGATATTTGTTAGACATTTTAATTTCATCCCTGGTAAAGATTCTTTTAAGTTCCAGGGCCCATTTTTTAATTGGGCCAGTGTTTTCCTTGGAGTTTAGTTTTCTAAGTTCTTTGTGCACTCTGGACAGTAGAGCTCTGTCAGATATGTGGTTAGTGAAGATTTTCTCCCATTCTATGGGTTGCCTTTGAGCTCGTGTTACAATCTCTTTATCTGAACAGAAGCTCTTTAATTTCACAAGATCGCAACTGTTGAGAGTTGGTAGCAGTGACTGTGCCATTGGATGTCTGTTTAGGAAATGTTGGCCTAGCCCAATCAGCTCCAGGGAGTTCCCTTGATCCATTTGGAATTAAGTCTTGTACATGGTGACAAGTACGGGTCCAGCTTTAATTTTCTGCATGTGGAGATCCAGTTTTGCCAGCACCATTTGTTGAAGATGCTGTTCTTTTTCCATTGGATTCTTTGGGCCCCTTTGTCAAAGACCAAATGGCTGTAATTTTGTGGGCTTATATCTGGGTCTTCAATCCTTATCCATTGATCTGTGTGTCTATTTTGGAGCCAGTACCAGGCTGTCTTTATAACTATGGATTTGTAGTATAGACTTAGGTTTGTTATGGTAATACCTCCAGCAGTGTTTTTGTTACTCAGGATTGTCTTTGCTATCCTGGGTCTTTTGTGCCTCCATATGAACTTTGAGATTGTTTGGTCAACTTCTTTGAAGAATTGCTTTGGGATTTTGATTGGTATAGCATTGAATCTGTATATTGCCTTAGGTAGGATGGTCATTTTTACGATGTTGATTCTGCCAATCCAGGAACAAGGGAGGTCTTTCCACCTTCTGGTGTCTTCTGCTATTTCTTTCTTTAGGGTTTTAAAGTTTTCGTTGTAAAGGTCTTTTACCTCCTTGGTTAGGTTTATTCCAAGGTATTTCATTTTTTTAGGGGCTATAGTAAATGGGATTGTTTCTTTCAAGGCTTTTTTACTTCTTTCATTTTGGGCATATAGGAAGGCCTCTGATTTTTGGACATTTATTTTGTATCCTGCCATCCTGCTGAACTTCTCAATTAGTTCCAGAAGCTTCCTGGTGGAGTTTTTGGGATCACTCAGGTATAAGATCATGTCATCTGCAAATAGGGATAGCTTGACTTCTTCCTTGCCGATTTGAATCCCTCTTATGTCCCTTTCTTGTCTTATGGCTTCAGCTAAGACTTCAAGTACAATATTGAATAGAAGTGGTAAGAGTGGACAGCCTTGTCTAGTTCCTGATCGAAGTGGGAATGTTTCCAATTGTTCCCCATTGAGCATAATCCTTGCTGTGGGCTTGTTGTATACAGCTTTTATTATATTGATAAAGGTTCCTTCCATTCCTACTGTCTCCAGCGTTTTGATCATAAAAGGCTGTTGGATCTTGTCAAAAGCTTTTTCTGCATCTATTGAGAGTATCATGTGGTCTTGGACTTTGGATTGGTTTACATGATGAATTACATTTATTGATTTGCGTATGTTGAACCAACCTTGTGTGCCGGGGATGAATCCTACTTGGTCCCGGTGAATGATCTTTTTAGTATGTTTTGGAATCCGATTTGCTAAGACTTTGTTGAGAATCTTTGCGTCTGTGTTCATCAGAGAGATCGGCCTATAGTTTTCTTTTTTAAGTGAATCTTTATTAGGTTTTGGGATTAAAACGATATTAGCTTCGTAGAAGGAATTTGGTAGTGTTCCTTCCTTTGCTATTTGATGGAACAGTTTAAGGAGTATTGGTGTTATTGACTCCTTAAATGTCTGGTAGAATTCTGTGCTGAATCCATCTGGTCCAGGACATTTTTTGGTGGGAAGATTCGAGATTACCTCTTCAATTTCCTTATATGTTATAGGGCCATTTAAGTAATTCACAACTTCCTGATCCAATTTAGGTAAGATGTGTTTACTTAGAAATTCATCCATCTCTTGTGTGTTGTCAAACTTCACTGAGTATAAGTTTTTGAAATATGATGTTATAATTCTGTGGATTTCTTGGGTATCAGTAGTGATTACTCCATGTTCATTTCTAATTTTGTTAATTTGGGTTTTCTCTCTCCTGCTTTTGGTTAATTTAGCTAGGGGTGTATCAATCTTATTGATTCTTTCAAAGAACCAGCTTTTTGACTGGTTGATTTTTTCTATCGTTTTCTTAATCTTGATTTCAGATATTTCTCCCCTTCTTTTGCTAATCTCCTCTCTTCTACTACTTTTGGGATCAGATTGCTCTAGTTTCTCTAAAGCTTTAAGCTGCATTGTTAAGTTGTTTATTTCTGATGTTTCCATTTTTTTGACGTAGGCATTAAGAGCTATGAACTTACCTCTTAGAACAGCTTTCATTGTATCCCAGAGATTTTGGTAAGTTGTATTTTCATTATCATTCACTTTCAGGAAATCTTGAATTTCCTTTTTAATTTCTTCCTGAATCCAGTTCTCATTCAGCATCATAGTGTTAAGTTTCCAGGAGTTAGTGTATTTTCTCTTGTTTGTTGTGTTGTGGATGTCCAGCTTTAGGCCATGGTGGTCTGACAGGGCACAGGTTAGAATTTCAACTTTTTTGTACATGTGTAGATTGGTTTTGTGGCCCAGTATGTGATCTATTTTGGAGAAAGTTCCGTGTGCTGCTGAGAAAAATGTGTATTCTTTGGTGCATGGGTGAAAAGTTCGATAGAGATCTGTAAGGTCCATTTCTTTAAGGGTTTGATTAAGTTCCAAAGTGTCTCTGTTAAGCTTTTGACCTGCTGATCTATCCCATGTTGAGAGGGCAGTGTTGAAGTCCCCAAGAATTATCGTTTGGGGGTTGATTTCTTGCTTTAGAAGCTGTAGAGTTTTCTTAATGAATTGGAGGGGCCCGTATTGGGTGCATATATGTTCAGTATTGTGAAGTCTTCCTGGTGAATTGTACCTGTGACTAAAATGTAGTATCCATCCGTGTCTCTTATAATTTTCTTTGGTATGAAGTCCACTTTGTCTGATATCATAATGGCTACCCCTGCCTGTTTTCTGCTTCCATTAGCTTGGAGAATTGTTGACCAGCCTTTTATTTTTAGAGCGTGCCTATCTTTTGTGGTGAGATGTGTTTCCTGCAGGCAGCAGATTGATGGATTGTGATTTTTAATCCAAGTTTGTAATCTGTGTCTCTTGATCGGTGAGTTAATTCCATTAACATTTAGTGTTATAATGGAGAAACTATTTTTATTTCCAGACATTTATTATGTTTAGTAGTTTTTATAAGTATATTGTTTCGCTTTTAATGGTGTTATACTTGCCTTCTGCTCTCCTGGATATGCCTGTTTTTTTCTTCAAGCTTGAGTATCATTTCTAGCATTTTTTGAAGGCCTGGTTTGGTGGACATGTATCCCTTCAAGTTGTCTTTGTGCTGGAAGATTTTTCTTTCTCCCTCGATCATGACGGATAGTTTTGCAGGGTAAATCAGCCTGGGTTGACATTTTTGCTCATTCAGTACTTGAATTATGTCTCTCCAAACTCTTCTTGCTTTTACTGTTTCATCTGAGAAATCATTTGTTATTTTAATAGGTTTACCTTTAAAAGTGACTTGTTTTTTCTCCCTTGAAGCTCTCAGCACCAATTCTTTATCTTGAATGTGGAGTGTTTTGACTATTATTTGCCGTGGCGAGCTTCTGTTTTGGTCATATCTATTTGGGGTGCGGAATGCCTCTTGTATATGGATGGGCCTGTCTTTTTTTAGATGAGGAAAGTTTTCCTTGATGATCGTTTGAAAAATTTCCTCAGGGGTGGTATTTTGAGATTCTTGCTCTGGTATTCCATGAATACTCATGTTAGGCTTCTTCAGGATGTCCCATATCTCTTGGATATTTCTCTCAAGTATCTTTTTGGCCTTAACCACCTCTTCCATTGAGCTGGTTAATACTCCCACTTTATCTTCAAGGTCTGAAATTCTGTTTTCTGCTTCATTAGTTCTGCTGATAAGACTCTCTGTGGAGTTCTGGGTTGAAGATAACTTGTCTTTTAGCTCAGTTTTAAACTCTGCTTGAGTCTGCTTTAACTGCTCTATGCCAGTTTTTGATTCTTGCACTGTTTTTCTCAACTCCTCCATGTGTCTGTTGTGTTCCTCCTCAAAGCGATTGATTTGATTATTTAATTCCTCCCTGATTTCCTCTTTCATAGTATTGAACATGGTAATGATCATATTTTGAAGGCCGTTATCCTGGGTCAGGCTTTCTTGGACATTTTCCATGGGTTTGTTCTGGTTGGAGTCTAACATTATGGGATTAATTCCTTCAGTGGGAGATTTGTTTACTTGAGTGTTGTTTCTCATGGATTTGCACTTAGACTTTGGCATTGTCGTTTTAACTCTTAAGATCTTTTAATTTTTGTGCGTTTTTCACTAAACTGAATTATTTGGCCTGGGGCTCTGGGGGTGGGCGGGGACCGAGCTTACCTGGGTCTGGGCGCGGTGAGGCCTGGCTGGACCGCGAGTCCCGGGCTGCAGAGTGGAGGGGAAGGGGGGATGGGGCGTTGGCGGGGCACTATTTAAACCCGGGGCACCCGAGGGCGGGCCGGGCACAGAGGGGGTGCCCTCTCCTCCTCCCAGGCCCTGCGTGCGTGGCTCTGGCTGGATGGTGGGAGGAGCTGGGTCCACTCCGGCGGCCTGGAGCTCTGGGGGCAGGCGGGGACCGAGCTTACCTGATTCGTGGCGCGGTGAGGCCCACATTCTCTATTTCTTTAAAGTCCATTTTGGTACTTTGCATCTTTCTGCTTTATTACCATTTTTATCTAGGTTATCTATCTTATTAGAATATAATTGTTCCTACTGCTTACATACTTATTTCTATAAGGTCAGTACTGATGTCTCCTCATTCATTTTTCATTCTGGCAATTGGAGCCATCTGTATTTTCTTCTCTGACAATCTCATTAAAAACACTTGTGACTTTTGTTGATTTTTATTTTTAAAAATCCCTGCTGATGGTTTTATTTTATCTTCTGCTTCTAGTTCTCTATTTCATTAATTTCAACCTGATCTATATTATTTTACTTTTTGCTTTACATTTTCTTTTCTTTGCATCTTTTTTTTAACCACCAGGAATACCATGAAGCTTATTAAGGATTCAAGTACAGTGGGTAAGAGTGGGACAAAATCGGGACTGAAGAGTGACAGATACTCAGCATCTACCAGTTTGAAAGAAGCCACTACAAATTCTTTTCACAGACTCTCACAGAGCCAATATGGTACTAGCCATTAGGCAATGCAAACAATAGCTACAATAAAAGACCAGCACTTCAGAAAAAGAGCAAAAGGCTTTCATTTTCTCCCATTTCGCCCCTTAAAATGACACCTTCCTTTCTGGTTTTATCTACACGGTCCTATATCAGCTTCTAGAATATTGGTCAGGAGGGGGAAAAATAAAACGACACTGGCCAGTATACAGTCTTTGGATATTTAGGAAGGGGACAGGGAGCAAGTCAGTTCTCAGAACAAATTAGTGGGCTTCAGTCTCGTTGTTGGGGTCTTCAGATTCTTTGTTCTTCTGCACCCCTTCAGTGTGCTTGTCCTTCTGTTACTCAAACGCTCCAGTGTAGCATCCATCTGAGCCTCGCGGCTGTCTTTGTTAGCTTCCATTTTGCAGGTCGTGTTCTCCTCTGCCATTTTGTTCAGTTGCTGTTCTCTATGGCCTTCTGCAGCTCTTCCTGCTGGTGCTCTGGCTTCTCTGCAAGCTGCTTTAAGACCTCGGCTTCAGGACACTTCCCTCTCTTCTGCAGCTTCTAATTTCTTCTGAATTCCCTCCAGGCCAAGGTCCTTCTTCTTTGCAGGGGAAAGGGCGAAATCTGGGGTGGATTCTTTTGACTAAGCACTGAGAATCAGCTCAAAAGCCTGGCCAGAAGCACGTTTGTGCAGCTCCTTCACCTGAGTGTCAGAAGCAGCCATGGAGAAGAGGAGACTGCAGTGCTCTCTGCACAGCCCACAGGTAAGGAAAGCTCGCTCCCAGCCCCTGGCCACACGCTCCGCATCTCTCTTATTAATGAAATCTCTTCTTAGACAATTTCATTCATGTGTATAATGCAGGCAAATGACCTCCTATCCCTACCGTCTTTTATTGCCCTCTTCCCATGTCTATCTGTCCTTCCATACATACCCCTTTCCTTCATTAATGTCTTTTTGGAGTTTTTTTTTTTTGGTATCGTTGTTTGTTTGCTTGGTTCTTTTGTGTTGTGTTCCACTGTGTCTCAACAGGACCATCTGTGTGACCATGGCATTGGACACTTGAGGTGAAACATTACGTGACTGAGTTTACACTTTTCATGTGGGTTTTGTTGTTGTAGCTACTGCTCACGAGTAGTTGAGTGTGTGTGTATGTGTGTGTGTGTGTGTGTGTGTGTGTGTGTGTGTGTGTATGTGTCTGTGAGAAAGAGAGGAGAGGGTGTGTACTGAGTGTGGCTGTGGATGTCTAAGGATGTCTTCAGGATCATCCTGGGTTCTTCTTCCTCCTTTTGCGTTGCTCTGTCTTTCCAATGCTCTACCTTCCAGGGCCAGAAGTGCAGGCTGATGGCCATTTCTGCCTGGTGGTTTTAAGTAGGATCTAGGATCTCAAATCAAGTCTTTCTGCTTTCAAGGTAGTCTTAACCCCTGAGCCATCTCTCCAGCCTTCTTTCATGCTTTTTTATAATGAGGTATTTATGGTTAAAACATGCCCTGGCAATAATTTAATAATATCCTTTAAGTATTATTATGCTGTGCATACATTTTAATTTCAATTTTTCTTTTCATTTGTTTTACACTTCACTATTTATTTCTCACATATCTTCGTGCCCATAAATTTCCTAGTGACGGATTCCTAATTTCATTCCATCCTGGTGAAAAACAGCAGTTAGTTTCATTCCTACATGTATTCTGTCATACTTAAAATGCATTTTTATTCTCTTAGAGTTTTGGATGTAAATGTAGCAGATGTATGATGTTTTCACACCTTTATTCCCAATCCCATTCTCTCCCTCCTTTCCCAGTTATAACTTTTCTTCTTCCCTAGAAGGCTCCCTCCTATTTTCATGCCTTTTTGCATATGTGGCCTGCTGAGTTTCATCTTGGTTACTTGAGATGGCAATTGCCTGAGCACTTCCTGAATCATGAATCGCATACATTGCCGGGTAAACCACTGGGGAAGCATCTTTCATCTCTGTCATAGATGGGCACAGGCATCAACTTGAATGTTGATGGTTTGAGCTCCAGGCACATTTGTAGAGAGTCAATGGTTGAGTTAAGCCCAGAGCAAACCTGCAAGAGATTGTGTAGCTGATGGGGAAGGCCCAGCTCATGTTGGGTGGGACTAGATGCTGGAATAAAGCACTGAGATCTGATGGAGAAAGTTGGCATCCTTTTGTACACTTGGTCAGACATGCCGGTGTGGCAAGTAAGGATCGTCCCTCTCTCAGCCATTATGTGCTGATGGTGTGTCCAGTTCCCTCAGCCCTGGTGTTGGTGCATGCTCTCCCATCAAGCTGGACTGAGAACTGTAAACAGACTGTGGTAAGGAAATAAACTCCTTGTTCCCTTAAGCCATTTGAGGGTCATTTATCAGTAACCATGCAGGCAGACCACAACACTCTATTTGGGTACCCCCATCGAGCGTTACCCCTCAACAGTCTCTCAGGGAGTCTTTCTAGGGCCTCTTGAGGCCTTCACCGTTCCATGGTTGACAGTTGGTGTGCCAAACATTGTGCCTGTTTTGTGGCAGTACACCAAGCTGTAGTGAGTTCACAGATGCCACAGCACCGTTTTGACCAGAAGTTTCCTTCCAGCTGGGCTCCTCCCCATTTCAAGCTCTTGTGTTCTTAGTGCTCCTTCTTGTTATATGTTCCCTGAGTCTTGGGGTTGGGGGATGTCAAAAATGTCCTGTTTAGAGCCAAGCGGTCTATGGCCACTTATTTTCTCTACTTTGGTCAGTTGTGATTTTCTGTAATAAACACTTTCCACTGCAAAGAAAAACATGTCGGTTGAGTGCTGCTCCTCAAATCTATGTGATAAATGTTTAGAAGGCAGTTTGATGCAAAGTCCTTCTAGATAAACCTCAATAGCTCTTACCCATGGAGGGCCTATGTCTTCCCCTCCCATAGGCCCTTGGCCTGATTCAGCATATCAGGAATGTGTTCCTGGCTGAAAGGCAGATCAGAAAGCAGTTGGTTGAGCCCTTACCATCCGTGCCACTGTTGCACAGATGAGCGCCTTATAGCAGAGTGGTTGCCTTTAGCTTTTATCTTTTTTTGCCTAGCTTAAGATCTGCCATGAAGAGTGTTCCACGTGCACTTGAGAAGAATGTCTATTCTGCTGGTCTTGGGCAGAGTGTTATACAGCTGTGTGTCAGGACCAGTTGACTTACTAACATTTTGTTAACATTTGTTGGCATCAGTGTTCATCATATACCAGTTTGTGCCATTTTTTACTCATAGTGTCCTGTTACGGCTTTGGCATTAAGGTAATACAGTGTTATTCAAGTCTTTTATCTCTTATCTGATCTCTTGTCTAGTGTTCTAACCATGATGGAAGGGGGTTTATTGAGTTCTCCCCTTACTATTTTTGAACGGTTTCTCCTCTTATTTCTGAGAGCTAGGTGATTATACGCTCATGATAGTTACACCTTCTTGATGGCTCTGAGCTTTCGTCATTAGAAAGTATTCTTTATTCAGTAATATTTTTGTTTTAAAGTTCACTTTGTCTGATGTGTGTATCGTGGCTCTGACTTGATGGTTGCCATTTAGATCATGTGCCTGTTCCCCATTATTTTACTTTTGATCTGCTTCTAAATTTTCAGGATACCGAATTCAGGTTCATAGAAGATTGGCTTGTAATTTTTACATTTTGGGGGTGAGGGCAGATGACCTGACTGCCCCCCCCAGAAGTGGCGGCCATCTTGGGGGCAGGAGACAAAGGAAAGATCAGAAGATGCCAAGTGGTCCTCGGTGATGGGGGGAGGACGTACTGGAGATGCCACCCCTTCCTTTCGCTCCCTCTGGGCTCCAGGAAGCGGTCCCTAAACTCCCACGGCTAGGCCTTGGCCACACGCTTGCTCCCACGCAACTGAGTGGTCCAGGCAGAGAAGAAGACACGGGGAAGAAAACCGATGAACGCAGATGGCACCGATGAGAAGCGCCACTGTTGAGTTCAGAGCGGTGGTCCAATGGCTTGGTCATGCCGCAGGCTAACGCTTAGACACGATGACTGATTGGTTGAAAGGCACAGGCCCGCCTCCCACAGTGACGTGTTTGTGTTTGATTCTGAGTTTCCAGGGCAACCTGGCTCAGCTGAGGGAGAGGAGAGGCAGCACCTGCTGGACAGCAGAGGAGGTCGCCAGGTGGCCTGGTGGAAGCGGACCGGATGAGCCCGCGAAAGGCTTGCAAGTCTCGCGGACAGCAGTCCCGCGAGGGCACCTGCAAGATGCCACCGGCCGGACGCCAAGCGCAGAGGGCTCAGGTGCGAGGGGCCGCTGCCGCGGGCCCGAAGAAGTCGCCCGGCCGGAAGCCCAAGACCCTGGGAACCGCCCGTCGGGGGAGACCCAGGGCGCGCTCCGCAGTCAGCTCCCTTGCGGTGTCTCAGCGGAAGACAGGAAAGAGCAGGAGGAGCGCGGCCCGTGGCGGATGTGCCAGGGACGCTGAGCAGCCGGCCATGAAGAAGCGGGCCGAGCAGGGCGCGGCCGGGGCCGAGGCCCAAGACCTCGAGAAGCTGCAACTGCAGATGCCCAGGGAGCTCAAGGCGTGGCTCATCACGGACTGGGACCTGGTCACCAAGCGGCAGCACTTGTACCAGCTCCCCGCGGCGAAGAACATCGATGCGCTGCTCGGAGAGTACGCGGCTTACAGGGAGGCCCAGGGCCGCGCCACCAAGGAGTACGAGGTCAGCGAGGTGCTGGCGGGAATCAAGCAGTACTTCAACTGCACGCTGCCCACCCAGCTGCTGTGCAAATTCGAGAAGCCGCAGCACGCCGAGATCCTCGTGGCCCGACCCAACGTGCCCATGTCTCAGATCTACGGCGCGCCGCACCTGCTCCGGCTCCTCACGCGGGTCGCAGGCTTGCTGGCCACCTCGCTGCTGGACGAGGCCAACCGGGCGCTGGTGATGGCGTTGCTGCAGGATTTCCTGCATTATCTGGCCCACGATGCTGCGTCTCTCTTCACCACCAGAGACTACAAGGCGGCCTCGGCTGAGTATATCCAGAAGGCCCTGTGAGGGCCCAGCCAGGGACCTGTTATGACCACGGGCCCGCAATTGCTGCGGCCTTTACAGTTTTCATTGAACTGCCCTTCTTCAAAGATTCAATGCCTAACAGGGCTTATGACTCAATCTCTCCCTTGTAATCACAGAGAATAAAAATGCATGAGTTTATCATTGGAAAGTTGTCTTGGCTCTATGAGGTATTTGAAAACACTACGGGACCTTATTTAAGAAATATTACAAAGGAATGGGGAGAAGGAGAGGGGGAGAAATGAGAGGGAGAAGGAGGGGAGAGGGAGGGAGGGGGAGGGAGGAGAGGGGGAAGAGAGGAGGGAGAGGGAGGGGAGGAAGGGAAACGAGGGAGGAGAGGGAGGAGGAAGGGGGAGGGAGAGGAAGTGAGAAAGGGAGGGGAGGGGGAGAAAGGCGGGGAGGGATGGAGGGGAACAGTGGAGGGGAGGGGAGCAGTGGAGGGAAGGGGAAGAGTGGAGGGGAGGGGAGGCCGAGAAGTTGAGAGGAGGGGAGGAGGAGGGGGTCCGGGAGGGGAGGGGAAGGGCATTTGAAAAGAGGGCAGGAGGAGTGGTGGGACAGAAAGGGAGGGAAGAAGAAGGAAAAAAGGGGATGAAGAGATCAACAGAGGGAGAAAATAGGAGGGAGAGAGGTGGAGGGCACAAGAAAGAGGGAACAGAGGAGGGAGAGAAGAGAAGAGAGAGAGGAGCCAACAGGCTAATGGGATTTTAAATCAACCAGCAAGCACACCAATTCTTCACAAAAGGCTGAGTATGAGATTTTAGGCTCCCACGTTTTGAAACAGGCCATGCAAGTGATGGGGAATTAAGGAAGATGGAGAGGGGGAGGCGGTAAAAATTAGCACTAAGATAAGATGCAAACAGAGAAACCTACATTACACGTCTTTCAAAAAAACTTAATTTGAAAAAGTGGTAACTGACATGCCCTACACAGGGGAGCACAGAGTGGGGAAGAGAAGAGGGAGTAGAAAGTGCCCTGAAGTGCTCCTACCAGAAGCCCTGGCGGTGAAGCACACTGCCCAGTACCAGGTAGGTGACGCCTCCTGATGAGCCGTTGGTCTGAGAGGCTTCAAAAGCCCCCAAACATAGAAGACTTTGACACTGCTCTTGGTCACCATCAAGAACCCGATAGTGAAACCTTATTGCTGATGAGACCACAGACATCACAAGACATAAAAACGACTGGAATGAATTTGGGAGAGTTCTCCTTGCCGGCTAGCCTTCACAGTACCAGAAAGTATGGAGGCTGCAGGCAAGAAAAACAATCCATGGCCTTACTTAGCTGTGAGAGCTGCAAACTTTAACAGTAGCTGTGCTGGCAAGAGGAGACCACTGGCACAATCATGGCATGTAAGAGATTGCGCTCAACATCTGTTTTCTGATTGGATTTAAGGCCTGCTTTTTAGCAGGGGCACTTGCCTGGCACTGGAAAGCTAGCCGAATGCCCATGTTAGGGGAGGCCATAGGCCCTAGTTGGGAACAAACTACTTAGTGTTACCTGTACGTGCTTGACTAGTAAAGTACTGTAGCACTTCAGCATTCAATTAAGAGGCATCCTTTTGCAAGGAAGAAATATAATGCAGAGAACCAAACTGGACAGAGGGCAGACAATAAGTGAATATGGAGTGCTGGGCTCTAGACAGGACACTGAAATCACCCCATCCCAAGATACAAGGAATTTTGTGAAGGAGTAAGATTGTAAGCCCCTGAGGGTGGGGAGTGGTACTGTCAGGCAGTATCTGCCAGTCACCATAGGACTGCTGCATCCCCAAACTCACTCCATCAATGCCCAGTTCCACTAGATTCGCATAGTACTTGACAAATCAACATTTCGCCATGGATGAAGAAAGATCTCAAGAAATACTACATCTCTCAAGAGACTCTTTAAAACTAATGCCAGAAAGAAAAGGGGGAGTCAACTTATTCAACAATTAACCAAGTGTATATCAGAGGGCACACGTGTCCCTGTGGAAGACCAAGGGTGACTTCAGGAATCATCCTGTATTCCTTCTACCTCCTTTTTGCTTCATTCTGGGAATTCCCAGCCTCCACCCAGCAGTGCCAGAAGTGCAGGCTGTTTCTGCCTGGCATTTGTTTTTATGCAGGATCTGTAATCCAAACTCAGGACCTTCTGCTTGTGAAGTAGTCTTAACCTCCGAGCCATTTCTCCAGAACTTCTTAGTTTTTCTTTACTTGAAAAATTTGTAATTCTTTATTTTTGAAGGATTTTTTTCTACTGGATGCAAAATTGTGAGTGGATATTTCTTTTCCCCTAGCATTTTAAGGTGTTCTATTTTCTTCTGATAGTTAATTATGATGAATCTTTCACAGCCTTCTGCAAAGACTATAGTGTGTCTTTTTCTGTGTTCACGATATTTTCTTTATCTTTGTAGTCATTTGACTGTAATATTTCTGGGTATTTCTTTTTTCTTATGTTGTTTCTCATATTCTATGCTTCTGGAATGCATAGATTTATGTCCATAGAACTTTGGGGCCATCACTTATTCTTATCACAGCAGTCTGTTTTTCAATTCTTTTCAGGGTCCCAGTGACGTGATTGGATCTTTTCCTATTGTGCCACAAATACCTGAGATTGTTTTTCTTTTCTTCCTATTTTTGTCTTCCAATTCTTTAGGTTTGTATCTAACCCATGAGGCTGTATCATTTCTGTCAATTTAACTCTAAGATCATTGACTTCACTTTGTCTTATCCATGAGTTTATTTTTTAACTTTCAGCTATTGTTTAGTTTTAACATTGTATTTTTCACAGTTTTTGGTTCTCATTTGAGAACTTCTACTTACCCATTTACTGAATGTGTTTGCCATTACCTCATGAAGCTTGGATAAAAGTTGCCTAAGGGCCCGTGATCTGGGTTGCCTCAGGATTGGTATTTGAAGAATTACTTTCCCTCTGAGAACTGGTCACATTTTGTTGATTGTTGTATTGAAAAAAAATTGGTGTTTTTAAAAGTGTTTGTGTGTACATATGCATGTGGTGCACACATGTGATATAACACGTTTGGAGATTACAGAAGTTGCAAAGAGTTGATTCCCTCCTTTTGCTTTGTGTTTTCTAACACATTTTTACTTATTTGAAACAGAGAGACAGAGGTAGAGAAGAGAGAGAGAGAGAGAGAGAGAGAGCAGTCATAAATGTGGAGTCAGTTTCTACTTCTACCATATAGGCTCTGAGGATTGAACTCAGGTTACCAGGTTTATATACAGGCGCCATTATCCACTGATACACCTTGCCATCCCCCACCTTATTTTTGAGGCAGGGTCTCTCTTCTTTCTGCTGCTGTGCTGCATATGTGAACTTTCAGCTGATTCTCCTGTATCTGCTTCTCATCTTGCTGTAGGAATGAGGAAATTAAAGACACAAGTCACGTTTTTCCCTCTTTTTAAAATGAGTTCTTGGGATTGAACAAAGGTCATCAGGGTTGTGCAACATCTTAACCTGCTGTAAGTTTGGATTTTATTTTAATGGTGATTGTTTTTAATTGTTGTCTAACAGATAATAGAACAGATAAGTTCTACCTCATCTTCACTGTGCCTTGGCTGTTTTCATCTCTTTTGTGCATCACTCAGAAAATTGATGGAAATCCAAGGGTGATTTATGTCTTTGTACAGTTATCAAACCTTTTGCTTTGGTCTATTTCATATTTTTATCACTCAGATATCAGCCTCTGACTGCAACTATAGTTTATATTTTGGTTCAGTTTTCATAGCTTAGCATTCAGTTTTGCACTCTCTCGGATGTATACCCCTGGGTGAAAATAATACTTGCAAAGGGACGTCACTAAAAGTTGTTTTGTTGTTTTGGGGGCTCCCTTTCCCTTTGTGGTACTACACATCTGGAGTCCATGGAGTCCAAGAATTCCTATCTGACGTTTCTCTCACTCCTCATTGATTCCATGCCTGGAGTCCATGAGATCTCCAGGGCTCTCTTACCTTCACAGAATCACATCCATGAGTTCTGTTCTTTCTCTCCTCTAATAAACTCTGCTTTAATCCTCAAAAAATGCTATAGGGACAGAGACTTGAGAGAAAAGGGGCAGAGACTTGAGAGAAAAGGCGCAGTGGGAATCTCGCTGATGAATGGTTGTGTCTCCATCTTTTGACTTGTTTTCATAGTCTCTATGATTTGTTACTTGTAAGAAGGCAGTTGCTTTGTGCATTTTGCCCAAAGTAATCAAGAAAGGTTACAGTACTTACTCCCCAATACTTTATGTAGCTAGAAATTAAAATTTCAATTTAATTTCTTTTTGCTTTCTCTTATGTATATTGTTGTTAGTTCTAATTTAATTGTATTTTTAATTCAAAAAGGTAAAAATAGAATTTTTTTATTTTTGTTTCATAACATAAGTGTCTAAGTTATATTCCATTGCTGCGATGAATATAAAATCTGAACAATTTAAAGAGACAGGAGTTTTTTATTTCAGTTTACAATTTTAGATTATAATTCATATGGCAAAAAAGTATTATCAACATCAGTACCTGAGTTATCAACATTAGTAACTGGCCACAGTACATCCACAAGAAGAGCTGAGAGGAGACTATAAAAACCATAATTGAAAGGGTAGGGGACTCCCTCGAGCTGATTGGGCTAGGCCAACAGTTCCTAAACGGACATCCAATAGCTCAGTCACTACAACCAACACTCAACAGATGGGATCTTGTGAAATTAAAGAGCTTCTGTTCAGGCAATCATAATAGGTCTTTGCATGCCCTGCGCAATGTCCCACACACTATTGACCCCATAAAGTCTAGCATTTGCTAAAGGCACCAAGATACTTGGTGGCAAGGGATTGACAGCCACAGTAGTGTTCCTATGCTTAAGGGGAACACAGTAAAGGGTTCAGGGAAATGCCACTGGGTCCTTGTACACCATCGGAGAGGAGGGCCCAGAGGAGAGTCTGGCATGCACATTAAAGAATTCTCTGGGGATTGGGGGGGAGGCACTGGGGGATGAAGAGGGAGGGGTGGGGGGAGGGGGAGCAGGGGGGTCAAGGGGAGGAAGAGGGAGGGAGGGAACCGGTGTACATATTAAGTTTGTATGAGCGGAAGTAATAATAAAAAATGAAAAATAAAAAAGAGCTTCTGTTCAGATAAAGAGATTGTAACTCAAGCACAAAGGCAACCCACAGAATGGGAGAAAATTTTCACAAACCACATATTTGATAAAGCTCTATTATCCAGAGTGCATAAAGAACTTAAAAAACTAAACACCAAGGAAACAAATGGCCCAATTAAAAAATGGGCCCTGGAACTTAAAAGAAATTTTACCAAGGACAAAATTAAAATGTCTAACTAATATCTTAAAAAATGCTCCACATCCTTAGCTATCAGGGAAATGCAAATCAAAACTTCCCTGAGATATCATCTCACCCCAGTCAGGATGGCAAAAATCCACAATACAAACAACAACAAATGCTGGAGAGGATGTGGAAAGAGGGGAACTCTCCTACATTGCTGGTGGGAATGCAGGCTCATACAGCCACTCTGGCGAGCCATCTGGTCATTCTTAAAGAAGTTAAAGATTGAAATGCCATATGACCTGCTATTCCACTTTTGGGAATAAACCCCCATACAGCAAAAATTCACCTCAATAGCACAAACACGACCATGTTCATAGCAGCACTATTTACAGTAACAAAGTCATGGAATCACCCCAAATGTCCAACAGTTGAGGAGTGGATAAGGAAAATGTGGTACATTTATACAATGGAATACTGCTCAGCCATCAAAAATGATGAATTACTGGAATTTGCCGGGAAATGGATGTCATTAGAAACAATTATATTGAATGAAGTATCCTAGACACAGAAAATTAAGTGCCATATGTACTTCCTAATAGGTGGATCCTAGTACCAAACCTACTTAGAGACACTCAAAGATAAATCTCTGTAATACCTACAGTAATTGTAAAGATTATAAACAGGAGAGATGAGGAAGGAGGGCCCCACCAGAAACAAGGAGAGAGGGGACTATGTTACAGCAGAGAAAATAGGCTGTCATCAAGGACTGCAAGTAAGTAATGAGACATCTGGTTAAGTTCACAGACTTTCCTTCCTGATCATATGCAACTGATGGGGTATGATCTCACCAGAAGGGGTGGGCATATAGGCTACCTGTTAGAAAGTAACCATTTTGCAAATGGGTGATTGACCCTTCTCTCACCATGGTCTCCTACTTTTATTCCATCTACCTTTGAATATACTCTTATAACAAGACTCTAATTTAACAGGTTTTTATCTCTGGCCAGGGGGTAACATCCAATACCCATCAGGATGGAGCCAAGGGCATTGCAGGAGCAGCAAAACTGAAAAAAAAACAACAAACCATAATTCAGAACATCAGAGACTCTATATCAACCACCTGGAACTGGGCCAGCCTAATCTCTCCCCATCCTGAAGCTCAGGGAAATTTGCGGAAGAGGGGGGCGATAAGATTGTAAGAGCACAAGGATGGGAAGAGTAATCATATGCAAGATACTCCACACAAGTTAGGGCCGAAGCAATCATAATAGGACTTTGCATGACCTGTGCTATGTCCAACACATTATTGACCCCACAAAGTCTAGCATGGACTAAAAGCACTAGGATCCTTGGAGGCTAGGGATTGACAGTCACAGTAGTGTTCCTAAGCTTAAGGGGAACACAGGAAAGGGTTCTGGGGTATGCCCCTGGGTTCTTGTACCTCATCAGAGAGGAGGACCCAGAGGAGAGTTTGGCATGCACAGTAAAGGATGCTCTGAGGATTGGGGGGGGCACTGGGGGATGGGGAGGGAGAGGAAAGGGGAGGGGGGAGCAGGGGAGTCAGGGGGAGATGGAGGGAGGGAGGGGACTGGTGTACCTGTTAAGTTTGTATGAGCGGAAAGAATAATAATAATAAAAAAGAAGAGCTGAGAGAAGGGCAAAGATCAGTGCTGCATTCTTGTTTTCAAATATATCACCTTGTTGAGTTTCAAAGAACTCTCTGTCTATCTTATCCACCTGCCACTGAAGTAGTGGTTCCACCTATTTTGTACTGGGTCTTTCTACATCAATCATTAGATGATGTACACACTTGTTTAGAGATTTGCTTTAAGTAAGTAATTCTGCATAGATAGCTCTGCCCATAAACCCATCTCTGAAGTGTCAGGTTAGCAAACCAAGCTAATCATCAGAATCAACACAGTGAGTGCCATAAGTACTTCTTAAGTACTAATGGAACTGTTTTATATCCACTGTTGTAACTTAATTGGAATGCATGATACCACATATTTTAATGTGAACAGTTTGATAAGTTTAATCAACTATATACCACAATCAAGATAAAAATGAAGTCATAGAATGAGTTAGGTATTCTCCCCTCCATTATTTAATTCCTTGAAAGCATTTATTTTGTGTGTGTGTGTGTGTGTGTGTGTGTGTGTGTGTGTGTGTGTGTATTAGAGGGCACTGTGTGTCCCTGCGGAGGATCAAGAGTGACTTTGAGATTCATCCTGGATTGCTTCAACCTCCTTTTTGCTTCTCTCTGGGATTTCCCGGGCTATACCCACCAGGACTGGAAGTCTGGACCTCTGCCATTTCTGCCTGGTGTTTTTACATGGGACTTGGAATCTGAACTCAGGATCTTCTGCTTGTGAGACAGTCTTAAGCCCTGAGCCATCTCTCCAGTCCCTGAAAGAATTTTTATAGAAGCGATATAGCTTCATGTTTAAATATTTGATTGAATTCCCAAGGGCAATCATTTGTATTTTGAGTTTTCTTTTGGGGAGGATTTCAATCTTGAATTTCAGTTTCCTTAATAGATACAGGGTTATTCATACAATCTATTTCTTCTGATGAATTTTCGGACCATGTCTTTCAAGTAATTTTTCTGTTTTCTACAAGCCGTCAAATTTATTAATATTAAGTTGTTTATACAATATTTCCTTCTTATCCTTCAGTTTCTGAGCATTAGTGGCTTAATTTAGCTTAGAAAATTAAACTTGAGATAGATGCATTGAAAATGATTTAAACATAACACAACTTATATGTATCAAAATATAACATAGTATCTCACTAATATGTACATTTTTGTGCTTTATGTATCAGTGAAGATAATTAAACAAAAAATTTAAGTGAAAATTAGGTAGTCATGGCAGCTATATACTCCTGGTTAAAAGGAAATTTTCTCCCACTAGCTGATTCCTCTTCAGTGCTTTAGGCTGAAAGTTTCTAGTGGCAATGTGAGCATACCCAGATTTTTTTTCTTTTATCTCTCAGCTTCGTTCTTCCTATCCTAGGTCTTCTACTTAATTAACTCCAAGGCCATCTCTAGATTCTTGAGAGAGACAGGGAAAGAAGGAAAGACACAAACAGGGAAATGAGTTTGGCCTATCTGATGAAAATATAATCTGGCAAGTGGCAGATTCTAAAAAGTTTTTCTTCCCATCCTTGGCACTTTTATTGCTTCTTTGGAATGACCCAGTTCAGAATCCCTGACTACAATTGGCTCATTTTCAAACAGTTTTGAAATGTATTTCTACAATTGGCTCATTTTCAAACAGTTTTGAAATGTATTTCTGCAATTGGCTCATTTTCAAACAGTTTTGAAATGTATTTCCTGGCCCTAGGGGCCATCTTCGATCTCTCTTTGCTGAGACAACCTTGATATCAGTTGAAAACCCTTTTTCTAAAGTAATCTAGCACTGTCCATATTCAGGATCCATATCTCGTGTGTGTGTGTGTGTGTGTGTGTGTGTGTGTGTGTGTGTGTGTGTGTGTGTTGTGGGGTGGGAGCTACACTTCCACCAGTATGCAACTCCTTTGCTGCCCTAGAATGTCATGATTTGTAGGGTGAAAGTCAAGTTCCAAGTCCTCTGTGCTTTCCAAACCCTTAGTGGTTATATGTCAAATCATTTTAAAATCCTTCTTATTAGACTAGGGTAATAGACAAACATGTTCATTACTCCCCTATTAGTGAGGAAAAAGAATGAAATAGCTTTAGTGCCTCTCTCTAAAGACAATATCTCCTTCAGCTTCTTCAACCCTAGCTCTTATGTACTTTTCAGGGGCATGTGCCAGCTCATGGACATGAAGCAGCTTTGATCTGTGTTGATACCAGCTTTGGAAAGCAGGAAGAGTTTATTTAATGCCATGCATGGGTTGCAGCTGCATAGGAAGACACAGCTTTCTGAGAATTCCAAGATGTCAACTTTTGAATAGGGAGCATCGACATTAAAGTATAAAGTTCTGTAATGTTATGTATTAAAACTAATAGAAAAAGCATATGCAGTTTAGACCAGAGCCTTACAGAGAACTTACAGCAATGATGGCAGTTTTCTAAATGGAATAATCAAAATATATTATGTACATACACAAAAATGTCATAACAAAAGCCATTATGTATAATTAATATATGCTAATAAAAAGAAAATCATGCTCTGAGAGATTTTTGGTGCTCTAGGAGTATAAGTTGGTATTTGCTTATAATTTTAATTTCCCTAGTTACTAGGAAAGATAGTTACCATTTCATATGTTATTGGCTACCAAATTTTCTCTTGTAGGACCTGATAATTTGTATCCTTTATTCATATTTTTGTTGTGCCATCCTTTCTTATGACTTTGTATAGATTCTTTATATATTCTGGATGTAAATTGTGTGCAGTTTTTTTTTTAGTCTATGCTGTTTATGGCAGATTTTTAATAGAAATTTTAAATATGCTGTAACCAAATTTATCAACTTTTTGAGTAGTGATTTCTGTATTCTATTTTATTTTTTCTGCCTTTTTGAGACAAGGTCCCTCTGGAGATCAAGGTCCTCCTTTCCTCAGTCTCCTTAGTGTTGGGTTTACAGGAATGTATCACCATACCAGCTTTGTGTAATTCTCAGCAAAATTTAATAAGTTCATAAAGTTGTTTTCATATAATTTCCTCCTAAAACTTTAAATTGTTTCTTTTTCTGTGAATTTAATTTTTATGGAACGTATGAATGCATATCCACTTGTCCTTGTGCATTCTATGGAATCTTTTCCACAGTAGTGAGAGTGCCATTTCAGCTATGTGCCAAGGTTCTGCATTCTTGTGGGTCTATTGCTAGCCTGTTTTGTTGTACTAGTCACACTTGCATCCTGCTACTGTCATGTTTTATATCCTTTATTCTAATGATTTGAAAAATTGAAAGCACTTAAGAGAGTCCCTGACACCCACTCAATGTTGTCAATTGTGAACTCTTGAATCATTGTTACTGATCTTTGTGGTGGTAAAAGCCTGTACGATGAATTTCCCTTCTCTCTTTAGACTGTTTGGAATTCCAGTTGCAGTTGGTCTGTGTTTGCAGATAATTTGAGGAAGTCGGGGATTGGCATCTTCTAAAGCCTACTCTTCTGTGGTCCGTGAATTTCATCCTTCAAAATCACGACAGGAGAACCCACAACTGCTGACTCAATGGAAATTTAGTGTGATCATGAGCATCTGGAACCCTGACTCCTGATATAAAGACCACCACAGGGTAGGAAGACTCTGTCACTCTGAAGGACACCCCGCTTTCTTATTTCATTAAGAGAACACTCCTTTCCAACTGTTTTTCTCCTCCTCCTCCTCTACCTCCTCTTCCTCCTTCTTCTTCTGTCTCCTTCTCCTCTTCCTCCTCCTCTTTTTCTTCCTTCTCTTTCTCTATCTTCTTCTTCTGCCATTATTTGTAGCATGGTTAATAGATGCAGTAATTGTGCTTCTGATTTCAGTGGAAATTATCATGAGGACAATGATAGCAACATGTATTTGAATTCCTACTGTATATTGCAAATGAACTGTCACTGCACTTAACAAATCATGTTTCCTTACTATAGACTGATGCAAAAGACATTTGAAAATCCTAATGCAACAAAGGACTCTTGAATAGTTTGAAGGATTTTTACAAGTTTTATGTATACTTGTACATAAAATATACACCACATGAAAACAGTCTTAAAATAAAAATTCTTACCAACAAATTGAATGCCTTGTTTTAAATAAAAATGAGTTTTGTTTTAATCAAAAGATAATTTACCTATATATGCATATTTCAAATCTCATCTATTTATTGTCTAATTACACAGAATTAACAAAATATAGTATGAATAAATCAATAATTTTATTTTAAATTTGACTTTCTAATCAGAAGTTTTCCCTTAGAAAAGGGGATTATTCCAAATGTTTCTGGTTTTGATTGTTATTAAACTTTGACTCAAACTTCAGTCAATAATGTTTCAAAAATTAGAAAATTAAAGAATATCCAGGATTTTTTGTAACTAGTATAATCCTGAGCATCAGAATAAGAGATGTTAGCTGGTTGTGGCAATACATTCATGCCTGTGATTCTGATACTTGGGAGACTGAGGTAGAATGAATGCAAATTAGCATGTGCTTGGGTCACACTACTGAGTCAGTAGTTCTAGGTTCTTATCCATTGAATTTGAACATTTGAAACAAAACTTCTCATTTTGAAATGGAGAGATTGCTCAGGGGTTAAAGTCTTTGCCCTAAATGCAAAAGGACTTGAGTTTGAATCCCAAATCCCATGTGAAAACACTACATGGAAATGGCAGCAGCCTGCAATTTAGATCCTTGAAGGATCCAAGATCACTCTTGTGATTTCACAGCACCCTCTTCTATACATGAACATATATATACACGTATGCGTGCACGCACATGTGTGCACGCACACACACACACACACAAATACTCATTTTTATCAGAATAGGTCATGTCTAAGGTTTAAAGAATAAAATAAATGTGTAAAAACTAAAAATTATAAAGAGAATCAAAGTGATAACAAGCATAAAATTTAGGATAATAGTTATTTGAAAAAGAATGATATGGGCACATGAAAACCTCAGAGGTAACTATAATTTGTTTTTAAATAAGTAGTAGATAGAGAAGTATATTGGTACTATTATTCTTTATAGCATATATATGTAATAATCTTACAAAATTATTTGAAAATAAAGCTCACTCCTGCTTTTCACCCACATGTATACACACATGTGCGCGTGCACACACACACACACACCCTTCTTGTTTCCCAATGAACTGAACATGATACTGTCATCAGATTGGTTTCCATCAACATTGTTTTCCACTGCAATGAGTATAATGATGAACACTATACTTTTTCTTTCCTACCGTAACTTTGTGTTTCCTTTGGTTAACACTTGGTTTCTTTCTCTGTATACTGAGTACCTGTAGGGCACCAAAGTTCCATCAGTGTCACGTCTCTGAGTCAGTTTGGAGTCCTCTGACTTGTTTGCAGGTGGGCTGTGTTCATTTCCTTCTGGAGCAGTGGCCACCTGAGATCAGTCTTCTCATTCATTCCAAGGACTCCCTACACTTTCTGCATTTTGAGGGTCTCCTGTTTCCTTTATTCATTTATTTTCATTTTTTAAAATTGATTTCCACTCATACAAACTTAATAGATACCCCGGTCCCCTCCCTCCCTCCACCCCTTCCTAGACTCCCTTGCTCTCTCCCCCTTTTTCTCCTTCCTTCCTCACCCTATCTCTCAGTGTCTCCTCCCCCCACAATCCCTGGAACATCCTTTAATGTGTATGTCAAACTTTCCTCTGGGTCCTCCTCTCTGATGAGGTGTAAGGACTCAGATGCATTTCCTAGAACTCTTTCTTGTGTTCCCCTTAAGTATAAGAACACTATTGTGACTGTTAATCCCTTGCTTCTAAGGATCCTAGTGCCTTTAGTCCATGCTAGACTTTGAGGGGTCAATAATGTGTTAGTCATATATCCTGTTTCCTTTATGTCATGTTGCCTTCCTCATTTCAGATGAGCATGATCTTCAAAAACTTACTTAAGATGTTTACCAAGAACTTACTTCAGATGTTTAAATGTATTTATTCTATCCTCATCTTAAATGGAGAATTTGGCTTAGACTTTTCTAATATTTTATTTTTTTATTTATTTGACAGAAAAGTTGAGTGAGCAAGAAACAGAGAGAGGTTCACACATGCATGCCATGATGCACAGGCAGAGGTCAAAGGGCAACTTTTGGAAATCAGTTCTCACCTTCCACCATGTGGATCTTCAGAGATCAAACTCAGGTCACCACGCTTGTGAACAGGTTCCTTATCTGCTAAGCTGTCTTGCCAGCCCCTTCTCTTAAACTTTTATCATAGGATTGCAAGATGACTCAGTGGGAAAAGGTGCCTGCATGCAAACCTGGGTACCTGAGTTTGATCCCCAGAATCTACACAGCTATACTAGTTAGTCTTATCTGTTGCTGTGAGAGAATACCTAAAGTCAAGCAACTTAAGGGGAGCAAGGGATGTTTATTCAGCTTACAGTTCCTGAGGGGAGAAACAGTCCTTCACGGTAGAAATGGCATGGTTGGCCGGCAAAAGCTGGAGACAAGCTAAGTCGTGTCCTTCATGAAAGCTGAGAGCTACTGCTGCAAACTCAAAGGCAGGTTCACTAACTCAAACAGGGAGGGGGTAACCAACTTTAAGACCCACCCTCTGTTACTGCCTTCTTCCCATAAGGCCCCACCTCCTAAAGGTGCCATGACCTTCCCAAACATATGAGCCTGTGGGAGACACATTTTAAACCATGATAATGGTGAAAGGAGAAAACTGGTTTCTGAAAGTCAGCCTGTGATGTCCTCATTCATGCATACCTTCTCTCTCTTTCTCTCTCTCTCTCTCTCTCTCTCCTCACATAATTAAATTTAGAAGTTTAATTGTAACAAATACTGGGTCATATTTGGTACAAACATATTGTATATAATGACAAACTACTTCATCACTTGCCTTTAATTAATTACCATAGTCTTTCAGTGGTTTGCTTTGATAATTTTGCTAATATCATCATTGGTTTTGTGGGAATGAAAGTTCACTCATTCCAGAAATCTTACCTTATGACCTTTCTTAAAACGTGGGAAAGTACAGAAAATAACAATCATAAAAAATCCTTTGACCTCCTACCCAAAATTGAAAATTTTAACATTTTTCTATTTGTCTTTTGGTTTCTAATAAAAGAAATAGAGGTTTCCAAGTAAAGCCGATGCCGCCTCTTCCCTCACTTGAGTCCTATTCTTCTTATTCCTTTTCTACACAAATAATACCATGATTTGTTTAAGTAGCCTTTTGTCATGGTTAGATACAGGTGTCAACTCGAGGGTTGAGGTTCTGAGTTCTGAGCACAGTTGTAAGAAATTGATAGGTGCATTTAAACCCTGAGCAAGCCTGCAGGAAATTGACTATTGATGGGGAGGCCCAGCCCATTGTGTTTGGGGCTAGTTCCTGAGCAGATGAATAAGATGAAGGAAATTGGTTGAGAGGTGAGCATTCTTAGTTATACTTGGCCAAACATGCTGATCTGTGAGGTAAGGATTGGCCTTTCTCAGCAGTCCTGTGGATATAGTGTGCCTACTTCCCTCAACCCCTGGTGCTAGTGTGGACTCTCCTGCCAAGTTGGAGTAAGAACTATAATTGGACTAAGCAACACCTTTTAATCTTTATTTTTACCTATTGACCGTATTTATTTGTATCAATACAAAATTATTTGTGCAAAATTGCCAGGTCTTGAATTACAGTGGTCTTTTGTGACTTGTTTTCAGTGTTACTGTTTTCTGTTTCTCTATATTTAGGGACATAGTGGGGAGGCAGAGATTCCTTTTGAGATTCATATCTATGCAGATAGTTTAGATTAATTTGGTGTGGGGAGGGTGCATGCAGGTGTAGAAGATGGTACTGTATGTGCTTGTGGAGGCCGATGGGTGACTTTGGGAATCATCCTGGATTGTACTACTTCCTTATTGCTTTGCTATAGGGTTTCCCAAGCTTCTCCTTCCAGGGCCAGAAACACAGGCCTCACCATTTCCACCCAGAATTTTTACATGTGATCTGGGACCTGAACTCAGGTCCTTTTACTTGTGAGGCAGACTTAACCCCTGAGTCCTCTCTCCAGACCTTGATAGCTTCAATTTAATTCATTGATCCTGACTCTTACATAACATTCCAGAATATGAATATAGTGATTTATCCACACCTCTTATTGTTAGAGATCTGATAGCCTTCTCATATTCTGGTGCCATTCTTACACATGTTCAAACGTGTGAAAATTTCTTTCCAGTGGACATAAAAGTAGAATTGATAGGAAAGTACATCTACTTTCAACGGTACTGAGCATTTTTAAAAGTAAACATAACCTCAAGATTGGACTGCCTTCATAATAAAATGAAAGACCAAGCTTAGAACTGAATTTCTTAAGCCGTGCATAGTAGCATACATGTAGTCCCAGTACTTAGAATACCGAGACAGGAAAAGTACCACAACTTGGAAGCCAGTCTGGATTGCAGAATGTTTTGTCTAAACAAAACAAACAATATAACCTGATCTTTTTATCTCGTTCCAGTTCTAAGGCTTGCAGACCAGTTGTAGTGACATATGCTTGTGATCTCAGCATTTGAAAAGCTGAGGCAGGAAGGTAAAGCCAACCTGAGCTGCATACTAAGACCCTGTCACAAACTAAAACAATAAGTAATTAATAAGTCAGTGCATCAACACATACAGCTAATGGTAGAGCATATTCTTGACATGCTCAAGGACCTGGGTTCAGTCCCAAACATTGCAATAAGAAAAAAAAAAAAAAAACCTTACATGTCTTAATAGCCAGCATTCTTTTTACACTTGCACTGGGCTCAACACTGAAGCTTCAGCATGATTTTCTTCAGAGCTTTAGCCCATTTCCTAAAAATTGACTCACCCTTGCCAGTATAGCCACTCGGTTCATGTTCTACAGCAATTGTGTCTTTGCCTATGCGTGCAGAAATAAAACTCACTTCCTTGACTGGGCTTGCTGGCCACTAGTCGAGTTCCAAGTTCAATGAGAAACACTATCACAAGAGGATAAGGTGTGAGTGATAGAGCAGATATCTGCCATTCTCCTCTGACCTCTGCATTTGCACACACGGAGGCACACACCAGTGTGTATAACACATACATATACTACATCCACTCACATAAATACATAGCGCGCACACACACACACACACGCACACACACACACATACACACACACGTCCAACAAATTTTAGGAAGATTCACCAAGCTTTTGAGAGTGTTATAAGCATAGAAAACTAGATATATTACATTTTATCACTTGCAAGTAGAATCAATTTGCTGTATATATTTAGTTTTGCAGTTCTGTAAATGAAATTGTTTCATAATATTCTTAGTTTTTGCCCTTTTTGCTTTCTGCATTGAAGCCATTCTGTTTCACTTCATATAAACACTGTCTTTTGGCTTTCAAGTGTCAGATGTAGGTCTTTACATAATTTTAAAATGTGTTATTTATGGTTGACATTTAATAAGCATGTGTATTTATGGGATACAGTTTATTTTTCTTATTTTATTTATTTTGTGTATGTGTGCATGTGGGTTGGGGAGTCAGATTTTCATGGTAAGTGCTTATACCCAGTGAGCAATCTCGCCCAGCCCCTCCATGAGTTTTGAGGCACGGTCTTGCGACATTGTGCAGGCTGATCCATATAACCTTGTGTTCATGTGGTCCTGCCTCAACCTCCCTGGGAGGTGTATATCGCCATGCCTAGCCTTTATATAACTTTATTTTTTAGCCTTTTTTCCTCATTTTGCTCTAGTTGTGTTTTGAAAACATAGAATTGATATTTTTACATAGAATTTAGTATGGTTGCCCTCTACTTAATGAAATTTATCTGCACAGTAACATTTTATGTTTGCATTTTCTTGGTTGTATTGGCTTCCTTTTTTTCTACTGGTGTTCAAACCTAAGAATTTGTGCATCCAAAAAGAGCTCTATGGTTGAACTTCATTATATTTCCTATATGGCCTGCTTTCTCATTGCTTGTTCTTTGCTTGCTGGATTTTCTTCACTTGCTACCTTTTTTATTCTCAGCTATTCTACTGAATGATTCCAATATTAAGCATTATTTTTAGCCAGACATTAGCTAGAAAAGGCAAATTTTCTGTTTTTCTTACCTCCATGTTTTTATTTTGTCATATTTCTTTACAATAATTTATCTGGGGACAGAGTTCCAGCATGATAATTTCCTTCAGGATGTTGATGACACTATTCATGGAAGACTACCTGTAATCACAATCTCTAGGAGGCAGAGACAGGAAACCTCCCAGGGCAAGCTAGCTAACTAGACTAACCCAAACAAGTGACTCTACCTCTATAAATAAAAGGGAAAGCAATAAAGGAAGACACCTTGCCTGAATCAATCCCTGATCTATACACACACACACGCTCACATGCATGCACACACACACACACACACACACACACACACGTACATTTACAAAAAAATTTTAAAAATAAGCTTTTTGTTCTATGGTAGTTGTGATAGTTGGTCTCAAATATCAACCTGACACAAGCAGGTAGTCTTGAGCCAATTCCTAAAAATTATCTAATTATACCTCTGAACACACCTATGAGGCAGTCTTCTAGCAAGCCTGTAGAAGATTGTTTTGATTACATAATTCATGTGGGGAGATCCAGCCCATAGTGGGTGGAAGAAATAGTTGAGTACTAGAAATCAGACTAGCAACCAAGTATAATCATTTGTTCTTGCTCACTGCTATTGATGCAATGCTGGTATAACTCTTCCACCATAATGGACTGTAACATAAAATTGTGAGCTAAGTTGTTAGGGTCATGTTGTTATTGCTGCAATGAGTTATAAAACTAAAACAGTATCATTCAGTGTTTTTCTGTTTTTAAAGTACTGAGATTGCACTCAACTTTTTTAAAAACAGATATAAACTATTTATTGAATATTTACCAGCAAATATTGCTAAGTACATTATCTTGCAACATCACTTTCAAGTTAAAATGTCTGAAAAAACACCAATATTTACAATTCTTTTAAGGAATGTTATATGATGATGCAATAAGACATAAATTTTTGACATAATTCTTAAAAGAATGATAATAGCAAAAGTGATGCAAATTCTTCAGTGTGAGATATGGTAATGCTACATTTTACAAAAATATGGTGTAAATTTGCAATAATCCCATTCCACATCCTGGATTAGATCCCTGCAGGAGGGACTGATAATTTATATAGTCAAACTTTAAATTTTACAGAGGAAAAAAGTTCCGCACTGCCACTAAGAAAGACATCTCTTAGCATATACAACTTTCGGGCCACAATTTTGAAGGTCTAAAATATCAAGCTGGTTTGATGAATTAGTCAGTTAGCACTTATGAAAACATTTATTGCCTTGCTGTCTTTAAAATAGGTTTTTGGATCACTTTACAAATTCTTTCTTTTGGTGTTCAAGTGCCTTGCAGTTCTGGTACTGATAGTTCTTGAAGACATTAGTCACTGTATCTAAGTAGTTCTTTTGTTGCACTAGCTATATCCTTGGTGGGCTGCAGAAACCTCACCCTGTCATTGATCTCATCTGGGATCTTGCTGAGCATCTTTTTGAGTGCTTGTGCCTTCTCAGTGACGTCCTGAAATTCTGGTTCTGGTCACTCGATCATATACTCTTCTACATTGTCACCTGCTATGAGAAGAAGGGACTCTGCAAAGTTAACTTCTATACTCGTTTTCTCTAAAATGTTCATGTCTTGTAAAACCTGGATTTTCCTTTTCAGCCTTAATTAAAGTGGTTCTCAAGGTCTGGGCTGCAGACAAATTTACTCATTCTAGTTCATTAAACACAGGATAAATGACTGCATAGAGGGGCATAGAAACCATGGAAGAGGTCTCAGCTTCATCCTTCATCTCTTCTATTGTCATCCTCATTCAAAAGCCAACCACAGTAGAAAAGCAATGCTAAAGTGTAGAGAACTCTTTATTTACCACAGTATTTCTTCCTTTCTGTATGTAAGAAGGAATCATGCACACGCAAAAAATTTACACTGATCTTAGGATTTCCAGCCAAAGCATCAAGTCCCTCCAAGGAAAGAAGGAAAAGAAATGGGTCCACTTCTGAAAACTCGGCTGATCTGGCAACACTGGGCTCTGCCTTCTCCGGCTCTCCTCTTCACACTCAACTTTTTTTTTCTTAGTTTATTTTTTATTTTTATCTTTAATTATATTAACAGTGAATTTGAGTGTTTTTATCGCTCACTGCTTATCTCCCCATCTGACCCCAGCCATTCTCCCCCATCCATGTCCCCCTGGCATCTTGAAGTCCTAAAAAAAAAAGAGTATAAGAACCAGAAGATGGAAGGGGAGAGATAATGACCAACAAGAGGCCTGATTCATTTCAAGGCAGTTGTAGCCAATAACTCAATGCAGTAATGTCTACTGCCAGTAAGCTTTCACAAAAACTGTCCCTTTAACATCTCCTCATGGAACAGGGAAGATTTCCCACTCAACTTTATATAGGTATGCAAGCTTTAATTTTACCACACTCAAGGCTCTGAACACTCAGTAGTAGCATCCATGCATTTCTTTTATTCCAGAAAGGTGTAAGTTATTTCCTCTTCAAATATAAACTGTGGAGTCCTCAAGACAATTCCACATTTAGAGATTTTCTACAAAGCCCAATGGAACTCAATTGTTTCATGGGTAAAGATTTATACCAATAGCACAGCATAGTATGAATGTGCAATCAGATTCGAAGGGGAAAACACACAAGTAAAATCTGTCTTCTTCATGCTGTCCCACTCCCAGGAGGAATCACCCAGAACACACTTTTCATGGCCTCGAACATCCAGAAACGTACGTTATGCCTACAGAAGCCCATTAGATCAATTCTTCTGTTTTATATAAGAGGCTAGTCACATAGACAAACTCAGACTCTGAAAATAAAAGGCTATAAGGCATGAATTACAATGTTAGCCAAAAAAGAGTCTAAGCACAATAAAACATGATTATCATAGGAAATAGAAATAACTTTACTGAAAACCAATTTACCTGATATCAGAAAGAACATTCCAAGGCAGGCCCTTTTCTTAGCCTAATTCCCAAACTTTCCTTTACCTTTTTCTTGCATTCGGATCTTCCAATACCTATGTTGCAACTTCTTGCTTTGTTTGTTGAGACAGCCCAGACTGACCTCAAAATCTGTATGTAGCTCAAGCTGGCCTTGAACTTGCAATTCTCTGCCTCAGCTTCCTAAGTGCTAGATGACAGTCTTGTGCTATCACATCCAGCTTGGAGCATCTTACTGTTTCTCAGTTTTTCTTTCCATGTGCATATTTCATTGAGCTCTTTATTCTGTGCTATTCCCAATGATTTGTAGTTTAATTCATTAAGTCTATCTTTATCTGTGTATATACTGTTTTCAACCTCTGTATTTAGATAATTTGACATCTATATTTATTTTCTTCTTAAAGTTTTCCTAGTTTCTCCTTTTGTAGTCCAGTTCTGAAGTTTACTTTGTATACATGGGGTGCATTTATTTTACGTTCTAGATAATTATATTATCTACAGTTCTGCAAATAGCACATCTTACTGTATCTATTGATTCTTTTTAATGATGATTCATGTCTTTGTAACGTTTAAAATCTTTTATTGTCAATTCCCCTTCCATGTTAGAATAGGTCTTTTGTGGTTCTGTTAACACTAAACTATTAAAATCATGAGGATATAGCTTTTGGAAAGTTTACCTTTGCTGTGAGATGACAAGTAGCAAAGCCAGTTTTCTTGCTTATTTTTCACCTTATGAGACCTGAACTTTATACTTGCAATCATGTGGCTTACAAAATTAGACTTTTGGTGTTTTATAGCTAACAACATTCTTGACAACTCCATTGGGCAGCAAGGAATGTTTTATTTTCCGTTTAACAAACAAGAAAACCTACTATGATTCTAGTTTTTGGATTAAATTAATGTTCTAGTTTCCTGAATATTCATGGTCTGTGGTCTGGAATCCATACAAGCCCTCAAGCTTTTGTTTTTGGTTCCCCCATCATTTTATATTCCAACATTTTATATGTGCCATGTTGGGGCTATAAACCGAAGGCATTGCTTAAGTAAGTACTTTACTATTGAGCTATGTGATAGACAGGCTTGTGCCCTATAAAATATTCTTGGGACACAAGAACAGATGAGAACTTATAGACCACATGGGTAGCATGTAGCTAATAAAATGTTTTTGCTAACTAACTGCTGCCATTCCCTGTTTATGTAACAACTTACTATGCAAAAATAAAAGTACATGTCTGTCACTTAGCACACGCTGTTCACTATATAGAAATGAGATTACATGTACAACACACACTACAAGTATGTCTGTGCTCAAGTCTTTATATACCAGCTCTTTTGGTAAAGAGAGTTGCTACAGATACCTAACATCTCCTATAGCCCTGGTATATGCCAGTCTAAATAAAGCCTCATTTTATAAATATTCTACTGAATATCAGAGAAGGTGCTTTCACTTATACCAAACCCGTAATAAGCTACACCAAAGACCCCCCAACTTCATTTTTGCACCTAATACATTTATTTTCTTGGTTTTGAGCTTAGGCACACATTACATTATTTTTGTTAAATTTGAGCCAGCATTTGCAGTTGGAGAGACGGGACAGGGGAACATTCATACGATTCATCTACATGTCTACAGGACATTATGGTAGAAAGTCTCACAAGTTTGATGACTCATCATTTTGTTTTCTTCCTAGAAGCCTGGCAAGTTGATGAGCAAGAGAGAACCACAAAGAAAGTCAAGACCAACTGTAACAAGCTGTGTTCACAGTCAAGAAAACACTGAAGAATGAAAGTGTTCCAAAATGCAGGAAAAAAACATTTCTGTGAATGGAGACTTTGTTTCTATAAGACAAAGACTCCTAAACATTACTAGCAGAGAAATGTTCAAAACTAATTTGAACTTTTTTTGATAAATTCATCATACATATTTACTTAATCTATACAGAATCGAGTAGATAAAATCAGATTTGGAATAGTGAAAAATCTCTACAAAATGTCTTTGAAAAGCAAAACAAGACTGCCTCTTAACAAGTCATATCTTCATGAAAGACATGGGTTGTAAAAATGAAATAGCATGTTTAGCACAAACTAGAAGATATCTGCATCATTTGTTTTCACAGTTATTTCCCATTTACAGTCTGAAAGAGATAGATTCTTCAGCAACGTCTGAGAATTGAATTGTGATAACCAGGTATGTAAAAAGGCAGTTACATACATAACTAGAAAATACTGGTCTCAAGACCAAGAAATGTTCTTCTGCAAGTCTGAGGATGAAATGGACCAACATCCAAGCCCCAGGTTTTTTATATACCTTAAGGTCTACTGCCACTACACACACACACACACACACACACACACACACACACACACACACACACACATACATATCAAGATTATATGGTGGTGGCAACAAATGTATTAGGTGAATTGAAATGGACCAGCCTAGTAGCATTACAGTGTTCTAGAGCATGGTAGGTATGGGTGTGCTACAAAGTCACAACACTGGGCAGGTGAGGTGATGAGTGATGAGTGGGGTGTCCTTTTTAGGGGCCCCATTTAGTTTTATTGACAGGGCAATGGGAGGAGAGATTCTGAATGTATCCCAGACAGAATCCATACCCTCCAGATATTTAGCTAAAAATAACACGTAAGCTAAAAGCAAGGCCAAGTACTGTTAATCACATTGCTTTGTAAAGCCCTTGAAAATATGCATTCTTTCACACAGGACAAGCAGCACAAATGTGACAGGCTACATACATGGCTTGAGAAAATGTTAAGAGCTGTGTATCCAGCAGACTGCTTATGAAATGTGATCATTAGTACAAATTTCAAACTACTATATTTTTGATATATGCTTTCATTTCCTCTAGGGGAGATAGTGAGACCAGATTTCACTTAGTAGCTGAAGGAGGGTATCAACCTACTTTGTGGATTTCTTACACTGTCTGCTCTCCAGGTTAACGTGACTAATGATGAAAGCTTAGAAAGATATAATCCTACTCCAGGCAATTTGAACTTTTTAAATCAAAACAAAAGGTATGCAGGAAAGGAGATGGTGTGTGACCTATTGGAAATCATACCTGCAATCTAATCTTAATAAAACCTACAGAGAGTTGGACAGTTTCATTTGTAGTTATAACTCATGTAATATGTAAAATAATATATCCTGTGACTAACATGGTAAGTATCAACACTGTCAAACTCTTCATATAATATTTGTGTTCAATTAATATAATGAAAGTATAATTCTAGAAGTGTGCAATATGTGCAATCATTTTTTAATGAATGATTCTTCCTAGAAGAGAATGAGTTGCTGAGATCCCTGGAATCAGAGGTAGAACAGCAGATGTTACTCATATTATTCACCAACTTCTTCAACCCAAAAACAAAAACCCCTTACATAAAGAACATGTGGTAAACTTTGGCACACAAGTCATATCAGTGCCTACAACTTACTGTTCTCTTTCTTTGATCTTTAATTTTCATAATATCTCACAGAGTCACAGTAATAATTAAAAAATCAAAAATAAAATGAAATTCGAAAGAATATCCAATCATAAAGAATTGGTTAAAATTTGGTGCTAATTGACACAGTGGTCCCACAGTATTCCCAACTATTAACAGATCTGAGGTAGGATGTTCAAGGCCAGTCTAGGCATCACAGGCAGACCTTATCTGAAGGAAAAGTATTGACATATCAATAAGATGAAATAATATGTACCAATCAAGTTTTCATTATCTTTAGCCTTTACAAAAGGCTTATGATAAATTGTTAAGTGAAGAACAGATTGTAAACCATTGTAAAATATTGAAGGACATGCATCAATCATTATACTGGGGATTTTTGGCAAAGATACAGAAATTCAATGATAAGCAAAATTATATACACATATATACATTCATATATTATAGCACATGGGAAGGCACATGGAGCACAAAGCTATGAAGGCAACAAACCAAATTATTGACTAAATTAACATCTAGGTAGAGGATCATTTTACCTTTTTGATTTGTTTAAATGTAGTCTGTGGAAACTACCAATAAAACTTAAGTAATCCTACACATACTGAGTAATTACATCTTTCCACCAATTTTCTCATTTAACTTTGTCTTCAATATATAGTATTATTTATTCATTTCTTAAAACAACCCATTTTCACATATATTGCCTATTTTTCCATATGATTGTCTAGATCTATGGTTTTGGGAATGGGTTTCATCTGATTTTAATAATACTGTATCTGTATGTGATTTTCTGATTAAAATTTGCATTGTATTTATACTCTATTAGCAACCAAATTCTGTAACACCAAGTTCAGCTAAGAAATTTTATGAATAAGAGATATGGTTGACTAACTGCACAATATGACAAAATTCCAAAGAAAGTCCTTTTCACTGTAATTTTCGTGATGTTCATCCACTCTCCCTTGCCCTTACTATCAATAGTCATGGAAGACATAATTTAGATTACCTTCGATGATGTACATCTGCTGCAGGCCAGAGTCTGAGCCTCGAGACCAAGCTCCAAGAGACCAGGTGAGGCAAGGCTTCAGCGGAAATGGAGAACAGAACACACAACCCTCTAGGCTGAGTGAATCTGGACCCGTTTACTGAAACTTTTGTGACAGCTTTTATACAGAAAATTTTGGGGTAAAGAATGTTGCACCTGCAAATAGACATATAATTTCCTAGTCAGCAATCACCTTCAGGCAGGACATTTTTTTCAAGAACCTAACCCATTGCTTGAGGGTAAAAGCACTTAACAGAAACATTCTCCCAGTATTTCCAAATCTAGCTAAACTATAATGCTTCACCGGATAGCCATGGGGCTGAGCCCACATAGTTGTCATTGTTCTAAGCCCCTGTAGTGTGGTTTTATTGATGGAGCACTGATGAGAGATGTGCTGAAAGAAACACTTAAGCAATATAATTATTAAAAGAATAATTCTTCTTATAATAGCATTCTTCCATTCCTTTAATAGTAAGGTTGCTTATGTCTTTCTTTGAGGAATTCCAGAAGTATATTGCCACCAGTTGTTGATGACCCATCCATGAACCATGCATTCTCCAAACCCGGGGTCCACTCTGTAGGGCCCCATATTGCCAAGGGTGTCTCTTTCGGGGCGGAGGTGATCATTGGTGGGGGTGCACTCAGATGGTCCATCTCTGTGATTTCCCATAAGAGTGCTGTTTGGGAAAGGGAAGACACGGCCCCCTTTGCTACCAGCATGGATTCTCCCAGTTTGGATTGCAAATATCATCTCCAGTGAATAGTCTTGGCATCTAGACTTTCTGGCATGAAGTCTCTTCCTTGGCCTTCAGCCAGGGTAAGAGATGTATCACAGTTCCTTTTAAAGTTCTAGTGAACAGATAGTATAGTCTCATACTTCTGGAATTTCTGAGTTAGTTCATAGGTGGGAATTTTACCCACCTATGTTTCTAAAACTCTAGAAGTTGCTTTCTACTTTCTTTAAAATCAGTGTATACATTCTGGCTAACAAGTCTACTTACTTCGTGTGACATAAAATCTCCAGTTGCAATTTATTTAAAGTTAAAAGCAAGCTTTTTCTCTAGATCAGAGAGCAGAAAACTAGTCCCAAAAAACCTAAGAACAGGTAGAAGGCACACCCAATTCCCAGAAGTATTCCTCCTGCCAGAGACAAAACTTAAATTATCTAGGAAGGAAATCCCAGCACCTGCCCATGGGCATTACTGTGACATTCCCCAGGGAGCAGGCTTCAGGCCCCCAACTAGGCAGAAATACAATTCCCATATTTTACTTATTTTTCTTATTTATATCAAATAATGCCACGTCCTTTTTCCAGAAATTGTTTCTTTGAATCCATCTACTCAAACTGAGACTTAGTCTATCAGATTGGTCAGATTAGGATGCGGCATACATCTTATATTATCCTCTCTCCTGAGGGTGGGCAGAACAGACATGTCAGTAAATCATGGCAAAGGTGACAGATGTCACTTCCATGACTATTAGACCATTTTAGCAGACTGGAACGAGATTTTCTTGCTGGTTCAATGAAGTAAGCAGCCATGTTATACAAACCCTTATGGCAAAGAGCCGTAGTTAGCTTCTACCTAAGGAAGTCTTGAGCTCAGCCCATGGGAATGGAGTGGGAAAATCTTGGTAGATATGAGAAGTAAAAAAAGACACAAGGGGTTCCTCGCGAGGGGTACGGTGATGGAAAAAATGGCAGAGAACACATTTATATGGGCACAGCAGCCAAGTGCAGACAGAGCTCCATGTGACTTAGGTGCCAAAGAAATCCCACCATCACGGTGACTGCTGATGGGCCTCAGTAAATATCACATGTTTTCAGTTGGAACACCTGAAGGACTTCATCTAGCAATTAGGAGGAAGTCTGGATCTGAGACACTGTCACCGACACAGTACTCTCCCCCACCATTCTGGCTGTGGAGACTATCAAAAGAATGGACCCCCTAAGATTCGAAATTCCCCTAGGAATCTCACACTGATAGCAGAGAGGAATTGGTGCCAGTCAGAAGAGGAGTTATATCTTAAAAGAAATTTCACACAGCTGTGACAGCACCTCAGACTACCTTATGGGAGAGAGGACAGAGTCACACCTGGAGCAGAAATGTTTAGTTATGTGTATCGTCTGCCTGTTTCTGCTTTTTATTTAATTTTATGGCCCCTGCTTGGACTTCAGAGAAGTAAACGGCTCTAATGGCCTCTTCTCAAATTCCATACTGAATAAATTTCTTTTTCTGCCTTCCATCAGGAATTTGAATTCTTATCAAGTTAATGATGGCAGGTGAATTAGAGGCATAGACCCAGCTATTGTCCTTAACAAAACTTCAATACCCTCCTTTGAACTAGCTTGGTAGCTAACTGAATTAAGGTCATTTCCCCTTTCATAAATTGCATGTCATAAACTAAAGTACAACTAGAACATGTATAATTTTTCATCCATGATGGCATTCAATCAAAAATATTCAGACATATTCAAGTTCAGAACTAAGAGAAAAGTGAAAAATTAGATGTAGAACCACATATAATTCATTTAAAGGGGTTACAGGTCATGATAATATGACAAAGACGCAAGACAAAAATCCATAAAATGAGGGCTGAAGAAAGGGCTCAGAGAGTAAATTCTGCATTGCAAGCCAAAGGACCTGAGTCAAATCCTGGATTCCATGTAAAATTTCCGTGGAAATGGCATTTACCTGCACTTCCAGCCTCAGAAGGCAGAGCCTGGAAAGGGAAGCAAAATACGAGGTAAAAGAACTCCAGGATGATTCCCAAAGTCACCCTTGGGCCTCCAAAGACACACAAAATGCCCTCTTTTACAAACACACACACACACACACACACACACACACACACACATACACACACACCTATATACCTACGTATGGGCACCTATGCACACATACATAAAATAAATAAACAAAATTATAGAAGTCAGTTTAAAGAAAAACCATAAAATGAACTATTTCTAATAATACTTTTTAAAAATAGCCATATTTTTAGGGCTAGAGAGATGGCTCAGGAGTTAAGCCTCTGCCTTGTAAGCAGGAGGTCCTGAGTTCAGATTCTGAATCCCACTTAAAATCTCGGGGCAGAAATGGAGGCGGTTGTACTTCTGATCCTGGAATATAGAGCCTGGGCAATTCCAAAGCAAAACAAATAGAAGGAAGAATCAATCCAAGGTGATTCCCAAAGTCACTCTTGGGACTCCACTGGTACACACAGTGCCCTCTGACACACCACACACACACACACACACACACACACACACACACACACACCACACACACGCAAAAAAATAAAAATCATATTTTTAAGTGAAGTTTCTAGTGCCTTTTGGTCTTTTCCTGGGGTCTCAGACATAATCTTATCTATGGAAGTTCCTTTCTTTGGTGTTAGGATTCCACACTCTTACAAACTTTGATAGGTAGGGCTGGGTAAAATAGCAAGTTAGAAATGTTTTTCCAGAGTATAATTATCTACAGAAGATAATACCACTTTGCTTCAAAATTCTAATTTAATATGACTCATGCTCAAAGACTTTTCAGAACCTTCAAACATTGTTTCTGTCTGTCACAGATCTTTAAAACACCATATGACATACTATGACATACATACATATGACATACATTGTGCATGATGACCAGACTTATTAAGAAATGCGTAAAAATGGTAATTTTATGGAGTATTTAGAAAAAAAAGAGGCTTATGAATCCCAAAGAGAGTGGTTCTCAAAAACTACCAAAATTCTATTGCAGATGTCATGGTCATGCTCCCTAATCCCAGTAATGTCATTCTTATGCTTCGTTGTTTTCTATCTCCTACCTACAACACCTTCCAGCACAGCCAGACTGCGTGATCTAAGCAATAAGTCTGCTTGTACTACAATTTTGCAGTTACCCTTCTTTTGCTACTGTGAGACAGTACTCACCGGCAGCTAGCTTAAGAGAGAAGGGGGTTCTAAGAGGGATAGAGTCCATTTGGGGCAGCAATTGCATAGCAGAGAGCATGGCTGTCGGCAGAAGCAGGAGTCTTGTTCCTGTCACATCAGTCATCATCAGGAAGACAGAAAAAGAGAACGGTCTGAGGGGAAGCAGAACCAGGCTACCAAACCCAAAGGCCCTGTGGCTCACCTTCCTCCAGCAAGGCTGTACCCTTTAAAAGGCATCACAACCTTCCCAACATTAACACCAGCTAAGGATTCAAACAAACGAGCCTGTGGAAGGGTAGTCACATTCAGCCCATGCACACACTACACCTGGATCTCCCGAAGAGCCTTTCCTGCTTTATGTGTCACTCAAAAGCAGCAGCTTCTGTGTCAGCTCATACCTGAATCACAGAAACATTTTTAATTGTGGGCAATATATTACTTCCAGGTTAGCAAAAGTCTCACCAGATACTGTATTTTCCTTTTGAGAAATTAAAAGTGTGTGCTTGAATCTGTGGTAGTTCACAGTCATTCTCAATGAATTTTTAGTTTCTCAAGGGAATAAAATGATTAGTTAAATGTTTTAGAACCAGCATTTCCTCATCCTTTAGATCTTTAATAATGACACTAACCTCTGCAGTTCCCTAGTGTGCAATATTCTTTTTAATTAACCATCTTATTTCTCAGAGGAGGGAGAAGGCAGACATTTTTATTTGGTTTTCTTCACTGTGAAAGCTCACACCACATACACCATGAAACCTATGTGCAGATTAGTTCAACTGTCAACTATGTGAATTCCAATTAGATACATAATCACTTGGGAGATGAACACTAGACATGTCTGTAAATGCAGTGTGCTAGTATAAATCAGATTTATACAAGACTCCATTTATTACTTGTACTTCATAAGCCCTCGTTTGGCCAGGAAGGCCATGATTTTGCTTTGAGTCTCTAGGGATGAATGTCAAGTCAGAAACATGCCTGGTAGTCCTAAAAGTGTCTGGATACTCCTCTTTTTCTTGTGTATAATGTGGTCCAAATAAATGGCCTCTGGGGGAAAATTAAAGTAAGAACATAATATATGCCTGCTACAATGTTGTGCAACCCTTCCTCTGAGAAAGACTGTGCATGAGAAGATTGGCTCAGGCCTGAGAATTGAACAAGGAACCCTCAATTTATAATAAGGGATTTCTTCTCAGACTCAAGAGTCTTTGAAGCCTTCCCTCTTCTGATTGCAATATCATTCGCTTTACTTTTAGGAATACAACTGAGGAATGATTGAGCTTGAAAGAATATATTGAGCTTTTGTTATTTAATATGTTAGCTATGGCTTTTTGTAAATATCCTTGAACAGAGAAAGCTCTTATATCACTAGTTTGCTTTGTGTTTCCCCATGAATGTGAATTATTTTTGCAAAGTGGTTTTCTGTGACCAGTGATCTGATCTTATGCTTTCTCTTTGCCCTGTTATTATGTCTAGTTATATTTAACTCCAAATGTTAAATCAATCTAGTATTATACCAATTATAATGTAGAAATTCTGGAAATTAAATTCTCCACTATCACAAGGGCTTGCTTTTGCTGTTTGCTTTATTGTAGTTGCTGTTTTAGAATTTTGTAAGCTAGTTTTTGTGTGTATATTATATATGTGTGTTTTGTGTATGCATATTCAGATGTGTCTAGGCACAGGTGTGTGTGCAGGTGCACATACATGCGTGTGTGCATGTGTGTGTGTAGGTCCAAAACTGGTGGCAGGTGTCTTCCTCTATAGCTCTATAACTCTCTACTATAGGCCTCTCAATTGAACTAAAACTCAATGTCTTTGGCTGGTCTAGTTAGCCAACTTGCCTAGGGAATCCCTTTCTCTGTCTTCTGATTATTAAGATTACTAATAATATCCACACCTCCCTGAAATTTACATGGGGTTAGAGAATTTAAACTCTTGTCCTCATGGGTGAGCAGCATCTCATTGGTCCATGAGCTAATTTTTAACATCCATTTTCTTTGTTGAATCCAAGTCTGTTCAGTTTTCGGGGGCTCTTGGGAAAGCTCTCCACACCTCAGACTGATTGGGATGCAAAATCACACCAAAACCAGCACATAAAAGTACAAAGGAGATTTATTGTTAAATAAGAAGGTGAAAAGTAGGATGCAAGCAGGGAGCATGGCTGTCTCAGAAATAGAGAGGCAGCAGCGAAATCTAGGTCTGAGGTTTTTTATAGGGCATAGTCATGTGACTATGGGGCAGGGTCATGTCCTGGGATGGGAGAGGAGGCTTATTCCAGGGCAGGTGAAAAAGGTCTGGGGCTGTGGAGCTGCAGGCAGGGAGGGGGCTTTGTAGCTGTCGTTGGGAGAGTGCAGCTGCTTTATCTAGGCAGGCTGGGAACTGTGAAGTGTCCTTTCTCTGGACACGTACATTGGAGGCTTGAATCATTTGGGGTTTAACATGCCTAACATCTAACACAGTTAGTTTAGTAGTCTTCTAATTGTTAGAAATTTTCTGAAAGACTTGGAGCAAGAAAATTTTAAGTATTTGTAGAATGGCCTTGTGTACTTGGGCAAAAAGTAGCCAGACAGTTCACAACTCTGCCTTAGCCTTTACATCCTGCTTATGTGGGCCCTCAAGGTCAACCCAAGTAAGACATTAGTGTTAGGTGAAGGACCTGAGCTCTAAGGCCAGACATGGCAGCCATAGGCTTCTCTAGTGAAACAACTGAAAAGTCCCTGTTGTGTCAGGAGACACAAGTCCTCCTCATCTCCCCTTTCTTGCACTGGGAATCTGGCTCTGGTCTCCTCGGGAGATGGCAGCCACCTATAAGCAAATACTCCCCTGCAGTTCTGAGTAAACAGCTCTGCCTTCCTTAAACTCTATGAAACGTCCTGCCACACTCTGGAAACAAAGTTTGTAGCCTCCTTTTTTCTGGGGACTCTGTGGATTCTCAAGCTTTGGAGAGACTTCTCTGAAGCTTCAAATCCCCCTTCCTGTCCATGGTGGCTAGCTTTCCTAATCTCCCACTTTAAGGTATCTTCTTTGTCCTGATGCTCTAGCACCTTCAGGTCAAATTGGCCATGCCCCAATGGCCTCAGGGTTCTCTTTTCTAATAAACCCCGTATTTCTTGAGGATGAATTAGCGTTGGCTTTCTTGTTCACAAAGCAACCAACCCATCTCTGATCATTTTGTTTTTAAGGACTAAGATGTTCGCGAGCATGCACACTACCCTAGGAACGTCCCCAGCCTTCTGGTTCCCCAGCAGTACTTGAGAAACTTTGAAAACCTTTGAGCCTGAAGTGTTCCTTCACAAAACTTTGTTCCCATGTATGTTTGTTAGTCTGTTTGTCTTATTGTCATCTATTGCCTGCCTCTCTCAATAGACTAACACATCTGCCTTTAGATGTTTTTAATAAATGTTTTGGACCTGTGTGGCAACACAGTAAAATATGGCAGAGGTAGGTCTGTTTGTCTCGTGACTATGAAGAGGCAAAAAAAAAAAAAAAAAAAGCAGGAAAGAGATGGGGTCCCAGTACCCCTTCAGGGATGTGGAGGTTAATTCCAGATGCAAATTTGACAGCAGACAGCCAAAGTTTTAGGCATACCTATGAAGGATTATTCAGTTGAGGCAAGCCTGTGGGAGATTATGAAATTGGTAATTGGAAGATCCAGCGCACTGGGTGGGTGGAATATGATAGAGAATGAGCTAGTTGGAAACTGACTTATTGGCAAACTTGTAAGTAAGGAGTATGTCCTTTTCTCGACTCTAATTAGGGGTATGATGTGTATGTGTCTAGTTCCCTCTGCTCCTAATGCTAGTGTGAAGTCTCCTGCCACAATGATGACATGAAAACAAGAATCATGCACAAGAATGAACCCCTTGCTCCCTTGTATTCACATTAGCAACAGAGTAAACCAACTGTAAAGGGAAAGAAGGCCATAATAAAAGCAAAAAAAATCTCCACACTTGAACAGTCAGATCCTACCTACTTGGCACTTGACCTAGTGACTTATGATATTCCATACACACACAATTGCAACCTAACTTGTAATGATCCATGGCACCTCACCCCAAATGGCCAGTCTCAGAAAGGATAAATAAATGGTGCTGTAAAATTTATAACTTAGCATGATAGTGAAATTGCTACTTGTTATCTGTCAACACTACACACAAATTATAATAACTGTTATAAGTGACCTCACATTCATTCTTTGGGCCAATATTCTGCATGTGTGTGTGTCTGTCTCTCTCTCTCTCTCTTTCTCTCTCTCTCTTTCTCTGAATTCATCCCCTACATTTCTGTTTCTGTTGTAGCATATATTCTTTATTAAATTAATAATATAATATATTCTTTATTAAGACCTTTATATCAGTTCTTATCCAGTAAATATTTTTACCTTTGCACTTCCAGGCTTCCTTTCAGTAGGGGCCACTAAAGGTTCAACCACACCTTAATACTGAGGCTGGTTGCCAAATCTTTATCATATGGGCCTTTGGCAGATATTTCAGATGAAAACAATAAGATTTGGCATATTTCTATTATCTTATTTCTTAGCTACGTGTCACATTTTCCTTTATCTTCATACCTTAATATCTGAGGCTAAACACTATTTGTTGCTAAATATAATAAATTTACATTGCTGAATGCAAGATTCATTTCATTCTTTTAAAGATACTAGATTCCATTTTAGTAAGTAATTAAGATACTTGTGGATGAATTAGGGCTGCAGCAGCCAGAATTGGACTTTGCCTGACCTGCACAATGACCGACATGTCAACGGCCCCCCAAAGTCTAACATGGATCACAGGAGAGAAGGCTCCAGGCAGTAGGATCCTTAGAGGCAAGGGATTAACAGTCATAATAGAGTTCTCATACTAACAGGGAGCCCAAGAAAGGGCTCCAGGCTATGCCAGTGAGTTCTGAACCCCCACTAAAGTGGAGGACTCAGAGGGAGGTTCGGCGTTCACACAAAAGGATGCTCCAAGAGATGGGAAGGAGGAAGGGGGAGGCTCTGGGAAAAGGGGAGGGAAGGAGGGGGTAAAAAGAAGGAAAGTGAAAGGGGGGACTGGGGAGGGGAGGAAGGAGGGAGAGGATAAGGGTCCTATTGAGCTTGTATGATTAGGAAAAAATTAAAATGTGGGAGAAAAAAAAGATACTTGTGGATGAATTTCAACGCTTTATTATGGTAGGCCCATAGTCCTCTTCACCCCAAAACTAATTTGTGCCCACTAGAAAGATATGGCTTCCACCTACAGTCTACCAACTACCTAGAGTTATAAACTCAAGTGTATCCCACACAGACCTTCGTTGTTCTTTTTCCACCAATAGCTGTCTTCTCTGCAGGACTCGGCCCTGAAACTTCCAGCTCCCCCAGCCTTCCTGGGTGCAGATCTCTTTCTCCTCAATTCCAAACCACTACTGTCCTCTTCGGACAAAGTTGCCATTTCATTTTGTAAAGTGCCTGCAAGTACGAAGTCAGCACAGTCATAAGGCTTAACTCACTTTTATAGAACTGTACAGCTTCTATTCAATACACAAAAATGGTTACCAGGAATATTGTCAGTTAGTATCGCCAATCATTTATAGCAGATGGGAAAGTTTGGACCTGGTGGCTTCATCCTAGCTGCAAAGTAAATTTGGTATGTGTTACAGTTATTTTTCTCTGCTGCTGTTAGACGACACTCAAGCACAACTTAAGGGGAGATTTATTTGATGAACAGTTCCAGAGGGAATATGGTCCATTATGGCAGCAAAGACATCACACACACACACACACACACACACACACACACACACACACACACTAAAACTTCTCAAACCTTTTCTGGATTTATATCCTCTTCTTCAATCTATCATAAACCCCATTCTCAGATCACATCAAGAACCAGCAAATGCTCCTGGTTAAGATGATGGACAACAGCAATATCTAGCTCATCTAAAAATGCCACTTCACTTTCTAGAGGTTGAATTCACCAAAACCTCTATATTTCCACAGCTTTATGGGTTTTTTTTTAATTCTGTATGTCCTCCTTTTACATAGTTGTTGTGCCATAATTGGTAACTTGATAACAGTGATTACAATATACAGGGAAATGGATTTCTACTTATAAATTTCTTTAAAAATATTTTATTTTTACTTATTTGAGGGAGAGACAGAGAGAAAGAGGGCACATTCCACAGCAAGTATGGAGGTCAAAGGATAACGTCCAAAAGTTGGTTTTCTCCTTTCATCATGTGGGCCTCAGGAATTAGACAGAATCCCAGATTCATGCATTGATACCTTTACTTGTGAAGCCATCTCAATGGACCTGCTTATGAATTTCCTGTTAAACATTTAAATCTGTGACAAAAGTGAAAGCATATTAAATAACCACATAGGGTGTGGTTGCTTCTTGTCTACTGGGTGTGGTCTGCAGGGATGAAAGGCACAAAATTAGAAGAGCACAGTCAACATTCTGCAGGAGCCGTGGGAAGTGAATCAGAGCAAGTAGTTTGTGCTAACTGTGCTGTGAACTTTAAGCAAGCAAGTTTTGTAAGGCCCTCTTCTCATCTATTAAATATTTGGAGGGTTGGAAGACGTTGGGCTGTCATTATCTTCCCTATTTAATGGTATTGCCCTGAGAATAACAGACATTTGTCAATGTGATGTTTTTAGAAAATGAAAGCCTTCTTTTTTATCTTTTTTCATGTGTGTATGTTTGGGTGGGATGGGTGTTGGTAGGGTGCCTGTGGAGTCTCAAGGGTGACATTAGGAATCCTCTTGACTTGAACCACCTCTTTATTGCTTTGCTCTGGGGTTTCCCAGGCTTTGCCTTCCAGGGCCAGAATTGCATTTTTACTTGAGATCTGGGGATTCAAACTCAGGTTCTTTTGCTTTTGAGACTAAGACTTGAGTCTCTGAGCCACCTCTCCATGCCAACAGTCTTCATTTTCATAAAGGAAAAGATACCAACAACAGTGTATCTTGAGAACTAATGGCAGGGAAAGAAGCCCTGATAGCAATCACCAGGATGAGTAGAAAATGTTCTACATTTGGTTCCTGGAAATTTGGACCCGCCTCAGTTCTTATTCCAGGTCAGATCATGAATAGCTCACTGGTAGTGCTCATCTGGGAGCACAGAACTCTGGCCACAAGATTTGGTATTATACTTTATATGTGAAATGTTCCCACAAGTACTTGCATTGAAAGCTTGGTCCCCAGTGCAAACTTTAGAGGTTCGATTTTGGTAAAATGATTCAATTGTGAAGGCTCTGACTAATGATGAATCAACAATGGATTCACAATTTCATGGCATTTTTGGTATGAGGCAGATCTGCCCCTAGTTGGAGCAAGATCACTGGGGCTATGTCCTCCATAGGTACCCTCTGCCCCAGGCTCCTGGCTTCATTTGTTCTCTTTCCTGACTGTCATGAGGACAGCAGCATCCTGCACCATGTTTCTGGCACCACGATATCTGCCTCCCTTCAGATCCAAAGCTATGGATCTAGATAGCCAGTTGTGGACTGAAATCTCTGAAATCATGAACCAAAATAAACCTTACCCCCCAGAAACTGATTTCATCAAGCATGTTGTCACACTGATAAAAAGTTCACAACAAACACACTGAAGATGAAGCTTAAATGTATGAAAATGTTTTATTTTCATTAGAAAATCTCTGTACAAGTCAAAAACACAGAATGTCCATTCTCAAACGTCATAAACATAGTCTTCTCACAATGAGGACAGACAACCACATGGAAAAATGTGTAGCTATGTCAAAGTGAGATCTGTGCAGAAAGCAAAATAGTACCACTAGTACCACAAATTTGAAATAGGTTTGAATAGAAAAATGGTTGGAAACAAAGGAAAAACAGAAAACTGTGCATAAAAATAGACATTTTTAAATATTCTTATTGGAGTTTCTACAAATTTGATTTTTTCATCAAAGGAATTTAACAAGCAGTAATTTCAATGTCTAAATACAGCCACTATTGATATTAGGGTGTGTTTTTCCTAATTTTTGTATCTTTTCTACATAAGAAGATAAATACACAAAATAAGCACAAATGTTTTGTTATGCTATAATATATGTACATAATTTTTACAAATAAAATTTTCTATATTTCCAAATCCAGAGACACTGACTCATAATGGTACCTTCTCATATAGGTGATTTTACAATATAACATAGAATGGTTTTATAATCTTCCCCTGGATATTTTCCAAATTCATAAAGTATATAATAGTAACATATTATTCCAAGCAATAAATTATCAAGTTAATCACCTATTAATTCAATTGATTCAAAACTATGAAGTTTTTAGTTTAACTAATAACTACTCTTATAGAATCTTTCTCCAAATTATTGAACCTCCTATTGCTCCATCATAAAATTACTTAAGATTGTGACTGCTGTTCTAGAAAAAGTATCCCAGGAAGATATAACCTTTCCCCAGAAGATATTTACGTACATGCACAATGTCTCCTATTTTGGTTCCTTTCTTATGGATTCTTCTGTCTATCTACTCTCAAGTTAATCTATTTATGGGTTCCCTATTACACATTTACCTAGTGGGTTGACCTAGCAAGGTTTATGTTTTCCTTTGTCCTCCTGGCATATTTATATGTTCAAAAGTTTTGTAGCCTCTTATGCAACGAATGTGTGTATGATTTATAATTAAGTGCTTACATAATAATAATGTAATCTTTCCCGTGGAATATATAATGCCTTATGTAGAACATGACCTTCCTCATAATATATAGGAAAATTGGGCTCTTCAACTTATAAAATTTATAAAATCTCTTGAATACAATTGTTCTGATATAAAATTAAATTTAAATGTTCCAAACTTTTGTTACACTCATTGTTTTAACTATCCACAAATTCTTTGATGAACAGTGTATTACAACTCCTAGATGAAGATGTTATATTGTATATTACATGTTTTGAATTTTACATCTGAGTTTTCTGAAATCTTATAAAACCTGAGCAAAACCTGAAAGATTTCTGATAGTCACCTGATTTATAATTACTTTCAATGAATCCTTTGACACACAGTATAGCAACAGATAACTAATGGATAAGTTAATCTACTTAAAGGTTTATTCATAGGTATTGAGTTTTTAATCTCCTAATTGACTTCTCTGATGTTTGATGAATGGTGTCTTCCCACTGATGCCTTTTCACAATCTCTGTATTACAAGGTTCTCTCCTGTATGTGTTCTGTGACAGATGAGAGTTGATTTCAACATGAAGGAATTTCTACATTCAATAAATTCATAAGGTTTCTCCCGTATTCAAATCTTCTGATGTTTAATCAGAGTTGAACTCCTACTGAAGGCTTTCTCACAATCACTACATTTATAAAGTCTCTTTTCTGCATGAGTTCTATGTGTTTAATGAGTGGTGTCTTCTGGGTAAAGGTTATTTTACAGTCATTGTACTCAGAGCTTCTCACCTGAACAATTCTTCTGCTGTGCCATGAGGGGGGAATTCAGGCTCAAACTCTTGTGCACTCAAACCATTCAGAAAACTTCTCTCCAGTGTAAGTTCTCTGATATACACCAAGGTTGTTTTAGCAGATAAACATTTTTCCACATTCAGTACATTCACAGACTTTCTTCACACTTTGAATTCTGAGATTTTTATTCAGGACTTGCTTTTGCTAGAGAGCTTTTCCTCATCGACCAGGCTCGAAGAATTACCCTGTAGGCTGAGCTTAATGCAGGCATGGTTTCCAACAGGTCTTATACCTATTTTCCTTTATTACATGGCTTTTGTTTTGACTAAGAGAGTTCCAATTAGGTTTTGAGTATTTTTTCTAGGAGTAATATTTAGGAAGTCTTTGTCTTATAGAAAGAAAATCTTCATTGAAAGAAATGGCTTTTCTGCATTCTTGATCAATTTTATCCTTTGTGTTTCCTTCACTGTGACCATAGCTTGCCATAAACATTGGTCTTGACTTGCTTTGTGGTTCTCTATCTGAACATCAACTTGCCAGACTTCTAGAAAGAAAACAATGTGATGAATCACCAAACTTGCAAAAAAAAATTCACCATAATGATATGGGATAGTAAATAATTCCTGAATGCCCAATGGTGAGTTCCTATCAATATGACTTGAACTGATGCTGATGGATTGTCCCAATATCCCACCACCCCATCTTGCTAATTGCAAATGCAGATAAATTCTGTCCCAAATGTAACAAAAATAACATAATATGCGCCTAAGCTCAAAAAACCAAGAAAAGACATGTATTATATGACAGAAATAAAGAGGAAATTTGCAATGAGAGGGCGAATATATGGATTTGAAGTTGAGAGAATAAAGCTTGAGCATGGAGTTAAATTCAGGTCGAGGGCATAAGTGAGCAGAGAGCTAGAACAGAACTATCAGTTTGAAGCTGGGAATCATAAGAGCTATCTCTCTTGTAAAATAAGAATGAGAAGCTATCAGCCACTCTCTAACACCAATGGTAAGAAGAATCACGAATTTCTTATAAGAAATCAAACCCTAGTCCTATACCATATAAAGGTGTGCATTCTTAAAAACACCTTCAAACTGATAATTTCACCTAAAACTTAGTAATTTTTAATGGAACCCATGGCTCTCCTATCTAAATAGTTCAGCAGCTATGCCTTCATTACTTATGGGTCACAGAGTTTCCAGGAGGAAAACTCACTGCAAAAGGAGCTTAGAGTGAAAAATAATGAACTTCCAAAGGTAATGAGCCAAAAGGGAATTGAAAAGTTATATCTCCATAGAAAAGTTTGAATTTGGATGTTTATTGGAGATGTATTTATAAAGGCCCCAAAATTGTAACCACTAAGTTGTCCTTGCATAAGTGAATGAATAAACAAACTGATACATTCATAAAATGGAATAATAGTCAACAATATAAGGAAATGAAATATTAAAGAAAAGACACAGAGGAAATTTAAGTACATACTGAAAAAAATGGCAGTCTGAAAAGGCTACATAGTATATGATTCTAACTATATTCAGAAAATAGCAGAACTATAGACATGGTGAAAAAAATCAGTGTTTGTCAGAAGTGAGTGAAAGAAAGAATGAAAAGGTAAAGCTTAGAGGATTCTTAAGATACTAAAATTATTCTGTATTATATATTAATGGCAGATGATTATGAATTGCCAAAATCTATTGAACTGAATGATATAAAGAATAAACCTTGGACTTTAGTTAATAAAAATGAATCAATATCACACATAAACTATTACAACTGTAAGCAATGCCATATGTTACTATTAGCGAAAGCTGGAAAGGGGGAAGCAGGGCAAAAAGAAACAATTTACACTAGCTGGTCTAGCTTACTGTAAGCTGAAAACCATATGCTAATATAAATGTAAAAGAATGGAGATAAGCCACGAAAAGCTCTTCAGAAGAAAGCTGGAGTAATATTAAGCTCAGATAATGACTTTAGAACAAGTAAGATTTTTCTGGGACAAAGAAAGGCATTACAAAATGACAAAATGGTCAGTTGTCCAAGAAGAAATAATGATCCTAAAAACATATGTACCTAATAACAGCACTTCAAAATACATGAGGCAAAAATGGATACATCTGAAAGAGAAACAGACAAATCCACAATTATTGTTGGAGATTTCAACACTTTCTCTCAATAATTGATAGAACAAGTAGACAGAATCAATAAGAATAGATAACTTGACCAGCACAGTCAGCCAACTCCACCTAAAAGATGTTCATAAAACACTAATAGCCAACAATAGAAGAATATACATTCATTTCAAGCGCATGTGAAACATTCGCCAATTAGGTCAAATCCTGTATCTTAAAACAAAGTTACCAAATTTATAGTGAATCATATTATGTGAAATTAACACATTAAACTAGAAATAAGAAAAGAATACATGGAAAAAATCCAAATATGATGATTTAAAGATATAGTTACTTCTAGACGAGCCTTAAACAAAAATTTAAAAGGTTTAAAGAAAAATGAAAATACAATAAAATTTGCAAGATATGCTAAAGCAGCATTTAGAGAAGTATTTACATCACTAAATACATATATTAGAAATTAAGAAAATAAAATTAGAGTAAAAATCAGTAAAGTCTAAAATAGGAATGTCCTCTGAAGGGGAGGAGTTAAATAATATGGTGAATTACTAGTGACTGGAAAAGAAAGAAACTACTCATATGCAGACTAGAGTTAATCTCTGGGAAATTATTTTGAGTAAAAAGATCAAATCTCATAGTTTCATACTGTATGACCCCATTTAGATAATATTCTCAAAAGGTCAAAATTGTACAGGAGAGAAAAAAATTATACAGAAGCGAACAAATGGTAGAACAAATGATTAATAGTTGCCCAGTTTAGGGAAGAGTTGGGGTAAGAACAGAATAGATATATCCATAAAATGGCAATATAAGGGGTGAAGGAAATGTGCTCTGTATCTTGACTTTACAAATGACAATATCCTGCTGTACTAGTTTATCAAGATGGTACTACTAGAAGGGAACTGGAAAGGTATGCAAAGTCTCTGTACTATTTTTGTAAGTACCTTAGAACCTACAATTATCCAAAAATAGAAGGTTAGACTTAAAAAGTGAATATTCCAAAGAGAAGAATGATGAAGCAGAAAATCAAGCAAAAGGGAGTGACACAGGCAGAAAATAGAGTGACAGACTCAAGTATAACACTATAAGTCATCCCACAAACTGAAATATATCCATTTATGAATATTAAAACAGGTAAAACCATACCTAATGGTGAGAGTGTAATTTTGTCTTAAGAGTGAAATCAAGGCAAGTATGTAGACTCCCTATCAACATTACACTGAAAATCTTAGCCATTGCAATAAATCAAGAAAAAAAGTGAAGACAACAGAATTGGAAAGAAAGAAGCTGTCTTTATTCACATCCACATGATTGCTTACATGGAAAATGCTAAGTTATCTATACAAAGCTTCTAGTACTAGTATGCAGGCTTTGAAAGATACCAAGATACAAAAATCAATGAATAAATATCAATTACATTTCTATAAATTGCCAGAAACCTGAGATATTAAAATCGTGTTTGTAACAAACAAACACAAACAGAAACACACATACATGCACACACACATACACACACATTTATACTAATTATATTACCTTTTAAGGACATAAACAAGGGACAAATCAAACAAAAAATTCAAGATCTGTCTATCCAGAAGTACAAAACACTACTGAGATAAAACTTAAAAGACACAAATTAATAAGAAGAAACACCGTATGTGTAAATTAGAGCACTCAATAATGCTAGCATATAAATAGTACATATTCAATGCAATCTCAAACCTCAACATGGGCTTATTTCTGGAAGAAATTAAGCTAAAATTTATAAGAAATAAACCAAGGAGTCGGGCGGTTGTGTGTCGCTGGCCTCCTGCAGCTGTCGCCTTCCCCACGCAGAAGCGGTGAGCGGGAGACTCGGAGTCGAGCTTCTGCTTCTCTTCCTCCCTCCCTTGTGAGATTTTTTTGATCTTCAGCTACATTTTTCAGCGTTGTGAAGAACCTTATCATCAAAGGAAATGGCTAGCAATGTTACCAACAAGACAGATCCTCGCTCCATGAACTCCCATGCATTCATTGGGAATCTGAATACCCTTGTGGTCAAGAAGTCCGATGTAGAGGCAATTTTCTCAAAGTATGGCAAGATTGTGGGCTGTTCTGTCCATAAAGGCTTTGCCTTTGTCCAGTATGTTAATGAGAGAAATGCTCGGGCCGCGGTAGCAGGAGAGGATGGCAGAATGATTGCTGGCCAGGTTTTAGATATTAACTTGGCTGCAGAGCCAAAAGTGAACCGAGGCAAAGCAGGTGTGAAACGATCTGCAGCAGAGATGTACGGCTCCTCGTTTGACTTGGACTATGACTTTCAACGTGACTATTATGACAGGATGTACAGTTACCCAGCACTTGTTCCTCCTCCTGCTATTGCTCGTGCTGTTGTTCCTTCTAAACGCCAGCATGTGTCAGGAAACACTTCACGAAGGGGCAAAAGTGGCTTCAGCTCTAAGTATGGACAACGTGGATCTTCTTCCAAGTCTGGGAAGTTGAAAGGTGATGACCTTCAGGCCATTAAGAAGGAGCTGACCCAGATAAAACAAAAAGTGGATTCCCTACTAGAGAGTCTGGAAAAAATTGAGGAGCAGAGAAAACAAGCAGTAGAGGTAAAGAATGAGAAATCAGAACAGGAGCAGAGCAGTAGCTCTGTGAAAAAGGATGAGACCAATGTGAAGATGGAATCTGAGGCAGGTGCAGATGATTCTGCTGAAGAGGGGGACCTACTGGATGATGATGAGAATGAAGATCGGGGTGATGACCAGCTGGAGTTGATCAAGGATGATGAGAAAGAGGCTGAAGAAGGAGAGGATAACAGAGACAGCGCCAATAGCGAGGATGATTCTTAAGCACACTGTGGGGTTTAAAAAGATTATCCCACTCTTTCTTTACCTAGGCGCTTGTCTAAGATCAGAGTTGTAGCAGATCCTCTTCCCTAGTATCTTCCAGCACATTCTCACTGTTCTCTTTTTCTTGTCCTTCCCATGTCCATTAATTCATAATTGCCCTGCGCCTAGTTTTCACTTCTTCAATGCTCCTTAGTAGTTTTGTTAAGTCTCTCCCTGTAATTTTTGCTTTTAATTTTGATACCTCTTTATGACTTAACAATAAAAAAGTATGGTTTTTATCAACTGTCTTCAAAATAATCTCTTGTTATGCAGGGAGTACAGTTTTTTCCATTCATACATGATTTCAGTAGTTGCTTCCTTATTAACTACAAAGAATCTCGGTTGTAACATCTGAGAACAGTTATGAGTTAGAGGTGTATGTTTTCCCTCACATGAGTACTCTATGGGGCAGTTCAACTCAAATGTTGTAAACCATGTATTTGTGAATGAGAGTTGGCATGTCAAACGCATCCTTTAGGAAAATAGTGTAATAGTCTTAATATTTGTTTTCTAAAGTTGAAACTGTGGGTTATTTTTGTGAACAACCTAATGTTTAGGACCTTTTTTTTTTTTGAAAATAAACAAGTCCTTATTAAACCAGGAATTTGAAGGAAAAAAAAAAAAGAAATAAACCAAGGATGTAGACTAGCCAAAACATTGTGAAAAGGAAAATCCCTTGGAGGACTCACATTACCTGATTTAAATATGTAATAGAAGGCTACAGTAATTAAGACAGTGTGATACAGATCAACATATAGATCAACACATACGTGTGAAAACAATTTTCAAAAAGATGCCAGGGTAAATTAATTACGAGAAGAGTAGGTTTTTCAAAAACATTAACTCGAACAACTGGAAATGCATATGCAAAAGAAAAGAATATTGATCTTTAGATGAGATACAAAAATTACTGATTTGCAGGGTTAGAGAGATGTCCCAGGGGTTAAACCTCTGCCTTGCAAGTAGAAGGACCTTAGTTTGGATCCCAGGTCCCACATAAAAATGCCAGGAGGAAATGGTGGTGGCCTGCACTTCCAAACCTGGAAGGCAGAGCCCGTGAAACCTCAATCTAGGGTGATCCTTGAAGTCACACTTGGGCCTCCATAGCCACACAAAATCACACACACACACACACACACACACACACACACACACACACACACACATATGCAAAAAATTTTCAGACATAAATTTAAATATGAAAACTAAAAGTATGAATCTTCTAGGAAAAAGAACAAAAAACCTATCTATTATTATGGATTAGAAGTTTATTAAATAAAACACAAAATGCATGACCATTATAAAGGAAAACTTGTTAAATTGGGCTTCACCAAAAATAAGAACATGTTTTAGAGAACATTGCTAAGTACAAAACAACCTATTACCTGTGAGTAAATAAATGGAAAACAGAAGATAAGGCCCTACATGCTGATTATATAAAGAATTCAACATTCAAATAACAAAATAGCAAAAGATTACAGAAAACATTTAGCAATATAAGATATGCTGACTGTAAATAAGCCCATCAAAACACGTTCAACTTCATTGATCATTAAAGAAATGCAAATTTTATTCACGATGTGATTCTCCTACATATCTTCTAGAAAGGCATACTGTCGGTAGAAAAGAAAAATGGTATAGCCACATTGGAAAATAGTTTAGCAATATTTTACAAAGAAGATAGCCAAAGAAAATACATACATGGAATTATGTTAGACTATTATCATGTACAACCAAAGATCACATGGTACTAAGAATGAATTTCCTCTTAATAAATATTTCATAAGTGCTAACAATAAAATACTATGAATACCAAATTCTAGCTATCAATATGCCCATGAAGGTATTTAGGGCTGAAATGTACTAATCCTTGCAGAATTTTTTAAAGTACTGTAAAAAAAGTGAATTGAAGGAAAGACAGAGGAATTAGCACACAGACAGAAAAAATATAAAGTTCATTGTGGAAACTACATGGATACAGATAATAAATCTATAATTCTTTTATTATTCTGTATGAAAATTTCTTGTAATGAAAGGCTGGGAGAAAACTAGGCAAAGAACAGAAAAGTAAACACAAATAAGAATAAAAGGAAATAAAAATAAATCAATAAAGCAGCAAAGAAACAAGAGAGAAATTAGTAAGTCTGGGAGTTCTGTAACACTTTAGGTAGTTTTTTTTTAATTTATGCTACTACACTAGACAGTTTTTATTAGTACAATGAGGCTACTCTTGAAAGCGACAGTTCCTAGATGCTTATTATCTCAAAATAACCAGAGAACCATCAGAGATTTTATCAGCAAATGGAGGATCTTATAGTCCCTGGAACAGATTTTTATGTCTGGAATAATTGGGGAGAAATTCCAGATGTTTTCTGTTTCGGTCCCCTAGACTTCAGAAGACTGTGTAGGAGTGAGTACATATGCTCACTCTCTTTCCACACAATCCTGGCCCCATGCTCCTGGACAATGACCTTGCCTCCTATTTTCTTGGAATTTGCCTCAACAGAATTTGGAGCAGTGCCTCTTAGCTAAACATGGGCATCAGAACCCACTGGAGCATTACTCATACACACATAGGCATATACTCCCCAGGTTTGCTTTTGTCAAAAAAGTTTTGTGTATATGCAGACGTGTGTGTACATGTGAGGACCAGAGGTCAACCTCATGTGTCATTCCTCAAGTGTAATGTACTTTATTTTTGAGACATGGTCTCTTGCTGAAATGGAACTCACCAAGTAGGCTAGATTAGTTTGCCAGTGAGCCCCAGGGGTTTGCCTGTCTCTGCCTCCTCACCACTGGAATTACAAGCACACCCATTTCCATTCCCAACTTGTGTGTGTATATGCACACATGCATGTGGGTGCAAATGTGGGTGCATGAAGGCCAGAGGACATCAGGTGTTGTCCTTCAGATGTCATCCACCTTGGTTTTGAAACAGGGTCTCTTACTGACCTAGAATTCACTGGAGTAAGCTAAGCTGGCAGGCCAGCAAGTCCCAGGAATCTTTGTCCACTTCCTAGTGTTGGAATTAACAAATGTGGTGGTCTAGCTTTCTTATGCTGATTCTGAGGATCAAACGCAAATCTTCATACTTGTACAGCAAACATTTTGCTAATTAAACTGTCTCTCCTACCCCAACCAAGATTTTCGGAAATAATGTATAAACAATGGAGTCTGCTCACAAGTATGCTGAGAGTTCTACAGTGTGCTACATTTCTGGTTAAACTCAGGAAACTGAGGCAGGAGGATTGAAAATTTGAAGTCAGCCTGGGCTACACAGCTGGTCCCTATATCAAAAAAAAAAATCCTCAACACTTCAGTATAGATAACCACAGTGATTCTGCTTCTTCTATGCCAGGCACCCTTTTAGGTGCTTGGTGTAAGTCAACTCATTAACTTCTGATAATCATTACCTTTCATCATCAGCCCCATCCTAAAAGTGATGAGAGGAGATGCAAATGTGCAGTGACAACAAGAGGAGTGGGAAAATCGAAACCGTGTTTTGGCTCCAAAGTCTTAGTTACTTGTTTGTGGGTAAATACCAAGCATCCTTTCTCTGCAGCCTCATGTTGGATATGTCAGCACAAGACACATTTTTTTTGTCTCCAGGGTTTTGTATTCAAAGTAGATAAATAAGCCACAGGCATCTGCTAGAATTTTTTAAGATTACTATATGGAATTTAAAATAGACTATAACTATAGTTGATAAAAGTTACAAATGCAATAAGGGCAACAAAAATGATAATTTAATAAATAGCTGGGTGTGGTGGCACACACCTCCATTCCTGGCACTTGAATGGCAGAGACAGGTGGATCAGGAGTACAAGGACAGACTTAGCTATGTAGAAAGTTCAAGCCATCCTGGGTTACATGAGAGCCTGTCTCAAACAAAGAAAACATAAAAAAGATTGAATAAATTTGAACAGCTGGAGAAAAGAAGTCCAAAGGGGAAGTGAGCTGAAACCTGATTTTTCATAGAGAGGATATTAAACCTAAAATTCAAGAAATGAATTTCCCTAGACCTAAAGAAGTGAAAACACAAACTGAGAGAAAAGACAGCCTTTGAGAAATATGACAGAATGCAATCTAAGGATGGGTATTTATCCTGCACAATTCTGCACAAAGACTGGACTTGCACACGTCAATCCTGGACCGAACCCAGTTTTGAATCCAAGGGCATGACTCAAAAGGGTGCAATGTGCCCGAGTTCACATTTTGTTCATTTCAGGATATTGCTGACATGTGAGCAACATGCACAATTCCAAGTGTCACTGTACATAAGGAAGTTTGGATCAGCACACCAGACATGCTCACATGTGTTTATCAGGCAGCAGACATTAATTCATAAAGGAGATATTACAGCCAAAAGAAGGCCATAGAAGTTACAGAAGTAGGGCAATACAGGGACACAAGATAGGGTACAGCTGCTGAGTAGCACTGGGCTCTGCAAAACCATTGAGGTCCTTAGTAGGTCCATAGGTACAGCATCTGATGGCTGAAAACACTGAGATACAGCTCTATGAACGATGCCTATCAGAATCCCAGAGAACATGCTAAAATGCTCATTTTGCTTCAGTAACAAGGTTGTAGACTGAGTTTCTGCACTTTGAACCTTGGCAATGCCTAGGCTACTAGTCCATGGACTACACTCTGAATGGGAAGAGCATTCTCAACAGACTTCTCTGGTCTGGACTTATAGAGAGGGTATGATGAGTAGAGAGAACAAGATGATCTGGAGCTTTAGGATCTCCACAAGTGGCTTAGAGCAAAAGTTAAACATCAACTAATCAAGGAAGAAAGGGACTCTGCCCAGGACTGAAACACAGTTCACGAAACTATATTCCACTTGGAAGTGACAGTCTTTCTCAAGTTTCTTTATTTTTTTGAATAAAGAGATATTAAATAACAATAAAGTTGAACATGGGCCAGTGAAATGGCTGCAGGTAAAGATCCAAACCTAATAACTTGAGGTCCATCTCTTGGAGCTTACACCCTAGAAAGTGAGAACCAATTTCCAAAAGTTGTTCTCTGACCACCACATGTGTACTATGGAACACATGCATCTCTCTCTCTCTCTCTCTCTCTCTCTCTCTCTCTCTCTCTAATAAAATATTACAAAAAATGAGTTGGGTGGTGGAGAGAAAGAATCTGGTAACAGGCAATATAAAGTCACATTCGTTAGAGGCTGAGACGAGAAGGGAAGCAGGGTGGGGTGACAGTGTGGCCTGGAAGCAGGGCAGATGTGAGCATGGTAAGAACCTGTCTGGCTGGGCCAAGTCTCTAGCAAAGCTTTGCTGTCCACAGCTGCCCCACGGAAGAAGACAGCATCCTCTCTCAAGTCAGAAAGAAGACTCAAGGGCAGACCCACAGGGCCCGCGGTGTGCCCAATACGCAGGAAATCAGTTCTTGACCTATAGGTTTTCTGGTGAAAGCACAGAGCCCCAGGGGCAGGGTGGTCCTTCCCCAGAAAGCAGAGGACTGGGGTGAGAATGGGTGTGGACTTGTTTCCAGAAAACCAGGAGCTAGAAGGGAGAGGTGGGCTCCAGAACAGGCAAGGCTCTGTTGTGTCTGATACCAGGCAAAGCACACGGATGCTGTCAAGGCAGACGGCCACTTGGATACTGACAACAGCTTACTCACCAGAACGGAGACTTGCCACAAGGGCTGGGTACAGCTCTGCGTGAGCACTCCGGGGCCGAGACCTTACTGACAATGGCCCTTGCCCGGCCCGCCCCACCTAGTGCGTGCTCACCTGGAGAGCTCCTCATCAGGGCTCTTCCCTCTGCCGGCCAGGCCTCTTCTCCCTGTCCCATCCTGCAGACCACATTTGGCTGGCTGATCAGATACCCTTGTCCAGGGGAAAGGACACAGGACTTCGTTACTACTGCTGGGGGCATCCCTCACCGAGTCCCATCCCTGCTGGCTGAAGATGGTACAACCCAGGCAGCTGCATCACACACGTGACCATTGTTCCCCTTTGGGGCGGGACATTCACCCAGAAGATGAGGGATCCAGTGGATCCCCCACCCACATTCCCTGAGGGCTCAGTATCCCCAAGCCTGCACCCACCAGGATGGGGAGACACTACTGGCATCACTCCACCTCCCAAGGTGCAGAGGTCCTCACCCACGGACACCAGGTGGCTGTAGTTCTCCAGCATGACATCTCTGTACAGTCTCTTCTGAGCAGGGTCCAGATGCTGCCACTCCTCCAGGGTGAAGTCCACAAACACGTCCCTAAAGGTCAGTGACTCCTGCAGCATCACATTATCACGAAGGGGTCAGCCAGTGGGACAGCAACACAACCCCTCTTCCAAACCTAGGGCTAATCCTGCATCATCCTAAGATCTGTTCAAGTACTATTTCAATCTTCATCTGTGTCCTAAGGAAACTTGACAGACGAGGAATAGAAGAGTGTAAGGTAACCATCCAAGTATATAGCTAGGAATTAATTAAGGTCTGGTTCAACATTTTCTTTGAAAAAACCACTACAGCATGTCTTTTTCTATGCAATTGCTCTTGTGATGTTTATAGTCACAGTTTGCCATAGTACATTATAGGTGTCCCCTCTTATCCACCAGTATGTTCTATGATTCCCAATAAAGTCCACCAGTAGTTCAGGAACACCCCTTTATATAACATTTCTTCATATATGCATATTATATATGTATGAGAAAAAATTTGAGTATTAGTAACAATGAAAGTATATCAACAATAGAGTAATTTATACAATATACTATAAGAAAAATTAGATGGTAGTGTTCTCTCAGATCATCTTATTGTAAACTTTTTGATCTTGTGATGTTGTCAAATGAGGCAATGAAATCAGATGACTCCAGAAAGGTTGCATGGGCAGAAGTGTTGAAATACTATGACTGTTTGTTATATGGGATAGCTACTACATGACTAACAGATAAGTAACACATACAATGTTGATTCACTGAATGAAGGGCTGACTGGAGTCCTGGGAGGGAATAAGCAGGCTACCACAAGACTTTACCAGTGCATTGCTCAAAAAACAGCACACAAATTAAAATATGTGAATCACTCATATCTCAAATTTTCTATTTAATATTCTCAAACTAAAGTAAACAGTGAATAACTGAAGCTACAGAAACCAATGCTATGATTAAGCAAGGACGGTATTATCTAATTTAAATCATATTAAGTTTTATAGCAGAAACTGAGTGTTCAAAGTACTTGGTCCTGTAAATTTATTTATTTTCTACTTATTGATAGAGACCATGCTTGTCATTCTAAATATGTAAAGACTAATACAAAAACGCATCTCTTAACTCAAAATGCTTCAGTCTAGTAAAAGGGAAAAAAACTATACTTATGAATTAGAGACCACAGCTCAGCGGTAGTTAGAATGCTTCTCTCGAATGCCCAAGACCCTGTGTTTGATTCCTAGCACCACAAAACAAAGAAACAATACTTATAAGTTCAGATGAAAAGAGAAAGAAAGAAGAGAATGAGTTCATATATTTTGACATATAAACATGGAAAATGATCTTTAAAAAAGTTTGAAAAATGGAATGAGAAGACCTGAAGATGGAGTGACAATTGTTTTTTTCCTTTTGTTAAATAGTTTTTTGCTTGAATTTTTACCATTAGTAAAAATAATATGTGCAATTCATTAGTGCTTTATTACGATAGGTTTTTAAAATTTGGGTATCTGTATTGTTAAGTGAAATTTGTGGAGGGATTCTTTTCTGTAGTATCTTAGCACATTTAAAGTTAAGTGGATTCATAAGATACATTGGATTCCTTTATCACCTTCCACCTTCCTGAAAACCATAAACATATAAATTATCTGGTCCTGGATTGGGGAATGGAGCTCAGCTGGTAGAGTGCCAGCTCAGGGTGCATGAAGCTCATAAACCGGGTGTGGTAGACTCTGCTTGTTACAATGCGCCTCGGGAGGTGGAGTCAGGAGGATCAAAAGTCAAGATCATTCTGAACTACATAGTGAGTTTGAGGCACCCTGGGATACGTGGTATTCCATCTCAAAATAATTATCCAGACTTTTAATATATCATGTGAAAGAACTAATAAGCATAGCTGGATGGAGCATAGATGGAGTAACTGTAAAATGTGAATAATTTCCACTCAAAAAAATTCAGCTTCCAGTGGCTTCTGAGATGGCTCGGCAGGTAAAAGTTCTCGCATAAAACCATGCTAACCTGAGTTTGATCCCTGGAAGCCAACATGGTGGAAGAAGAGACTCAACTTCCAAATGTCTCTGACCTCCCCATGTTACTTACATGTTTGCTGTCTCTCTCTCTCTCTCTCTCTCTCTCTCTCTCTCTCTCTCTCTCTCCCCCGTATATTTTTTAAAAACTTAACTCCTGAGTAGATCCTCCATAAACATGTATGGTAAAAATGGACTATTCATGGGACACTTCACAATATTATGAGAAACTTTAAACCTAATACATTCATCAAGAAACAAATAACTGAAACATCTATAATAAAACATTGGAACTGAAGCTGGGCATGGCGGATGATACCTGTAATGCCAATGCATGAAGTAGAAGTGTGAATTTGAAGTCAGTTGGTGATAGGGTAAGTTATAAACCAGATTGGGCTACAAAATGCATATGTAACTGTACTAATCTTTATGTTTTGTCAAGAAACAACCCCATGAATGTAAGCAGGTAGATAGATATGCCAACGTGAAGACGTTACATAAAATATATATAAATATATAAGAATTGTTATATATGGTTATGTTTGTGCATGTTTTAGTTAAATAAATTGATATCATGCAGCTACACCATGGTATCACCAATCTGTTAATAGTAGGTACCTCTGAGGAAAACCATGACAGAGGAAAGAAGCAATAGATACTTTGTATTATTGCTATGTGTATGAACCTTAAAACACAAATATACCTTTATTATTCTAAATGTTATAAATATGAACAGCTGATAAAAATGTGAATGGAAAAAAAGATGTCTATGTACGTATGCATATATTTAAAGAAATATATGTGTAAGGAACTAAATTTAAAGAAATGCTTGTTTATACATACACTACGGGAAAGAAAAAAGTGAGGTTCAAATCTCAAAGGAAAAAATACATTAATATCTTTTCTTATTTTCTCCCCACCTCCATGTCTGTTTGTTTTTCCTCCTCCTAATGTAGACAACAGGTTTAAAAGAACAGATCCAGAACCAAGGAGATAATTGGATTCTTTCAGCTTATTATATAGATTCTCCAATCCTGCTCAAATCAATGAGAGATACAGTAGGGGTAAACCAGACGTCACCTGGGACATGGCCATCCTGTTTGTTCAGGAAAAGAAATGGAGGCCTGCAAAGACACAATTAGAAGAGTGAAGATCAGTGGATACAGACATTAGACCAATAATAGCCAGATGATAACTATCCTTGTACCCTGGGAAGAATTATCTGGAAATATGGTCTGGTAGCTTCAGTTCTTTCCCTGGACACTGCTGAGAGATCCAGCAGGTTTGCTACATGCAATTTTCTTTGCTCTTCCTGGACAGATGTACAATTTGGATTTAAAAATACTTCCTTCATCTCTAGAATTTTATGTCTAGATATTTTATCAAAATGAAACAATCATCATTGTATACAAAGCAGCAAGGTTACCACACTCATTACTATTAGTCAAACAACTGGAAGCAAAAATTCAGTGAAAAGAGACTGTCGAAAATATGATATATTCAAAAGTGGGCAGGCTACATGGGCTTTAAACTTTCTATTAAAATTTGTTAAAAAGCAGCTTACAAAAAATCAAGGGCAGTGTGATCCCATTTATATTCAACAAGTACGTATAGGAAGTCTGGAAACCATTTTTAAGATGTTGATACTATTGTTTCTGAATGGTGAGTTCAACTTTCTTTTTGTTCTTGTGGGGACACATGTATGTGTATGTACATGTGTGTGTGTGAATGTGTGGGCAGAAACCAGAGTTCAACATCAAGTATCGATTCTCAGGACTCATCAATCTTGTTTTTGGAGACAGAGTTTCCCACTGATCTGGGGCTCACCAAGTGGACTAGGGTGATGGATCAATGAATCCAGAGATCTGCCTTCTCGCCTCCTCAGTGCTAAGATTACAAACGCACACCATCACACCCGGATTTTTTCACATGCGTTCTAAAGATCAAAATCAGATCCTCATGCTTACATGGCAAGCTTTTACCAACTGGGGTATCCCTGAGTCCCTTAACTCTGTTCTTTTCTCTGCATGTCCTCATTTTGGCAATGAGCATTACCACTGAAAAACAAATTTTAAGCTCTTGAAAATCATCAGTCCCACTGAGCTCCAGAAGTGAAAAGCCCTTCAGCAAAGTGTGGACAAGAATGATCTCTTGATGTGGTTCAAAGAGAAGATGAACCAAGACTGAGAGGGCTGAGGGAAAAAGGGTTGAGTGGCAGGTGGGTCACAAAGCAGCTCTATCAATTCTATGGGGATCTGAAAACCACTGAGCTTGCCATCCTGGCCCCCCTCTCTTCAGTGGCTGCTTCGTCTTCCTGCCCCAACCCCATTACTTCCTCTTTTTCCACCATTTGCATCTTCATTGCCATCCATCCTTATTTGGCAGTTTCCAAAACTGATGAGGAGTTTGTGCACAGAGGAAATGTAATAATGCACCACAGCATCCCAGATGCAAGATCAGGACCACAGGGGCTTGGCTCCCAGGAACTTAACAAGGCACATTCTTGGGTCCATTTTCAAAGGTTCAAAAGGAGGCAGAACTATATGAAAGCACATTTGCAGATTTCTCCAAGATTCAAAAATCTAAAACTATAGAATATACTTTCTAGGGCCGGTGAGACAGTTCAGCAGGAAAAGTGCCTGCTTGCAAACCTAGAGCCCCGCGAGTCTATGTGTGCAGTTCTTCCCTACCTCACTCCTCCCCCTCTGTCTCTCAAATAAATTAATTTTTTGGTGTTCGCGTCTGTGGGAAGTCAAGGGTGACATCAAGAATCATCCTGGATTGCTCTACCTCTTTATTGTTTTGCTCTCGGTTTTCCAGACTCTACCTTCCAGGGCAGAAATTGCAGGCTGCTACCTTATGTAACCAATACTTTTTAATGTAGGATATAGGGAATTGAACTCAGGTCCTTTTGTTTGCAAGGCAAAGGCTTTAACTCTGTACTATCTTCCCCCAGTCCATAAAATATTTTAAATGAAATAAAACAAATATACTGTCTACAATTTGGTCAGGATGGAGGAAGATTTACCGTGTGTCCTGAAGGCACTAATGCCTAATGCCTGGGGTTCATAGACTGACTCAAATCCACAAATTCCAATGTTAAGAGAAGGGAGTACAATGCAAAACTTTCACATGGCTGGCAGAGGAACTGGCTATGGGTCATCCTCCCCTTGCAGGCGCTGGGCAGGGCACCTACCCATCTGTGATAGTTAATCTTGGGTATCCACTTGACCACACCTGGCATTAACCAAGGTCAGCTGTCAGACTACCTGATGAGATTATCCAGAACAATACATTTACAATACGAAGACCAGCCCTGGATCTGATTGGAACCTTCCTAGATCTGATTGGAATCTCCCAGTAGCAGATCAGATAAAAGGAACCGTAGAAGAGAAGACTTAGAGGAGAGCCTCCAGGATGTTTGCAGTGACTTAGCCTACCTCCAGCCTCAACCATCAGCCATGTCGCCTCAGCCATGAAAGACCCTATCTCCCCTGTGGAAGCTGCAAGCTGAATGAATCTCCCTTTCTCCCGTACGTTGTTCCACTTTGGGTGATCTTTCATGGCAACAACTAAGTGCAACTCTTACACCATCTGTGCTTCCACCACCTCTGCCTTTCCTCTTTCTCCCACAAAACTGCCCAGGGGCACACAATCCTTGATAGCACTTGGAAGCCGAACCAAATGGAAGGAGGGACAAAGGTCATTACATATCCACTCTGTTAAAAGTCTCTGCTCTGTGGATCAGGGTCTGGGCTGTCGACTCTCTTCCAGCTCCCCCCATAGAAACTCTCTGGTCCTCAAGACAGGACCAAGGAGTTCCCCAGTTGGACCATCATCACAGCACCACCCAGAGAACGCTCCTTAGGCTGAGGCTTCTTTGACTAATGAGGAAGTCAGGTCGCAGACAGGCTGGAGTTTGAAGTTGGAGCACAGTGGATTCAGTTATGCACTCTTTCCCAGAAACTGCAACCACAAGGGGTTGCACTAACAGCCCCAGTGTTGGCGTGGAGGCACAGTGCTGCATGCTAGTTTTAAAAGTTTTAACATTCGTTCACTTAGCTATCACCAGTGCATCGGAAGGAATCCTGTCTCTGAAACCAACTGGCGTCCTGCAGGGCTTCATCTCTTCATTTCAGAAATACGCTGGGAGTGTTTTGGATGCGCCTGCTCTCTGTGTTAGGGACGCATCGGCGACCAAAATCTCAGAGGTCTGCCCTCCTTCAGAACTTAGATTACAGCCAAGGAGACGGACAAAAAGCAGGTGACAGTCTACATAAGGATCGGGTCATTAGACGCGTGAAGAGGCTACACAGAGAAGAAGGCCGATCCCTAGGGTTTACCAACTACCCGACTCAATGGGACAGCTGAAGAGTGCTGTGATCTCTACAGGGACGCGAGCGCAACGGTGCGAGGCGGCGCACCAGCACGAACCATCTGCACGGAGCCAGCGAGCACTCAGCGAGCAGGCCCAGCACCTCTCAAGCCACGGGTGCACCCCGCGCTCACTGTCTGTGAACCTCACCCCCCAGCACTCGCCCAGCGGCTGCGGGTCACCCGATTCCAGCGGCTGCTCAGGCTCACGACCTCTCGGCCCCAGCAGCCCTCCTTGTCAAGTGCGGCTTGACTTTACCTCCCTTGCCTTACTTTTCCGCCAAGACTGGAGACTTCAGGAGCGGATGACAGCACCCTGCGTGCGCTGAGCAACTTTACCGCAGCCGGCTTTCCGGGTCCGCCCAGCACTTCCGCTTCGCTTGGGCGAACCCTGGGAACCCCGACCCACCGGGTGGCGCACGCGCAGTGTGGCGGGAGGTGAGGGGCCGGCGTCGCTACAAGTTGATGGTTGTGTTCTTTTTAGAAAGCCCGCTTCTTGGTTTGCTTGCTCGAAGTCCACGAACAGTTACAACAGCGTGTGGCAAACTGCTTCTTGCACCGTGTTTGTGGTCCTGCACCCCCACACACACACCAATTCCTTGTGCCCTGTTTTCTGCTTCTGAGGATAGGAAAGGGAGACTTGTGCCTCTGGAGTTGGTGGCGGTAGAAGGGTGGCAAGCATAGGCTTGGATCGGATGTCCCAAGGCAGAAGGCTGTGGCTTTGTCGGGAAGGGGCTTGGACAGGGACTTCGGAACCGCCTGCAAGGCTGAGTCCTCTCTAAATGAGGGAACGAACCCTGATGCCTGATTCTCCTGGTTACAGATGGACAGCCTTCCGTTTTGCCGCTCTAGGCGTTCTGGCACCACCTGGCTTTTATTTTTTTTTGGAAACATTATGAAAGGTCACACAGTTGTTGGCTTTGAGAATGCTAGCCAATGACAAGGTAGCCTTTCCGGAAAGTGTTCTGTTACCTGTCAGGGTCTGAGAGAAAGGTCAAAAAGTGTGCTATATGTAAGGTATAATCCCAAACATGCTATAACATGGACAAGGGATGGAATAACTTTACTGATCATTACATATCACCGCGGGAAAATTCTCAGAGAAGGGAGAAAAAGCAACATCTGAGGGAGATGTAAAGTTTTTATAGACTTTGGGCTTGTGGGTGGAATGGAAGACAGAGGGAGTGAGCCGTCTAGCGAGCCCCTGTCACTATGAGGGATGTGACTAAGGATTATGCAAGTTCAGGCTTTTGCAAGTGCTGGCTGGCCATTACAGGGCAGTGACCAACGAACAGACTTCTGCTCTGAATATGGGGGATAGAGGAAAGGGAATCTATCACACGTGCTTGGTGATCATGTTGATCCTCGGTGGGGCTGAAACCAACCATGCACAGATAAGATGCTCTAAAGAAAGGCTAGTTCGCTCTTCACCATTGAAAGTCTAGATCCCAAGAAATTGGAATTTTCCCAGGAATATCCCAGGAAGAAGGAAAAGACTGAAACTCGTCACCAACCAGAGGACTTCACTCAGCTTGATTGTTTGTCAGATAGCTTGATTCGCTGGAGCCAGCCAACAGTGGCGAATTGCATCTTAAGCAGAGCTGTTGAGCTAAGCATAGATAGTTTTGGCCTCTGTCTAAACCTAAACCTCATGCCAGGAAGACGAAGACTGTACTTTGAACATTGGAGATCCCTCTCCCCAATATTGAATAAATCTCCTTTTACTACTTTTCACTGTTAATTTGATTTCTTTATCATTGAATTATTCAGAGCTTGTGGCAAAACTGAGGCACAGAAATTGTTCCTGTTTGGGTAACAAGATAGGATGTTTGTTAGCTCAGATTCAATTCACTTCTTTGTGTACTGAAGCCAACATGTGTCAAAAATTGTTTGTAGATACACTTTTCAAAGACAGTCTTGGAATTCATCATACAGTTATTTAAGGTTCACTTGAAAATATTACTCTCCCTTCCCCTATAAGGGTCAACAAATATGGCCCAAGCTATTTCAATGAACCATAACCTGCAACTGAAGAGTTATCGGAAGAAGCTATCTGAGCTTATGCCAAAGTCTTAGGAGAAAGGTCTTATACATAGGTTCTCACTGTAAATTCTTAATGTATATCATAGTTAGATATAGATGCAGTTTGACGGTTGAGGGTTCAGCTCTGGTCATATTTATAGAAATTAGTAGTTGAGTTAATCCAGAGCAAACCTGCAGGAGATTGTCTAGTTGATGGGGAAGGCCTAACCTACAGCTGGCAGGACTGTTCCCTCAAGCAGGTGAATAAAATAGGGAGAACTGCTTGAAAAAGTTGGCATTCTCCTGCCAGACGTGTTGGTCTGGCAAGTAAGGATTGTCCCTCTCTCAGCTTTTGTGTGAATATGGTGTAGCTAGTTCCCTCAGCCCTTGATGTTGATGTGGGCTCTTCTGCCAAGTCAGTCAAGCAATTGTAATGAGACTGTATGTAGTAAGAGAGAATAAACCCTTGTTCCCTTAAGCTGTTTTTCTATGATTTTATCAGCAACAATGCAGATGAATTGCAACAGTATATTTGTAAGTGACCAGATTTAGAGACAATGATCTATTCAGTACTGGAGGAGAGATGACCTGATAATCATTTAAAATATCACTATAATAAATATTGTAAAGGGTTAACAGAGTTGATATGACATGAACCTAGGCCAGTAGAGAGGCACTGAGCATCAGAAGCACCTAGTATATGGCCCTAGCCACATTCTCCCCACATCCTGATTCTACACCAAGTATTTGCACAGGAGGAGAAAGGGCTGATGATTTTTATACTGTCTGCAACTCAGAACACCATGGTTCATTGTGCAATATCAATATTCAGTAACCAAGAAGCACTACAATCTGTTTCTCCACCCATTACACTGCACCAGTTGCTATAATCTATTAATCTATGAGATTAGATCCACCCCATGCATCCACTGTTTTCTATGCCACAGGCAATAACCACCTGCCTTGGATGTGGATGGCATCTCTGAGAGTTTGACAAAACATATTGAGAGTATGCTAAGCCCTGGAACTAGCCCATGGCAGGTACCTGATAAATACGGGCAATTTCAGTTGTCCTCTCCCACACACTACGGAGCATTTTTGTAGGCTTCTCCTTAGGCACCTTTTCACACATCTGTGCCAGTGCCTAGGCCAAACCTTGCTGAGCATCGCCATTCATCCTACTCAAAAGAGTTTTTAAAATATCCATTCTGTTTCAGGCCAAATTGCTCAAGATCTGTACATGTTATAGAAAAAGCTGTCTCTGAAGGACTGACCCTTGACCTAAGACATTACTTCTAAGTTTTTCAAATATTCTACTTATTGAAATTATTCTGCATTCTTTATATATTGTACATAGTATCTTCCTGTCAGAATTAACTCAACAAAAATATATTCTTTTAAGCATAGCTTATGTGTCATTCAACTTCAGGTAATCTAATAACCAACAATAAAATAAAATTTATATAATTATAATTCATAAATAATTCCTTACCTAAGATAATAATTCATATTAAAGACAAATATTAAGAAGATTCTTGGGGCTGGAGAGGTGGCTCAGGGGTTAAGCCTCTGCCTTGCAGGCGGAAGGTCCTGAGTTCGGATCCTAGACCCCACATGTAGAAGCCCAGTGGAAGCGGGGGTGGCCTGCATTTCTGGTCCTGGTAGGGCGGAGCCTGTGAATCCCAGGGCAGAGTAAACAAGGAAGAGGTGGAGGCGTCCATGGTGGTTCCCGAATTCACCCGTGGTTCTACACACACACACACACACACACACACACACACACACACACACACACATGCATGCACACACACACACACATGCACACACACGGGCGTGCGCACATGTACACGCACAGTTGAGTAAATAAAAAAATTTAAAAAGAAGACTCTTAATATTAAATTCTTAATATTTGTGTTGTGGTTCACACATTTTTAGCCAACAGGAAATTCATAGAGAGATAACTGAAACAGGAAGCACTGCAAAAACCTATTTGGTTAAAGGCAACATTTTTTTTTTTACAGCAACCGATATTATGGCAAAAGTCACCTTGACAGTTCTCAAGAGAAAAAATACGAATGGTTAAAAGTGTTCAACATCTTTAGCCAGTAGAGAAATGCAAATTAAAGCGTGTTTGAGAATCTTTCTCATTCTAGTTAGAATGACTATCATCAAGAAATCAAGACAACAATAAGAGTTCTAGGAATTGCCACTGAGTCCTTACACCTCATCAAAGAGGAGGACCCAGAGGAAAGTTTGATATACACATTAAAGGATGCTTCAGAGATGGGGGGAGGGGGCACTGGGAGAAAGAGAGGGAGAGGGGAAAAGAAGGGGAAAAGGGAGGAGGGAACAGGGAAGTCCAGGGAGGGGTGGAGGAAAGGAGGGGACAGGGGAACCTATTACGTTTGTATGAGCAGAAAAATAAATTCCAAAAAAAAAAAAAGTAAATCACACCAAAAAAAAAAAAGAAAGAAAGAAATGAAGACAACAAATACTGGCAAAGATGTGGGGGAAAGAGCACCCTTATTCACTGTTGACAAAGGGCAAACTGATAAAGCTACTATGGAAATCACTATATTAAAAAATCAGTAATTAGAAAACACTTAAAAATTAGTATATTACCAGCTATATATATATATACATATATACATATACATATATACATATATTTATACATATATACATATATATCTAAAGGACTCTACATCCTACTAGAGATACACTTACACATTCATGCTCATTACTGCACCGTTAACAGCAAGAAATCAGAACCAGTCTAGATGTCCATCAACAGAAGAAAAGGTAATTGAAAATGTGCTGCATATAAGCTGTGGAATTGTATTCAATTATAGAAAGTGAAATTTGCAGGAAAATGGATAGGACTGGAAAACACTATACTAAGCAATTTAAGAGATTCAGAAAGAGAAATACTGTATGTTTTCTCTCCTATGTGAATACTAGATTCTAATTACACATGCACATATATACATATACTTATATATGAAATTAGAAAGGAGACCATGAGAGGGGGAAAGGACATGTTAAGGGATAGAGAAAAAAAGGGAATGGAATACATGCAACATAAAAGCAGAAGGGAGACTATTTGGGGAAGGAAGAGGTAAGTAATAGAATAAGAAAATTACTGCCGGGATGAAGATATAGTTTCGAAGTGGGGAGAAAAGCCGTGTTTAAGAGGGGAAAGTGTGTGGAGCAGTGTGAAGAAGAAGCGGCGACTCCTGGACCGACCAAAGCCGCGTGCCGCTGCATCCCTGCGTCCAGCGCTCATGTTCTTGCGCCGCCGCCGCCAGGCCCAGGAGAAAGGCTGAAGGGGATGCTAAAGGAGATAAAGCCAAGGTAAAGGACGAGCCACAGAGAAGATCTGCCAGGTTGTCTGCTAAACCTGCTCCTCCAAAGCCAGAACCCAAGCCTAAAAAGGCCCCTGCAAAGAAAGGGGAGAAGGTACCTAAAGAAAAAAGGGGAAAGCTGATGCTGGCAAGGATGGGAATAGCCCTGCAGAAAACGGAGATGCCGAAACAGACCAGGCACAGAAAACTGAAGGTAATGGAGATGCCAAGTGAAGTGTGTGCACTTTTGATAACTGTGTACTTCTGGCGACTGTACAGTTTGAAATCCTATTTTTATCAAGTTTTATAAAAATGCAGAATTTTTGTTTTACTTTTTTAAAGCTATGTTGTTAGCACACAGAACACATTGTTTTGGGGAGGAGAGAAGGAACGGATTTTGCGGAGCTGGATTGCTTTGGGAAAAACACCTTCCCCTGCTAGATTTGAAAGGTCCTCTTGGATCCCAGGAGGAGAGATTCCCCAGTGTGGACCCAAACAAGGTGCGGCACAAAGTCCTTGTGGTGTAGGAAAACCCAAGGTCACTTTTATGTCCTCCTCCCCCTCCGCCATCAACGTAGACTTAACTCCCTTAAAACCAGAACCCTGTTGGTTTTGCCAGTATGTCAGGTGATCTGGACTCTTCAGTGACATCATTAAGATGGTGGTCCTCAAAAGAGCAGTGGTTCCTTTCCTAAAAAATTGTGGATCTGCAGATGGATACCTCTGCCAGTTCCATTTCATTTCCTGAAAGTCAGGGTCGGCTTGTGAAAGTTGTTAAACAACATGCTTATGTGAAATGTCCACCCTCACTCTAAACGTCTCCCGTTTGAAGCATCAAATGAACACTTCCTTGGATTTTATAGTGGCTTTCTGATTTTGGTAGTCGATACAAGAAGGGAGTTTGAAAGTTCTTGTATGCTGTTACTGATTGTCTGCCCATGTCCTGCTTGAAATACCATAATTGTTTATGAAAAGTATCTTTAATAAAGCTGGATACAGTTTGGCTTGGAAAAAAAAAGGGGAGAAAGTGTGATCAGTCCACATCCATCGCCTCAGTCCTGGCTTTATTTCCCCATAAACTCTAATCCCACATTTCCAGTTAACTATTGCATTTTAATCCTTGGAAATGTAATGCACAGCTCAAACACTTGTTTAAGATGCAAGCAAATTTGTCATTTTTTATAGTGTTGAGGATCTCTAATCCAGAGGCCTGCACATACTAAATAAGTGTTCAAACATCAACTTATGCATCTCCAGCCCCATCGTACTTTAAGCACATTGTAACACACAATCATTATATCAAAATCGCAAAACTGTAGGGAATATAAAATGGTACATAGTTGCTTAAGAATGACTCAGCAGATAGTGATTGCTATTAAACTTGACAACCTGAGTTCTGACCCCTGGAACCCACATGGTAGAAGAGAGAACCAACTCTCATAAAGTGTCCTCTGATCTCCACATGCATGCCCCATACATACACAAACACAAGATAAAAATAAATGATGAATAAATGTTAGATTATGAAATACATATTCAGTCTTCATTCTGGGTCCTTTAACCCGTTCCAAAATCTCTTAAAATTATGTCTTCCAAGTGATAACACTGGGTTTTTGTTTTTGTTTTTACTTTTTGCATGCTTAAGGCATGGCTGTACCTGTAATGTAGCCACATAAAAATCCATAAGGATAGAGTTAGGAGAGTTTTCAGATATCTGGATGCATGTAGATTCTCAGACTGAACATGGAAGCTCTATGTTCCTTCTTCCATACCTTGCCATACACATTTCTTCTATCTGGCTATTCAACTGTATTATTTGTAATATCCCTTATAATAAATGGTAAGTGTATATAAAATGTTTCTCTGAGTTCTGTAAGTTATTCTAGCAAAGTAATTGAACCCAGAGAGGGATTGATGGAATACCAACTTTCCAGCTAGCCAATTACAAGTTGGGAAAAAACAGCCCTCTGAGACAGAGCCCCTCAATCTATAGATTTCACACTACCACTGAGTAGATAATGTTGAAATTCAGTTTAGTCAGAAGGCACCCAACTCATACTACTGGAGAAATCTGCTGGTGAGTTGATTGCTTTGTCTATGAAGAGAGAAATCCAATACATCTGCCTTGAGAAGTAACATATTGAGGAACTATATAAAAGAAAAAAATCACCTCAGTTTTTCTTGTCACAAAATAATCAAGACAGTTGAAAATATGTTAACTTTAAAACTTATCCATAAATATTCATAGCAACATTATTCCTAATATTCAGAAAACAGAAACAACCCAAATGTCTTGGGACAAACAAAATGTAGTATTGCTATAAGATGGACTATTACACAATTGCTTTAAGAAATAAACCAGTGCACACCACAGCATGGATGAACCTTAAAAACCTTACAAGAAGTGAAAGAATACAGATGCAAAAGCCACATATCATGACAACATTCATAGGAAACATTCAGAAGAGAAAAATCCACAGAGCAAAAAGTAGATTCATGGTAGCCTAAGCTTGAAGGGAGGGAGGAGTAGAGACTAGGAATGCCAAAACAACATAGTAGGCTTCTTACCAGAAGTTCGTTTTCTCATATTTCCAAAGACTAGAAACCTTAAGCATGGCAATATACCAGGAAAACAGCTGTTTTTCTGGTGGGTCCTAGACTTGGGGCAGCATAGCCTTACCCTTCATGGGGTGTTTTCTCTCTGTGTGTATCTGAGTCACATCCAGATTTTCTCCTTTAAAAAGGACACCAGTTAGACTGGATGAAGTGTTTGACCTACTCTGGTATAATTTCATTTTCTGTAATTGCGTCTGTGATGACCCTGCTTCCAAAAATTGTTGCATCTCAAATATTGGGGATTAGGATTTTAGCATATGAATGAGGGTGATATAATTCAACCTGAAACAAGAAGTTATGGGATTTCATTGTGGAGTGATAGAAATATTGTTGGAAGTAGACGGTGTGATAGTTGCTCAATGTTGTGAATATACTAAAAGCCACTTGAATGGACACTTAACATGGATAATCTCATGTTCTATTAGTTACTCGGAAATGATTATACCTTAAACCCAATGGCAAGTTCATCTTTTTCAACCTTGGAAACAATACTAATCCCCAGCACTTCAATAGAATATAAACAACTATCAGGACACAATTTTCTTTTTGTCTATTTTATATTCCAGTGTTCATAATGTTGTTAGGAACATGGAAACTGCTCAATATATATTTGTGAAGTGCAGGGCAAAAAGCTAAAACAAAGCATGTGGACTGATATGTTAATTATTTCAAGCTGAAATCACTTTCACTAACTTCTATATCCCCCCATCTGTCTCTTAATAATATCATTAGACCTTTACTGCTCTAAGTTCATTCATATGATGGTCATTCCTTCATACACTTATTATTCTTCATCTAAAAAGTGTAAATGTAGTATGCTTTGTTTTTTTTTTATTTTAGACTTCACTTCCCTATGAAGATACCCATGTACATATAAAATTAATAAAACTTTCATGCTTTTCTTTTAGTGAACAGCTCTTGAAATAACTCAGTACCTAGAACCAGTGAGAGTCCTCATAGGGACAAAGAATATGGGTATACTAAGCTCAGGGAAATTTGCAAAAGAGGGGGTGGTAAGATTGTAAGAACCTACAGATGGGGAAGAGCAACGATATGCAAGATATTCCACACAAGTCAGGACTGAAGTAATCATAATAGGACTTTGCATGACCTGAGCAATTATCAACATACCATTGACCCCCCTAAAGGCTAGCATGGGTCACAGGCACTAGGATCCTTAGAGGCAAGGGATTAACAGCAACAATAGTGTTCCTATACTAAAGGGAACATAAAAAAGAGCTCTAGGCAATGCTACTGAGTCCTTACACCTCATCAGAGAGGAGCACCCACAGGGGAGTTTGGCATCCACAGTAAAGGATGCTCCAGGAATGGGGGAGAAGGGATAATTGGAGAAAGGGAGGGGGGAAAGGAAAGGGAAAAGGGGGGAAGGAGCAAGGGGATCCAGGGAGGGGTGGAGGGAGGAAGAAGAATGGGGTACCTATCAAGTTTGTATGAGTGGAAAAAATAAATAAAAAAAGGAAAAAGGAAAAAAAAGAAAACGTACAAAAAAAAAAAAAAAAAGAATATGGGTATAGTTCTGTGGTACAGGGAGTACCTAACGAGAACAGCACCAAGAATTGCATCACCAGTACCAACAAAAAGCAATCACAGGAATAGAAAGAATATCTTTCTTCTATACAAACAAAAATAAATAGGGAGGTAGGTATTCCTTATCTTAAGTCTATACATTTCAGTGATAATTATCTTAAGCATGTAATCCTAGAAATTTATCTGGTTTTATATGCTCCTGTCAGGGCTGGTCATACAGAACAGTGTCTTCCATTTTCATAGCAACTAGTAGAATTTCCTCATCCGTTTAGCATTTGGTACTCTAAAATTAGGGCCATGTTTTGAAGAAGAGATGTGGACCACTAATGCATATCACGTATTATTCAGTGTTTACCCAATGCACAAGGTAGGCAGAAGTAAGGAGAAAAAAAATACACGTTACTGATTAGAGACTGTTTCTATTACCAACATATGATGATCTTGTCACCTAATCCCTGACTTAGGAGCCCTTGGTACTTTGCTTTCCAAGCAAAACTAGCAAGACTCAACTTAGAGCTAACTTTAGCTAATAGTAAATTCAAAAAACCCTCATTCCAATCCTTAAAAAGTCCTTGGGTCTAACCAGTGTCTGGCTAGTCTCCACATTGAAGAGGTTTTCTCATTGTAGCCTGCTTTAGTTTTTGTAACTCCTTGCTACAGATAATCATAAATACCTGATATAGACAACCTAGGGAAACAACAGAGTTTATTCCAGCTCACAATCCAAGGATACAGCTCATCATGGAAGGAGAAGTCATTACAGTAAGAGCTGAAGGGACAGGCCACATCACATCAAAGGTGGCTCAGATTAAATTCAATGGGCACATGTGAAAAGATATGAACATAGGAGGGAGATTGGTTCTCTCTGATGAACACAGATGCAAAGATTCTCAACAAAGTCTTAGCAAATCGGATTCAAAAACATATCAAAAAGATCATCCACGGGGATCAAGTAGGCTTTATTTCAGGCACACAAAGTTGGTTCAACATACGCAAATCAATAAATGTAATTCATCATATAAACCAGTCCAAAGTCCAAGATCACATGATACTCTCGATAGATGCAGAAAAAGCGTTTGACAAGATCCAACAGCCTTTTATGATAAAAACCCTAGAGACAGTTGGAATGGAAGGAACCTTTATCAACATAATAAAAGCTATATACAAAAAGCCTTCAGCAAGGATTATACTCAATGGGGAAAAACTTGAAACATTCCCGCTTCAATCAGGAACTAGATAAGGCTGTCCACTCTCACCACTTCTAGTCAATATTGTACTTGAAGTCTTAGCTGAAGCCATAAGACAAGAAAGGGACATAAGAGGGATTCAAATCGGCAAGGAAGAAGTCAAGCTATCCCTATTTGCAGATGACATGATCTTATACCTGAGTGATCCCAAAAATTCCACCAGGAAGCTCCTGGAACTAATACAGAAGTTCAGCAGGGTAGCAGGCTACAAAATAAATGTGCAAAAATCAGTGGCCTACCTGTAAGCCCAGAATGAAAGAAGTGAAAAAGCCCTGAGAGAAACAATCCCATTTACTATAGCACCTAAAAAAATGAAATACCTTGGTATAAACCTAACCAAGGAAGTAAGAGACCTTTAAGATGAAAACTTTAAAACCATAAAGAAAGAAATTGCAGAAGACACCAGAAGGGGGAAAGATCTCCCATGTTCCTGGATTGGCAGAATCAACATCGTAAAAATGACCATCCTACCAAATGCAATATAAAAATTCAATGTTATACCAATTAAAATCCCAAAGCAATTCTTTAAAGAGGTTGACCAAACAATCTCAAAATTCATATGGAAGCAAAAAAGACCAAGGATAGCAAAGACAAACCTGAATAACAAAAACACTGCTGGAGGTATCACCATACCAAACCTTAGTCTATACTACAAATCCATAGTTATAAAAACAGCCTGGTACTGGCTCCAAAATAGACACACAGATCAATGGATAAGGGTTGAAGACCCAGATATAAGCCCACACAACTAAGCCATTTGATCTTTGCCAAAGGGGTCCAAAAAATCCAATGGAAAAAGAACAGTATCTTCAACAAATGGTGCTGGCAAAACTGGATCTCCACATGCAGAAGATTAAAGCTGGACCCATACTTGTCACCATGTACAAGAATTAATTCCAAATGGAGCAAGGACCTCTATATAAGGCTAGAAACTATAAAAACCATAGTTGAAAGGGTAGGGAACTCCCTTGAGCTGATTGGGCTAGACCAACATTTCCTAAATAGACATCCAATAGCACAGTCATTGCAACCAACTCTCAACAGATGGGATCTTGTAAAATTAAAGAGCTTCTGTTCAGATAAAGAGATTGTAACATGAGCACAAAGGTCACCCAGAGAATGGGAGAAAATCTTCACTAACCACATATCTGATAGAGCTCTATTATCCAGAGTGCACAAAGAACTTAGAAAACTAAACACCAAGGAAACCAATGCCCCAATTAAAAAATGGGCCCTGGAACTTAAAAGAAACTTTACTAGAGATGAAATTAAAATGTCTAACAAATATCTTAAAAAATGCTCCACATCCTTAGCCATCAGGGAAATGCAAATCAAAACTTCCCTGAGATATCATCTCACTCCAATCAGGATGGCAAAAATCCACAATACAAACACCACCAAATGCTGGAGAGGATGTGGAGAGAGGGGAACTCTCCTACATTGCTGGTGGGAATGCAGGCTCATACAGCCACTCTGGCAAGCCATCTGGTGAATCTTAAAGAGATTAAAGATTGAAATGCCATATGACCCTGCTATTCCACTTTTGGGAATAACCCCCCATACAGCAAAAATTCACTTTGATAGCACAAGCACGACCATGTTTATAGCAGCACTGTTTACAATAGCAAAGTCATGGAATCAACCCAAGTGTCCAACAGTTGATGAGTGGATAAGGAAACTGTGGTACATCTATACAATGGAGTAGTACTCAGCCATCAAGAATGATGAATTACTGGAATTTGCTGGGAAATGGATGTTATTAGAAATAATTATATTAAGTGAAGTATCCCAGACCCAGATAATTAAGCACCATATGTACTCCCTAATAGGTGGATCCTAGTACCAAACCCACCTAGAGACGCTCAAGAATAAATCTCTATAATACCTACAGTAATTGCAAGGAACATGAACAGGAGGGATGTGGTAGGAGGGCCACATCAGAAACAAGTAGAGAGGGGACCATGTTACAGCAGAGAAAATAGGCCACCATCAAGGACTGCAAATGAGTAATGAGACATCTGGTTAAGTTCACAGACTTTCCTTCCTGATCATTTACAACTGAGGGGGTATGATCTCACCAGAAGGGGAGGGCATATAGTCTGGCAGATAAAAGTAAACATTTTGCAGATGGGTGATTGACCCCTCCCTCACTGTGTTTTCCTATCTTTATTACATCTACCTTTGAATATACTCTTATAATAAGACTTTAGTTTAACAGGTTTTTATCTCTGGCCAGGGGGTGACATCCAATACCCATCAGAATGGAGCGAAGGGCATTGCAGGAGCAGCAAAACTGGAAAAAAAAATCAACAAACCATAATCCAGAATATCAGAGACTCTATATCAACTACATGGAACTAGGCCAGCCTAATCTCTCCCCATCCAGAAGCTCAGGGAAATTTGCAGAAGAGGGGGGCGGTAAGTTTGTAAGAGCACAAGGATGGGAGGAGCAATGATATGCAAGATACTTCACACAAGTTAGGGCAGAAACAATCATAATTGGACTTTCCATGCCCTGCGCAATGTCCAACACACTATTGACCCTTCAAATTCTAGCATTTGCTAAAGGCACTAAGATCCTTGGAGGCAAGGGATTGACAGCCACAGTCGTGTTCCTATGCTTAAAGGGAACACAGGAAAGGGTTCTGGGAAATGCCACTGGGTCCTTGCACCTCATCGGAGAGGAGGACACAGAGGAGAGTTTGGCATGCACATTAGAGGATGCTCCGAGGATGGGAGGGGGAGGTATTGAGGGATAGGGAGGGAGGGGGAGGGGAGGGGGGCATAGGGCAGTGGGAGGTTGGAGGGAAGGAGGGGACCAGTGTACCTGTTAAAGTTGTATGAGTAGAAATTTTTAAAGAAGGAGGGAGATTGGTAGCGAAGAAAGATTGTAATGGGAAGAGGAGAGGGGATGGGATTGTGAATTTAGGTGTTGAAATACCATAAAATCACTGTATTCATGTATGAGACATAAAAATAAAAATAAGGTCAAAATGGTAAATTTCTTGTTAGGCGTATTTACAGCCCCTCACATATGTACACCCAAGATTCAAGGTACCAATAGCATAAAATAGAGGGATAGTTGAAACAAGAAGATCCACTGGGAGGAAGTGATCATTCTCCAGATCTGACACTGTGTAACCTGCACCACAATCACTCGATTGGCATAGGGAAACTTCTAGAAAGATTGGATCAGGCTTAGAAATTCTGTGTCATCATTTGCTTTTTCCTTCTCATGGTCAATTTCTAGAATACAGAAGTGGGTGGGTTTTGTCATGGTTTGTTTACAATTGTATTGGTTTTACATTGCTTTTTGAAAAGGAGATTTGTTAAGATTCTCACTAAGCCACTCTAGAAATCCTATCTCAGTTATAATCGATTCTGTCTCCTAATATTTCCAAGTTCAGTGCCAACAAAAAGATGTGAAAACAGAATGAGAGATCCCAATGAACAGCCTATTTGTGAAACATTCTGAAGGCGGTTTCATCTCATTTTGTCAGTGAAGAAAGCATCAAATAAATCAGAAATGTAGATCTTGTACACCAGTTGAACTATTTTTGTTCACGTGGAAAAGAATCTTTTATTTATTTTTTTATTTTTCCCCAATCATACAAGCGTAAAAGATACCCTGGTCCCCTCCCTACCTCAACCCCTTCCCAGTCCCCCTTGCACCTTCCTCCTCTTTTCCCCTTCCTTTCACCCCCTCCACCCCTTCTCCCAGTGCCTCCCCCTTCTCCCCCTTCCATTCCCTGGAGCATCCTTTTGTGTGAATGCCAAACTTCCCTCTGAGTCCTCTACTCTAGTGAGGTGTAAGGACTCAGTGGCATTACCCAGAGCCCTTTTTTGAGCTCCCGTTTAGTATGGGAACACTATTATGACTGTTAATTCCTTGCCTCTAAGGATCTTACTGCCTGTGATCCATGCTAGACTTTGGGGGATCATTGACATGTCGGTCATTGCACAGGTCAGGCAAAGTCTGATTATGGTTACTGCGGCCCTAACTTGTGTGGAGTATCTTGCATATCATTGCTCCTCCCCATCTTTAGGCTCTTACAATCTTGCCGCCCCCTCTTCCACAAGTTTCCCAGAGCTTCAGGATGGGGAGAGATTTGTCTGGTCTGGTTCCAGGTGATTAATGAAGGGTCTCTGGTGTTCTGAATTATGGTTTGTTGTTGTTTTCAGTTTTGCTGTTCCTGCACCTCCCCTGGCTCCATCCTGATTGGTATTGGAGGTCACCTCCTAACCAAAGATAAAAGGCTGTTTAAATGAAATCTTACTATAAGAGGAGTTTCAAAGGTACATGAAATAGGAGTAGGAGACCGCAGTGTGTGGGGGGGGGGGAGGTCAGTCTCCCATTTGCAGGATGGTTACCATCTATCTGCCAGACCCTATACCCTCTCTGATTGGTGAGATCAAATCCCCTCAGTCGCAAGTGACTAGGAAAGAAAGTGAGAGTGAGCTTAACCAAATGTCTCATTATTTACTTGCAATACTTGATGTTGACCTATTTTTTCTATTGTAGCATGATCCCCTCTCTCCTTATTTCTGTGGGAGCGGGGCCTTCTTCCCCTTCCCTCCTGTTTATAATCTTTTTGATTACTGTAGGTATTACAGAAATTTATCTTTGAATATGTCACTAAGTGGGTTTGGTACTAGGATCTACCTATTAGGGAGTACACATGGTGCTTAATTTTCTGTGTCTGTGATACTTCACTCAATATAATTTTTTCTAATTCCATTGATTTCCCAGCAAATTTCATTAATTCATCTTTTTTGATGGCTGAGCAGTATTCCATTGTATAGATGTACCACGGCTTCCTTATCCACTCATCAACTGTTGGGCATTTGGGCTGATTCCATGACTTTGCTATTATAAATAGCGTTGCATCTAACATGGTTGTCCTTGTGTCATTGAGGTGAATTTTTGCTTTATGGGGGATTATTCCCAGAAGTGGAATAGCAGGGTCTTATGGCATTTCAATCTTTAACTTCTTTAAGAATTGCCAGAATGGTTGTATGAGCCTGCATTCCCACCAGCAACGTAGGAGAGTTCCCTTCTCTCCACATCCACTCCAGCATTTGGTGTTCTTTGTATTGTTGATTTTTGCCATCCTGACCAGGGTGAGATGATATTCAGGAAAGTTTTGATTTGCATTTCCCTGATAGCTAAGAATGTGGAGCATTTTTTAAGATATTTGTTAGACATTTCAATTTCGTGCCTGGAAAAGTTTCTTTTGAGTTCCCAGGCCCATTTTTTTAATTGGGCCATTTATCTCCGTGGTGTTTAGTTTTCTAAGTCCTTTGTGCAGTCTGGATAATAGAGCTCGATATATGGTTAGTGAAAATTTTCTCCCACTCTTGTGGGTTGCGTTTTTGCTCAGTTTACAGTCTCTTTAGCCGAACAGAAGCTATTTAATTTCATAAGGTCCCATTTGTTGAGTGTTGGTTCTAGTGACTATGATATTAGATTTCTGTTTAGGAACTGTTGGCCTGGTTAAGGGAGTTCCTTACCATTTCAACTAGGGTCTTTATATTATCTGGCCTAATATTGAGGTACTTGATCCATTTAGAATTAATTTCTGTGCATGGTGACAAGTGTGGGTCCAGTTTTAATCTTCTGCATGTGGACATCCAGTTTTGCCAGAACCATTTGTTAACGATGCTGTTCTTTTTCCATTGGATTTTTTGGGCCCCTTTGGCAAAGATCAAATGGCTGTAATTGTGTGGACTTATATCTGGGTCTTCAACCCTTATCTATTGATCTGTGTGTCTATTTTGGAGCCAGTATAAGGCTGTTTTTATTACTATGGATTTGAAGCATAGATTAAGGTTTGATATGGTAATATCTCCACCTGTGTTTTTGTTACTCAGGATTGTTTTTGCTATCCTGGGTCTTTTGTGCTTCCATATGAATTTTGAGATTGGTCAATTTCTTTAAAGAATTGCTTAGGGATTTTGATTGGTATAGCATTGAATCTGTATATTGCTTTTGGTAGGATGGTCATTTTTATGATGTTGATTCTGCCGATCCAGGAGCATGGGGGGGTCTTCCACCTTCTGGGGTCTTCTGTAATTTCTTTCTTTAGGGTTTTGAAGTTTTCATTATAAAGGTCTCCTTGGTTAAGTTTATACCAAGGTATTTCATTTTTTTAGGGGCTATAGTAAATGGGATTTTTTTCTTTTAGGGCTTTTTCACTTTGTTCATCCTGCGCATGTAGGAAGGCCACTGATTTTTGCATGTTTATTTTGTAACCTTCCACCCCGCTGAACTTCTGTATTAGTTTCAGAAGTTTCCTGGTGGAGTTTTTAGGATCACTAGGTATATGATCATGTCATCTGCGAATAGAGATAACTTGACTTCTTCCTTGCCGATTTGAATCCCTTTATCTCCCTCTCTTGTCTTATGGCTCCAGCTGAGACTTCAAGTACAATACTGAATAGAAGTGGTGAGAGTAGTCAGCCTTGTCTAGTTCCTGATTGAAGTGGGAATGCTTCAAGTTTTTCCCCATTGAGTATAATCCTTGCTGTGGGCTTGTTGTATACAGCTTTTATTATGTTGATAAAGGGTCCTTCCATTCCAACTGTCTCTAGGGCTTTGATCCTAAAAGAATGTTGGACTTGTTAAAAGCTTTTTCTGCATCTATCAAGAGTATCATGTGGTCTTGGACTTTGGATTGGTTTATATAGTGAATTATCTTTATTGATTTGCATATGTTGAACCAACCTTGTATGCCTGGCATAAAGCCTATTTCGTCACAGTGAATGATCTTTTTGATATGTTTTTGAATCCGATTTGCTAAGATTTTGTTGAGAATCTTTGTATCTGTGTTCATCAAAGAGATTGGCCTATAGTTTTCTTTTTTAAGTGTATCTTTATTAGATTTTGGGATTAGTGTGATATTAGCTTCATTAGAAAGAATTTGAAAGTGTTGCTTCCTTCACAATTTGATGGAATAGTTTAAGGAGTATTGGTGTTAGTTTTTCCTTAAATGTCTGGTAGAACTCTGTGCTGAATCCATCTGGTCCAAAACATTTTTTGGTGGGAAGATTCGAAATTACCTCATCAGTTTTCTCAAATATTATAGGACTATTTAAATAATTCAAACTTCCTGATTCAATTTAGATAAGTTGTGCTTACTTAAGAATTCATCCATTTCTTTTGTGTTATCAAATTTCATGGAGTATAAGTTTTTGAAATACGACATTCTAATTCTCTGGATTTCTTGGTTATCCATAGTGATAACTCCATTTTCATTTCTAATTTTGTTAATTTGGGTTTTCTCTCTCTTGATTTTGGTTAATTTACCTAGAGGTGTATCAATCTTATTGACATTTTTCAAAGAACCAGCTTTTGGACTGGTTGATTCTTTGTATCCTTTTCCTTATCTCAATTTCAGATATTTCTCCCCTGATTTTGCTCATCTCCTCTCTTCTATTGCTTTTGGGATTGAATTGTTCTTATGTCTCTAAAGCTTTAAGCTGCATTGTTATTTATTTGTGATGTTTCTTTTTTTTGCTGTAGGCATTAAGAGCTGTAACCTTACCTCTTAGGATGGCTTTCATTGTATCCCAGAGATTTTGATATACTGTATTTTCATTATCATTCACTTCTAGAAAATCTCGAATTTCCTTTATTATTTCTTCCTGAACCCAATTCATCATCATAGTGTTTAATTTCCGGGAGTTAGCGTATTTTCTGCTGTTTGCTGTGTTGCGGATATCAAGCTTTAGACCATGGTGGTCTGATAGGGTACAGGCTAGAATTTCAACTTGCCTGTATATGTGGAGATTCCTTTTTGTGGCCCAATATATGGTCTATTTTGGAGAAAGTTCCGTGTGCTGTTGAAAAAAATGTGTAATCTCTGGTGCGTGGATGGAAAGTTCGATAGAAATCAGTAAGGTCCACTTCAGTAAGGGTTTGATTAAGTTCCAATATGTCTCTGTTAAGTTTTTAACCTGTTGATCTATCCCATGTTGAGAGGGCAGTATTGAAATCCCCAAGTATTATCGTTTTGGGGTTGATTCCTTGCTTTAGACGTTGTAGCATTTGCTTAATGGATGTGGAGGAGGCCATATTAGGTGCATATATCTTCAGTACTGTGAAGTCTTCCTGGTGAATTATTTCTGTGACTAAAATGTAGTATCCTTCTGTGTTTCCTATGATTTTTTTTGGTTGAAGTCCACTTTGTCAGATGGCATAATTGCTACCCCTACTTGTTTCCTGGTTCCATTAGCTTGCAGAATTTTTGACAGTCTTTTACTTTTAGAATGTGCCTCTTTTGTGGTGAAATGTGTTTCCTGAAGGCAGCAGATGGATGGGTTGTGATTTCTAATCCAAGTTTGTAAACTGTGTCTTTCAACTAGTGAATTATTCCATTGACATTTAGTGTTATAATGGAGAAATTATTTTTAATTCCTGACACCTTTTATGTTTAGTGGCTTTCATAAGTGTATTGTTTGGCTTGTAGTTCTTGGTGGTATTATACTTCCCTTCTATCCTCCTGGATATGCTTGTTTTTTTTCTCAAGCTTGAGTATTTTATCTAGCAATTTTTGAAGGCCTAGTTTAGTAGACATGTAAGCCTTCAAGTTGTCTTTGTGCTGGAAAATTTTTCTTTCACCCTTGATCATGACTGATAGTTTTGCCGGGTATATCAGCCTGGGTTGATGTTTTTTTCTCATTCAATACTTGAAGCACGTCTATCCAATCTCTTCTTGCTTTTACTGACGCCATTGAAATAGTCAAGAAAGCCATACCCCAGATAATGATTTTCACAGCTTGACTCATTTGTTATTTTAATAAGTTTACCTTTAAAAGTGACTTGGTTTTTTTTTTCCCTTGAAGCTCTCGGCACCTTTTCATTGTCTTGTATGTGGAAAATTTTGACTATTATTTGCCGTGGTGAGTTTCTATTTTGGTCATATCAATTTGGGGTGTGGAATGCATCTTGTATTTAGATGGGCCTCTCTTCCTTTAGATGAGGAACGTTTTCCTTTATGATAATTTGAAAAATTTCCTCAGGTGTGGTATTTTGGGATTATGTTCTGGTATTCCATGAATGTGCATGTTAGGCTTCTTCAAGGTGTCTCATAACTCTTGAATTCCTCTCAAGTATCTTTTTGGTTTTTAACAACCTCTTCCATTGAGCTGGTTAGTTCTTCCACTTTGTCTTCAATATCTGATATTCTATTTTCTGCTTCATTAGTTCTGCTTATAGCCTCTCTGTTGAGTTCTGGATTGAAGATAACTTGTCTTTTAGTTCAATTTTAAACTCTGCTTGAGATTGTTTTAACTGCTCTATGCCTATTTGTCCGGGCCCATGAACCAGCATGAACCCGAATCTACAAACATGGAAATCTGAAGTGGGAGCGGTAGGAATTAAAAGTTTCAGGCTTGAGTCAGAGGGGGTCTTGGATGTCCCTTATCATCCAAGCCAATTTTATTGTAACATACGGGGTTTTTATAATCAAGAAGCAGGGCCAAATTCTTTACTGGACTATGTAAAACACATACATTTTGGTTAACAAAGAGAAATCAGGAGTGACACCCGTTTGTTCTGGGGCAGACATATCTCCAGGTATGCTAAACAGTCATGTCACCTTGTTGCTAGAAGGGAATGGACAATGTATGCTTCAAAACAGTTACCTGGTCTGTGCATTAACATCTCTTTAGATAAGCAGGAAAGAACTGATAGGGAGGGAGGAACAGCCCAGCCAGTTTCTTAGAGAAACAAAAGCATTCCAAATGACCTGGGAGTTTTCTCAACTTCCAAGGAGGGAGTTCAGCCTATCATTGTCTTGCAGACAAGAGGTAAACTCAACCACCCAAGGGAGGAGTCACTCAATGGCCTGTTCAGTTGCTAATGTATCATCCAGAGTGCAGGCTTTTGGGCCTAGCAACCCCCACACCTATTTTTGTATCTTCAATTGTTTTTCTCAACTCCTCCAATTGTCTGTTGTGTTCCTGTTCAAAATGGTTGATGTGGTTACTTAACTCCTCCCAGATTTTCTCTTTCATAGTATTTATCATGGTAAAGATCAGCTGTGAAAATCATTATCTGGGGTATGGCTTTCTTGACTATTTTCTGTGAGTTTGTTCTGGTTGAAATCTGTCATTATGGGGTTAATTCTTTTGTTAGGGGATTTGTTGTCTTGGTTTTTGTTTCTCATGGATTTGCATTGTGACCTGGGCATTGTTGTTTTATCTCTTAAGACCTTCTTTCAGTTTCTGTGTGTTTTTAATTGAATTGATTTAGTTGGTATTACTACTCTTGAGCAGTTATTACTAGAGTTTGCCTTGGAGTTGGGTACGCTCGTCTGGTATTGGTGTTATTCCTAGATGAGGCTATTAGACTGCTATTACATCAATTAAGTCAGGTTTAGTAGATAGGGAGTGAATATGAGTATTGTAGTGCACCTTTTCAGTTTACTACCTTAGTGATATGTGAGGGTGAATTGTATAGTCCCTAAGTTTTATGCGTTTTGGGGTGGCTATATGGAAAAGTTAAACTACAGTGATTAATAATTGAAAAACAACAAGACGGCCAAAAGCATTTACTTATCTTTGAGCTAGATGTGAAGAATCTCTCCCATGTGATGGGATGATTTTAGAGGATTTCAGATGTATGGCATTTGTCCAGTAGAGCTTTGCTTGGGTTTTCTCTAGACTCTGTTGAATTCTGAGGAGCAGGGAGTCTGCCCCAGTCTGAACCGGGTCCAAAGGGCATACTGTCTAGTTTGTTGGGTAGATCACCTGGGACCTGGGGCGTGGCCTAGGGCCTTCCCCAGCGCCAGAGCAGACTGACTGCCTCTCTGGCTGGCTGGTGGATGAGCAGGTGACCTGGGGCGTAGGGTGTGGTCTAGGGGCCTTACCTGAGGAGCAGAGAGTCCACCCTGGTCCAGTCCAGTCCAGTGCAGAAGGGCAGTGTGTCTAGTTTGTCATGCAGATCACCTGGGACTTGGGGCGTGGCCTAGGGGCCTTCCCCAGACTCCAGTTGTAATCATCTTGCTAATAAACAAAAGTTCTGGGACTTTTGAGGTAGCTCTATGGAAAAAGGTGTTTGGCACTCACTTAATGACCCGAGTTCAACACCTGGAGCCCACAGGGTGGAAGGTGGGAACAGACTCCCACAAGTCGTCTCTTACCTTTGCAAAATACACTTTGGCCCTCCCTCATTCCCCTATATTAAATAAGCAAATACACACAAAATTTCTGTAGTCTAAATACACAAGTTGACTTGAAACAACCCCTTACACAAGAAGGCTAAAGTGTATATCTTCACTTTGTCCAGCAGATGGTGACATTTTATAAGCTATGAAGAAATCATCCAACTGTCTAGGTAAAATACCATAATAGTCTTTACTTCATTTCTCTTTTATCTACAACTTGAATTAATTTACAAAGAAGCATTGACACCTTCCTAAGGCTATGAAAGACTAATGCCAGACAGGAGAAAGGGAACTTCTTTACACAATGATAAGTCATCCGTGCCCCAGCAGTAGTTCAGGCACTTGCCAGTACAGACATCTCATATGAAACCCCATGGATCACAGATGCAAAAAGATGTAGGAGAACGACATTGAAAAGGAGAACATATGGCGTGGGACAGGAGGCAGAGGATTTGGGTGGTAAAGAGTGAAAACACAAAAATTCATTGTATTTGTGTATGAAAGTGCTAAATAATTTCAAAATAAATGCAATAAAATTTAATGAAATTAAATTGATAAAGAAATAACATTTGGGACTGGTCAGATGGTTCAGCCAGCACCTGCCTACTTAATTCAATCCCTGGAAACCCACATGGTAGAATAAGTGAACTAACTTTTCAGACTTGTGCTCCAGAGTGCATGTGAGCCTTCTGCATGCTCTTTTTGTTCTTCATTCTCTCTCTCTCTCTCTCTCTCTCTCTCTCTCTCTCTCTCTCTCTCTCTCCTTTTTCTTTCTCCTTTCCTTCACATTCCTCTCTTTCACTTAAAGAAGTGATTGAGAGAGGAGGAGGAAAAACAGCTACCAAAAGAAACTGAAAACAATTACAAAAATATTAACTAGTATAAAAAGTAGGCAATTTCAACTTCCTCAATACCTAGGTTGTAAGGACTTTCACCAGATACAGTCTCATTTGGCATCAAATCATACAAATGTCTACCTGTTTATGAAAATAAAAAAATGAAGTGTGTCAATTTGTCTTTAAAGAATATCTTCCTCTTGTTTCTTTTCCCTACACGGCTCCCAGTTCCTTCTGCCTCTTTGTTTCTCAAATTGGTTCTTTAAAGTGGTGGCAGTCCTCCTCTCCACCTAAGACTTCACTTCCTGCAGGTTCAGTTATACACAGTTGACCACAGTGTCAATATTATTTAGAAATTGTCATGAAATAAACAACTCAACTTCTAAGTTGCATGCTATTCTAATCACTTTGATTAATCTCAAACCTTTCTGTTCTTTCTTGCACCCCAGGGTGTAAATCATCCACCCTTGTCTAATATGTCTTTGCTAGCTACACACTACCTACTCATTAGCCTCTTAATGTCTATCTCAGAGTAACTATCACAATTTCATGGTTCTTATATTCAAGTCACCCTTATCATAGTAGTGGCTCCAAAAAACAAGAGTAGTAAAGCTGGCAACTCAGTTTTACCCAAGAGTAGCCATTGGAAAGAATTTCCCTTATACAAAAAAGTGAAAAGTACTTTCTTAAGAAAAAATTTGGATGTGCCCTCCTTTCCTTTCTGCTGGGTCCCTGTTGGCTGCTATCGAAATGGCCAAGTTCATGAAACCCAAGAAACCAGTGCTAGTCCTGGCTGGACACTACTCATGATGTAAAGCCATCGTTGTGAAGAACATTGATAATGGAACCTCAGACCGTCGCTATAGTCGCACTCTGGTATCTGAAATTTTGGAACATAGCTCTCTCTGATAAAAGGGATTAACCATGCTTCTTTCCTTTAAGCTCAACACTTAAATGTTTGTCTTCTATTTTTTAGAGTACAATGTACTTATTAACATTCATTATTATATGTATACAATTCACAGTCCCATATTAGCAAGGGAGTATTAAATTTACTAATTCAAACTGAACATCCATTGAACATTTATTATAATTTGGTTTTTCTTGCAATATTCACAGTCCTGACAAGAGAAAGGAACTGGTAGCAGCATGTAAGAGGTATTTTAATGCACGAGGTTTAGTACACTTAGTTCCAAAAGAACTCAGGAAATGAATCATTAATTCTCTTAAAGGAACTTTAAACATGTGAGGATTATCATAGACTGAGAAATAGGAAAAGTTATTTCAGGCACAACAAATGACTTGAGCTCAGATTTAGAAGCAATATACCATTCATCAGTTCTTGAGAAAGTCATGGTAATAGAGTTGCAACACACAGTATTAACCACACTGGGTGTTCACAGAACCTAAGGTAGGATAGAGGAAGTGGTAGGAAGTGAGATTACAGAAGTACACTAGGGCCAGTTGGTGACAAATACTTACAAGGCATGACAAGAAGTAAGGATAGCATCGTCAAAACCCCAAGTATGCTAAAGCGTCCCTGTTGGCCTGAAAGCCATCTTACAGAAGCATGGAGGAAATAGAAAATGAAAGCAGACAGTCCGATGAAGAGATGATGGATGTTGTGTATAGTGGCTTCTATCTATATAAATCCAAACACTCTTTGTCAGAACTTCAAAGCCAGCAGGGACTACACAGTGAGTTCCAGGCCAGCCTGGATTACACAGTGAGACATTGTCTCAAGTACAACAAAACAACACAGATGATGGATCACATAAAGTTAGAGAGGAAGCTGTGTGGATTTATGAACAGTGGTGCTTCAGAAGAGAAAGAGTTAACAATAGGAACAAGAAACATTGAAATGATAGATTTTATGATAGATTTTATGGGCCTGGGTGATTGGTTGGATGTGGTGTCCAAGAAAGGAAGAATCCACAAAGATGGCTCTGAGGCAACTGATTCTGGAATCTTGATATGGAATAATACCATTATTTAAAACAGAAAATCCATGAGGATAGCAGATTTTTAGATGGCTAAAGAATGTTTAGCTTGTGACTAAAGGGAATTGGAAGTTCACTGGGAGGTGGGGTGTTCAAGTGTATGTGCTGAGATAGATTCAGAACTATGAAACTAATGAGTTTGGGAGAGAAATCTGCAAATTAATTTAAATTTAAGACTGAAGAGTGTAAATATGAATTAAAAATATCAGATGATTTAGTACCAGAATTACAAAGACGGAGCAGCAATTTAGGCTATGTGAGACTGTGAAATTAAGAAGCAGAAGTTTGGACCAGTAAGATGTCTTATCAGGTGAAGGTGTTTGTGTTTGTATGTAGACCTGAAGAGGTGAGTGCAATCCCTGTAACCCTCATAAAGGTGGACCAAGAGAACAGACTCTACAAAGTTGTTTCTTTCTCTTTCTTTCTTTCTTTCTTTCTTTCTTTCTTTCTTTCTTTCTTTCTTTCTTTCTTTCTTTCTTTCTTTCTTTCTTTCTTTTCTTTCTTTCTTTCTCTTTCTTTCTTTCTTTCTTTTTCTTTTTTTCTGTCTGCCTCTCTCTCTCTCTCTCTCACACACACACATTTAAACACACACTATACACAGACAATAAAGTTTTAAAAACTATAAGGAAGAGTGTATGACATTGGAAGCAAGTCACAAGGGATTGGAGCTATGTTTAAAAATGAAAGGAGGTGGAAGAGGGGGCGGTAAGATTGTAAGAGCACAAGGATGGGAGGAGCAATGATATGCAAGATACTCCACACAAGTTAGGGCCGAAGCAATCATAACTGGACTTTACATGCCTTGCGCAATGTCCCAACACGCTATTGTCCACACAAAGTCTAGCATTTGCTAAAAGCACCAAGATCCTTGGAGGCAAGGGATTGACAGCCAAAATAGTGTTCTTATGCTTAAGGGGAACACAGGAAAGGGTTCAGGGAAATGCCGCTGGGTCCTTGTATGTTATCGGAGAGGAGAACCCAGAGGACAGTCAGGCATGCACATTAAAGAATTCTCTAGGGATTGGGGGAGGGGAGGCACTGGGGGGTGGGGAGGGAGGGGTGAGGGGAGGGCAAGCAGAGGGGTGGGGGGAGGATGAGGGAGGGAGGGAACCGGTGTACCTATTAAGTTTATGAGTGGAGATAATAAAAAATGTTAAAGTCTCAAAAAATAAAATAAAATAAAATAAAATAAAATAAAATAAAATAAAATAAAATAAAATTTAAAAAAAGGAAAGGAGGTAACTCTTCATGTTACCTAAGATCTATACTTGAACCCTAGGTGTACATTCCTTGCCAGAAGAATATCCTGAGTTTGGATCCCATATTCCACATAAAAACACCAGGCGGAAAAGACAGTGGCCTGCACTTCCTCTCTGGAATGGTAAGCCAACATAATAAGCTCTTCATCCCTTAATTTGCTTAGGTCAGAAAATTTTCTTCTAATGAAAGTGTAAATGCAACAAGATGTGTGCTTATCAAGCACACATCTGCAACTCAGCTGCGTTACCAATGGATATCCATTACAGTGGAGAACCTATACCAAAAGGCATGGAGACCAAAGCAGTCATCAGAAGGCAGGGAGAGAGCTAAAGAGGAAGGAGAAAGCCAAACTCAAGTCATGCCCCCAGTGAAGTGCTTCCTCCAGCAAGGCTCTCCCTCCTAAAGGTTCCACTAATTTCCTACACAGCACCACAAACACATGAGCCTGTAAGGGACAATTCATATTTAAACCGTGACAATCCCCCACAATGAAAATTAAAGAAATAGAAGGGTTTTTATTATTTAGATTCTTTTAGGGCCTTCCAGATGGATTCGAATGGTTTTCATGTCTTATTATCCCATCCAAATCCTCATTTTCCCCCATTTCAAGCCTTCCATTCTCATGTCCTTCTGTGTGTCTAAGGTTCACTAAGTCTCATGTGAGTTCCTGTTAATGACATTTGTCTGGGTATTTATTAGCTGAAGTAAAGACAATGTACCACTGGGCATATCCCTGGGAAGTGTTGCTCTCCTTTTCTCCCTGTTAGTCTCTGAGGGAATGTGATGCCTCTGGGGGTTCCTCCCCTTCCATGATGCAAAGTAGATAAGCCAAATCATGTGGTCTCTTGGGCATCTACCCAGCCGCAGTGAGTTTATGGTTGCAGAGGCCCTTAAATTATTTTTGATATTTTATTTATTTTACGTGTGTGTGTGTGTGTGTGTGTGTGTGTGTGTGTGTATATATGTATGCCTCTGTGGAGGACCAATGGTGATTTGGGAATCATCCTGGATTGCTTCTACCTCCTTTTTTGCTTTGCTCTTCCTTACATTCTTACCACCCCTTCTTCTGCCATACTCCCTGAGTCTTAGGGTGTGAGTGGTTCACATGTGCTGTTTAGGGTCAAGCGATCCACAGTCACGTATTTTCTGTACTTTGGCCAGTTGTGATTTTCTATAATAAACACCCTTTTAGTACAAAGTTTCTAGGCTAAGTGCTGAGTGCTCTTCTTATCTATGGATATAATGATAGATATTTAAAAGGCAGTTTGACGTAAAGTCCTTATAGCTAAACCGTAATGGTTTGCTCCTCCCTAGGTTGGTTCTGTGTCCTCTCCTTCCATAAGTTTTTAGCTTCATTTTCAGTACTTGGGATGTGATCCCAGCATATAGGCGGGCCTTAAATCCAATCAGAAAGCAGTTAATTATCCACTTCATATTCATGCCATTATTTCAACTACTGGTCACCTCTTGCCTGGGTGGTTGTTATTGATTGTAGCTTGTAGTTTTCACAAATGGATGATATTGTTGGTTGCTTTTCTCCTCCAGAAGCTTGCATAGTGCTTTGGATACAGGAGGTTTTAATTGTCCACAAAACTCCTTTAAATGTCTCTCCACAATCAGTTCCTCCACTCAATTCCTGGAAACTATAAAACTGTTCTTCCTTTTTCTTCCATGGGTGTGGATGGATGTGTGTATGTGTGTGTGTGTGTGTGTGTGTGTGTGTGTGTGTGTGTGTGTGTGTGTGAAGAAGTCACTCGAGGATGTGTCCCTGTGGAGGACCAAGGGTGACTTCAGGAATCATCCTGGATTGCTCTAACTCCTTATTGCTTTGCTTTGGGTTTTCTCAGACATTATCTTTCAGGACAAGAAGTAGAGGTTGCCGCCATATCCACTCAGCATTTTTACATGGGATATGGGAATCTAAACTCAAGTGTCTTTGCTTGCAAGGCAAACGCTTTAACCCCTGATCATTCTCTCTCCAACTTGAATCTGGTTTTTTTCAATATATTTATACATATTTCACAATGTAATATACATGGACGTATACATGTTTTAGACTTGGCCTCTTTCACAAAGAATAATACACTTGAGATTTACCTTTATTGCCATGTGTATGAAGAATGTGCTCCTTATCAATACTGAGTAGTGTTTTATTGTATGGGTCAATACAGTTTGCTTCGCCAGTTGAAAGACATTAGTGTTGCTTCCTTTTTTTTATTTTGTTTTTAGCAGTCATGACTAATACTATTATAAATGTTTAGCAAACATGACTAGTACTACTATAAATGTTTGTACATGGGATTCTGTGTAAGCATAAGTTTTCACTTCTTTGGTATAAAGGCATGATGGTGATGGGCTAGATAGTATTTTTAATCATATAATAAAATGGTGTGGAGCCAGAGAAATAGTTTATTGGGTTCAAGTGCCTGCATTGCAAACTTGGCAACTTGAGTTTGATCCCCTGAACCAACTTCTGAAAATTGTGCTCTGACCTTCACTCACATAACATGGTTCTCTTTCTTTGTTTCTCTCTATCTCACTCGGTCTCTGTCTCTCTCTGTCTCTCTTTGCCCCCCCCCCTTTCTTAAATAAATCAATAAATAGTTTTGGAAGCAAAGGAATTTCCCAAGGTTGATGAACTGTTCCTCCATACACGATAAAGATGTGTAGATATTCTAGTTGTTCCACCTTGCTAGCAATTGGCGTTATCAATTTTTTAAGCCATTGTAAGAGGCATATGACGGACAGGATAAGAAGTGTTCTCCACAAAAGCTCATACGTTGAAGCTTGGAACCAGTCATTAAGAAGTGACTGGACCATGTGAGCACTCTGAACTAATCAATGGATTGATTCACTGATGGAGTCAAAATTTAATGGGTTTACAAGGGTGGTGCAGGAGTAGCAAAACTGAAAAAAAAAATCAACAAACCAAAATTCAGAAAGTCAGAGACTCTACATCCACCACCTGGAACCAGACCAGCCTAATCTCTCCTCATCCTAAAGCTCAGGGAAATTTGCAGAAGAGGGGTGGTAAGATTGTAAGAGCCTAAAGAGGGGAGGAGCAATGATATACAAGATACTCCATACAAGTTAGGACCGAAGTAGTCATAATAGGACTTTGCATGACCTGCACAATGACCAACATATCATTGAACCCCCAAAGTCTAGTATGGATCACAGGCACTAGGATCCTTAGAGGCAACAGATTAACAGCCACAATAGTGTTCCTATACTAAAGGGGAACACAAAAAAAGAGTTCTAGGCAATGCTACTGAGTCCTTACACCTCATCAGAGAAGAGAACCCAGAGGGAAGTTTGTCATGCACACTAAAGGATGCTCCAGGAATGGGGAGGGGAAGAGGGGGCACTGGGAGAAAGGGAGGGAGGGGGGAAAGAAAGGGAAAAAAGGGGAAAGGAGCAAAGGGAATCCAGGGAGAGGTGGAGAGAGGGAGGGGAATGGGGTACTTATCAACATTGTATGAGTGGAAGAAATAAATAAATAAATGAAAGGTCATAACTGTAAAAAAATTAATGAGCTTATTGAGGAATAACAGAAACTTTTCACTTGGGATCTAGTTGGAGTGGGTGTTCCCCATTGGGAGATAATCTTCAGTAAGCTTGCTAAAGACTCAATTCAACTGGTAATTCTTTACAAAGGTATACACAACTGGAGCCTAAACCTCCCCTTTAAAAGGTTTCACCCTAACCATCCCTTCCCATCTTCCCACTTATAGGTCTTTTTCAAATTTGATGGCTCTTGCAATGCTTCCGATCCAAATACATTGACAAGGATATCAGTTCAATCATTCAGCATATAAAAGAGAACATGTGGTGCTTAACTTTCTGTGTCTGAGATACCTCATTTTTGCCCACTTTTTATTGAGTTGTTTCTTTACTGTTTTGAGAGTCATCTGTTCTGGGTCCAAGTCCTTTATCAGATAAATTATGTATAAATATTTTCTCCCCGCATATAGCTTTTATTTGCTACTTATTTATTAAATGATATATATAGTGTATATGTATATGTTCATGTGTGTATGCATGTGGGTATGCGTACATGTGTGTTCATGTGTACATACTGGCTAAAGGTTGATACCACATGTATGTCTTCCTCTGTCATTCTCATTTTAGTTTTTTTTTGAAACATATTCTCTCACTGAACCTAAACCTCATCAAGTTAACTACATTGGTTGGTCAGCAAGTCCCCTGGGAAGCTGCCTGTCTCTCCTGCCAGATGTGTTCTGTCACACTTGGTTTTTACATGGTGTTGAAGATCCAAACGCAGGTCCTTAGGTCCTTATGTTTGTGCAGAAACCACACTCATATTTACATCCTCTGAAAAGCATCTTTTGCAGAGTCTTTTGTTTTAACTTTTTGTGATGTTTAACTTGTCGGGGTTTTTTTTGTGATGTTTAGCTTGTCGGATTTTTTTCTTTTCTTTTATAGATAATGTGTTTGGGATCTGTTTAGTTGGAAGGTAAAATGTCAGTAGCAGATAATTTTTTTAAAAAATTAATAAAATACTTTCTGTAAACTCCCGTGAAATAATTTGAATACCTAGATAGAATTGGTAATTGCCTAGAAAAATACATTTGCAAAATTGATTGACCTCTTTAGAAAGCTAAAACTTTAAAATAAGTTTCTTTTTAAAATTTTTTTTTCAGGTTGTTCATATTTATTTATTTTTAATACATGTGTATGTATATGTGGCGAAGGGTACAGGTGCATTTGAACACATACACTGTGAGTGTATGTGTGTGTGGATAGCATTATCCTCAGGAATGTCATTGAGACCAGTTCTCCCATTGGCTAGAGCTTACCAGTTAGACTGGATTGGGTGGCCAGCAACCTCAGAATCCTCCTGCTTCTGCCTCCCCAATAGTGGGATTATAAATGTGTGCCACTGTGCCAAGCACTTTTAGTGGGTTCCAAGGATAAAATTCAGGTTCTTCTCCTCACAAAGAAAGTGCTCTACTGATGGAGCCACCTTTCAACCCTGTTTTTATTTTTAAATAGTTTTTTGATGGGATGTTTTGTTTGTGTCATGCTATGCAGCTCAAGTGGGCCTGAAACTTGCCAAGTAGGCTGGATTGCTTTCTTCCTATCATTGCTGTGACAAAATACCGGAGAAGTAATTTAAGGAAGGAAGGGTTTATTTTGGTTTGCAGTCTCAGGGAATACACCCCATCATGACAAGAAAGGCAGAGAAATCACTGAGGTTTTGCTCCTAAGCTGACCACTTCAAGTGCCAACTGTGTTCTGATTGTATTTAAGGTCATGTTTTCAGCAGGGATCACACTCCTGGTACTGTAAACGAGGCCAAGAACCTATGAAAGGGAGGACATAGGCCCTGAGGGGGGGGGCCCAAACTATTAAAGATTAGCTATAAAGACTATCAAACTGCCTCTTAAACATCTGTCATTATACCCATTGATTAGAGGAGCACTCAACACTCAACCTAGAAGCTTTGTTTTGTAATGGAAGGTATTGATTACAGAAAAATCACAGCGTGCCAACGTATAGAAAATAAGAGACTTCATACTGCTGGATCCTAAACAGTACATCTAAACTACCCCCAGCCCCACAGGTCAGGGAATTAAAAGATGAGGAAGTAAGATTGTAAAAAGCTGAAGTGTGGTAAGGGTGCTGCCAGATATTATCTTTTTGGACAGGGCTGTCACATTCATTAATTCGCTGCAACTATGTATATTTCAATAAGACCTGTATAGGAATCGTCCTATCAACATTTCACCATGTAAGAGGAAAGATCTCAAGAGGCCCACACCTCCCTGAGAGACTGTTGAGAGTTAATGCTGGAGGCAAGGGAAAGGAAGATGCTTTCGTCAATGGTATGTCCACTGCTATATGAATCATCCTATGGCAAGTGCTCAGGCACATGCCATCAGGAACTAGGCCTTGTTCTGACATCTGGATTCTGTTTGTCCATCCCAATGTCAAGGCTATGTTCTTAATCACCAGACCACATGGCTCTTATTACATAGAGTGGCCAAGGAAGCTCTCTGTTCTGACCTTGACAAAGCTAAGATGCATATAAAACTCAATGAATATTGAAGTCACTGGGACACACATGCAAAAAGACATGAAAATAGAAGCAAGACTGAATGGTAGGGAAGAAAAAGGGTTGTAATAGGAAAAAGAGGTAAAATGGGATTGGTGATTAAGGTGTGAAAATATATTGTTTATAAACACACACACACACACACACACACACACACACACACACACACATCCTAAAATATGAACCTGTAACAGAATAAAAAAATGAAAAATATCCCCTTGCAGAAAGCAGCTTCATTCGCATTTTGAGCATCTTTCTGCTGGAAGGACAACTTGTCTTATTAGTTCCCAGGACTTTGCTCCCAAGTTTGTACTATTGTACTTCTGGCCTGGAGTCTTGGGAAAACTGGATGAAGGTCCACGCAGTTGCCCTAAGGATTTGCCATCACTGTCCTTGTTACCTGACTCCTGCTTCCAAGCTGCTTCCACTGAAAATGTTGAGACAGTGCCCTGGAGCATCTCTACTAAGGTGAGCGATGTAGTGATTCCTCCTTACTGGAAGATGTGCACAGGGATTCTCTGCTGCAGGGCTCACAGATTCCTCTTTCTCCCTTCACTCACCCCCAGCCTCAGGAACACCTCTAGACTGAGGGTGCTTCTCTTCCATCTATTCTCTAAGACATTTTGAACAAATCCTCACGCCCTCTCTATATCAGTTCATTTTTGCTGCTCAATAAACCACCCAAAGATATAGCACATGCCTATTATTCTTTTTCTACTTCAGTGTTTCTATTCACTGAAAACACTCTGGAGCTTATTAGAAATATAGGTTCCAGTCTTGCTCCAAGTGGACTCGTGACAATTTCTACATTTTGACAAGAGTCCTTAGATGCAAAAGTGCTGGTCTAAGATAGTCTCAGTTGCCTGGATAACAGGATGAAGGAATTTTAATTGAGAAATTTTTGTCCTCTGACTGATGTGGCTAGTCCAGGTTGTTTCATATGGTAATATGGCAATCATGGGGTCCCAAGGAGCAGTAAGTTCATTTTTTGTTGCTATAATAGATCACCTGGGATGGGTAATTATGAAAGGAAGAAATTCATTGGTCTTATAGTTCTGGAGGCGAGGAACTTGCAAAAGTAATTTTTTAGCTTCTAGCAAACATCATGTACCACTCTATGTTTGGCAAAAATGCATAAAGGCAGGTCTGCTAAGCCTATGTACAAACCTGGCCCCAGAACATAGTGCCTGGACAGGAGAGGAGAGAGCTGACTTTTGAAGCAGAGTCCCCTCCTTCCTCCTCTCAAATAAATACATAAAAATATTTTAAACGCTGAAAGGCAATCAGCCGGACATAAAGGCTAGGAGGACAAATGAGCTGACTTATTTCAAAATAATCCATTTTTAATGTAACTAATCCAAGCCCTTGAGATGACAACTCATTCCTGAAAGAAAGCCTTTAGTACTTTTTTTTTTTAATGCAATGTTAAGGATTGAACTCAAGGGATTGTGCATGTTAGGCAGAGACTTTACCAATAAGTGACAGCCCCAGCTTTATTAGTCCCTCTTAATGATTCTAAATCAACTCATAAAGTTCCTACTATCTATAACTACTGCTACATTAGCAATCAGATTTCAACATAAGTTTGAATAGGAAAAAACCACATGGAAACCATAATAGTTATTCCAGAATGAACATAGGAAAGTGATTTCAATGAGGACACATAGAGGAAGGAAATACTTTGAGGTTATTTTTTAATATCTACCACATTCTCCAGTGATGGGATTGAGGCTTTTGGAAAAAAAACACTAGCAATCATTTTCCTTCCCACATCCTTCTCAGGCGAGCCCAGAACCACCTTGTTTGGTTAAAGGATAATAGGGAAATATTAAAAAGCAGAGAAAGTTATGAATTAATATTTCATCATATAGTATCCTTGCTACAAAGGAGAAAATATATACACAGGAAGGATCCACCAGTGCAAACCGAGAGATGTCCAACATGACTTCCTTTTTCTGTGAAGTATGTGGAAAGGTCGGTGTTGAAAAGGGGAGTAGAGGTGTACTCATGCTAGGAGAAGAGTTGGGAGCTTGGAATTGTTATGTGGGCTTGAGTTTGGGAGTGCACATGAAAAATGTGGGATTTTAGGGACCATTTCAGACAATGGTGATGGATTTTCTTGATTCTCGTCTGCTCCATGTGGAAATGCTTTGCAATAGTAGTCACTAAGTCCAGAGACAGCCAAAAGCAGAATTTTGGGTAGAAGGGTTGGGGAGGAGGATGACCTTGCTAGGTGAGGAATAAAATGACAGGAAGCATATATCCAAGTTTGCCTGCATGCTGCTGATAAATTTATATCTAAATGACTTAGGAACAAGTGATTTTATTCTCTTTCTGTTGTCTGATTGCAGTTCTTATCCACCTTGGCAGGAATGCTCATGGCAACATAAGGGGCCAAGAAAACCATATCCACAAAACTGCTGAGAGGGGTGCCAACTTCACTTGCCGTAAACATATCTGGCCAAATCTACCAAAGAATGCCAATTTGACTGAACCAACTAAAGAAGTATGGCAGTGGGCTCATGCTCATAATATTCACTGGTCTTACCTGCTCAGTTTAGGAGTTTAACATCTCAGCAGTCCCAATCTGGAGGGGAAGAATGCCAAACTTTGTAAAGTTACAAAGTCAGATACCCCCATCTTATTATTCCCTTGCTCAGGGAATAGCCTCACCCACCGTAGGCTGAGTCTTTATCAATCTCCTGCAGGCTTGCTCAGGGCTTAATTCAACTATTAATTCTTTACAAATGTGCCTAGAACTTTGCATGACCTGCTCAATGACTGGCATAGCATTGACCCTCCAAAGCTAGCATGGGTCACAGGCACTAGGATCCTTAGAAGCAAGGGATTAACAGCCACAGTAGTGTTCCTATACTAAAGGGGAACACAAAAAAAGAGCTCTAGGCAATGCTACTGAGTCCTTACTCCTCATCAGAGAGGAGGACCCAGAGGGAAGTTTGACATTCACACTAAACGATGCTCCAGGGAGAGGGCAGGGGGCACTGGAAGAAAGGAAAGGAGGGGGGAAAGGAAGGAAAAAAGGGGGAGGGAGCAAGAATGTCCAGAGAGGGATGGAGAGAGGGAGGGGACTGGAGTACCTATTAAGCTTGTATGAGTGGAAAAAATACATTAATTCATTTAAAAAATGTGCCTAGAGCTGAAGCTTTTAACAGTTAAGTTGACACTTGTATCTAAGTACCACAGTACAGGAATTTAGTTTATTGGTAGAAGTTAAAATAATGGCCAGGTTATATTTGCTGAATATGAAAAAATGAAATTGAATTGGGAGAAACAGTCAAGGAAGCTGGAGAATACAGAACATACACGAGTAGCTGGAACGGAAGAGAACTTTGGACAGAAGAGAGCGCTTGGCTTGAGCCGGTTGTTTTCTGCATGTCTGGCAGCTTTGGTGATAAGAAAACCAGACGTGCCCAGAGATAGTCTCATTTTTCCAACATGAACACCTTCCCTCGTGAAGATGAACAGATGTGCTTTCAACTGCTGTTAGCCTCTTGACACCTTCCCCGATGGGGTGATAGATAGGCCTCTTCTTGCCATTGTTCATTACTTCACACACACACACACACACACACACACACACACAGGAAAACCTCACATTTTCCATTCTCTTTTGAATTTCGGTAATTCTAAGCTTATTCTGCCTCTTAGAATACCTAATATAGGGGCTGGAGAGGTGGCTCAGAGATTAAGCCTCTGCCTTGCAGGCAGAAGGTCCTGAGTTCCGATCCTCGACCCCACGTATAGACGCCAGGCGGAAGCGGGGGCGCCTGCGTTCCTGGTCCTGGTAGGGCGTTGCCTGTGAATCCTGGGGCAGAGTAAACAAGGAGGAGGTGGAGGCGGTTCATAGTGGTTCCCAAATTCGCCCGTGGTTCTACACGCACACACACATACACACGCACACATACATGCATAGTTGAATAAATAAAAAAATTTTAAAAAGAATACCTAATATATCTTTTGTTACATGTCTCTCCCTATGGGCCCTTAGAAATACCAAATTTGGGGGGGGGGGACACCATTCCACCATCTCGTTGTACATATGTGGGTTATACTGTGGTAAGAATCTCCAAGTCTCAAAACCTTGGAAGGTATATGAGAATTGAAAATTAATCGTTTACAAGGAGTGTGTGCAAGATTGCCACACCCCTAAGAAATCCAACACTTCTAATCTCAGAATGGCCAGATCATGAACGTTGAATGTGTTGTGTGACTACAGTGATGCCTTCCCAATCCTCTAAAACATCACACGAACTTCGGTTTTCTTTTATATTTAAGAAATTTTCCATCCAGAACACGGAAACATGCACTCAGGGCTGATGAGAGCCCTGGGTGTAGATCGCGAAGAGTGATTAATAGCATAGGGCAGAGGACACAAAACAGACGGGGCAGTGGAGTTCTCTGGGTGGGGTCCATGTCCCACCACCGGGTAAATTCTGTACACACGAGTTCCTCCCTTGCCTACAATGAACGAAGACTTGACTTCATTTTGGAAGAGTCGAGGAAAGGTGGGGTCGGGTTGTGCTGGTGCACCCCATCTGGTGTCTCCACACTGTAACAGGCCCTCCCGGATCTGGTCGTGCAGTGGGCGAACGCCCGAGGGTAAGCCAGGCGGGCAGAGGCTTCGGGTTGTGGGCGGGGTAGGCGGCTGCTAAAGCCGCCAATAGGCGCTCTCCAGAGGCCGAGCCTGGGTGAAGGGGCGCCGTCTGTATGCACCGCCGCTTTCCAAGTTTCCCCGTGGATGCTCTGTGCTCGGACGCTCGGCTTCTCCCAGCGGAGCCGGGGCAGGATTTCTGGGCAAGGGGAGCGGGCGGGCGTCTGCTCCGCTTTCGGGTAGCGGCGAGAGATGAAGAGCCGGCGGCGGCGGCGCCGAGAGTACTGTAAGTTTGTGCTGCTGCTGGTGCTGTACACGCTGCTGCTGCTGCTCATTCCCTCGGTCCTGGACAGCAGCGGCGACCAGGACAAGGGCGTGGAGCGCTGCCCCGGCCTGCAGCGCAGCCTGGGAATGTGGAGCCTGGAGGCGGCGGCGGCGGGGGAGCGCGAGCGGGGCGTGGAGGCGCGACCCCAGGCCAAATGGGCCACGCGCAAGTCCCTGAAGTCCCCGGACAACCTTAGCGTCGTCGGGGAGCCGGCGCCCCCCGAGAAGCAGCACATCTACGTGCACGCCACCTGGCGCACCGGCTCGTCCTTCCTGGGCGAACTCTTCAACCAGCACCCGGACGTTTTCTACATGTACGAGCCCATGTGGCATCTCTGGCAGGCGCTGTATCCGGGCGACGCCGAGAGCCTGCAAGGCGCGCTGCGCGACATGCTGCGCTCGCTCTTCCGCTGCGACTTCTCGGTGCTGCGGCTTTACGCGACGTCCGGGGACAGCTCCTCGCCCGCGCTGGACGCGGCCAACCTCACCACCGCCGCGATCTTCCGCTGGCGCACCAACAAGGTCATCTGCTCCCCGCCGCTGTGCCCCCACGGGCCCTATGCCCGCGCCGAGGTGGGCCTGGTGGAGGAGACCGCCTGCGAGAGCCGCTGCCCGCCCGTGCCGCTGCGCGCCCTGGAGGACGAGTGTCGCAAGTACCCGGTGGTGGTCATCAAGGACGTGCGCCTGCTCGACCTGGGCGTGCTGGTGCCCCTGCTGCGCGACCCCGGCCTCAACCTGAAGGTGGTGCAGCTTTTCCGCGACCCGCGGGCCGTGCACAACTCGCGCCTCAAGTCCCGCAACGGGCTGATGCGCGAGAGCATCCAGGTGCTGCGCTCCCGCCAGAGAAGCGACCGTCTGCGCCGCCTGCTGCTGGCGCACGGGCTGGCCCGCTCGGGGGTGCAGCCGCGCGTGAGCCCCTCCACGTCGCGCACCGACTTCTTCCTCGCCAGCGCGCTCGAGGTGATCTGCGAGGCGTGGCTGCGCGACCTGCTGTTCGCCAGCGGGGCGCCCGCCTGGCTGCGGCGCCGCTACCTGCGGCTGCGCTACGAGGACCTGGTGTGGCAGCCGCAGGCGCAGCTGCGTCGCCTGCTGCGCTTCTCCGGGCTGCGGACACTCGCGGAGCTCGACGCCTTCGCGCTCAACATGACGCGGGGCGCGGCCTACGGCACCGACCTGCCTTTCCACTTGTCCTCGCGGGATGCCCGCGAGGCGGTGCACGCCTGGAGGGAGCGCCTGAGCCAGGAGCAGGTGCGCCAGGTGGAGGCGTCCTGCGGCCCAGCCATGCGTCTTCTGGCTTACCCTCGCAGCGGAGACCAGGCCCGGGTAGAAGCGGCCAGCAAGGGGCACACACTGCTGCAGACCGAGGAGGTCAAAGGCACCATCTCTGACCTCCGCCCCCGGGCGGATCTCGGTAAGGGGGTTCCGGGCCGGCAAGGGTCTTGGCCGGGGTCTAGGGGATCTCGAGGCGGGACGAAAAGACGTGGCTGTCCTGAACCTCACGCTGTCAGATCAGATTTCGGAGGATGGGGAAGGTGTGGTTCCTGGAATTTAGGAGGTGCGTTGAGTTCACTAGCTTAGCCACTTGCTTTCTCAGAGGGAAAAACCAAAGTAAGAGGGGACGCACATGCAGCAGAGCTAGGATCCAGATCTTGTCACTACTCTTCATGAGGTGTAAGAGTTCAGAGAATCGAGGGCAAGACGGTCTAAAATGTCTTAGTGGAACTCGACATGAAGAGTATAGGATTTAGGCAACCCTTTGAAATGGATGGTTATGAAGTCGATCTCCATTTGTCTCAGGCAACGTTCTGCCCTGGTGTCTGCTGCCAAAGAAAACTCAAAGCAAGGTGTCCTGGAGAGGAATGGACTCCTTACACCTACTCATCCTTAGTCTTTCTGCACATTATTTCATATCTCTCTCTCTCTCTCTCTCTCTCTCTCTCTCTCTCTCTCTCTCTCTCTTTCTCTCCTCTGTTTGGGTTCCATGTCTTTTCTTCTCAGTACCAAGTATACAGATACAGTCAGGCAGCACTTGCAACAGTTTTTGTGCACTTTTGAATCTGTTATAATCGAGTAGAACAAACATTTCTTTCCCCTCGCCCCATGGTTCCTTCTCCCTCCTCCCTCTGTCCCTTCCCCCTTTCTCGATGGCCGACTGCTGTTCACTAGGCTGTGCCTAGGCCTCAGGTCACGAATCTGCCTGGTCAACTTCCTTTAGTATACCAGGAACTCAGGGCTAGGATTTCCCTCCCTCAGACTCCATTCCTTTGTTAGATTGGGACCTTAATGATTCTAACCGTTTATGAAAAGTCATCTCCTCTTTTCTGTTCCTTCTCTGTAAAATGTATGCATAAAGATGTTAAAATGGACACTGAATGATCTCCAAATGTGTTCAGTGTGGCGTTGGCAGATGGCGTATAACACTGGGCAGAGGGGAAATTGTTCTGCATTATGCTGACCGTAGGAGTCTAGTTGGTGGCATGGGAACGCATTTCCCCAAACATTGTGTGAGTTGGAAGGTTGCCTTGTTGCCTTCTGCACTGTGCAGACCAGAGAGGGAGGAAAAAGCAGTACAGGGAGGACGGAAGTGACTTAAGTTTCCATTCATTATTTTATAGTGTAATTCAGTATTCCCTTGGTATGGACTGGAGGAACAAAGGTTGAAGATGTTAATGAAGACGGATTTTTTTTTAACTTAATAGAGCTAGGGTTGCAGAGTGATTTTGGAAGCTGGTTGGTGTGTGTGTGTGTGTGTGTGTGTGTGTGTGTGTGTGTGTGTGTGTGTGTGTTTTCTTTTGATAATCACGTCAGTTTGTATAATTGCTAGGAAGTCTGTGTTCTTTCCTGATTTCTAGAGTGAAGGAAGGTAAGGCACAGAATGACTTCTCACATCTTAACAAAAACATCCTTTGATCTATTAAGCTTGTATTTACAGATGGAACATAATGGTCCCTACCCTCCCTCACAGATCTCAGGAAACTCCTCCCCTGAGCAAAAGTTGCAGGATTTTATGGTTTTAAGATGTGAGAAGCTCCCAGAAGCTTTTGTTCCACACCACCCCTACCTCCACCATTTGTTCTAAACTTACTGAATGGCTGCTGGGGCAAGGCAGTGAAGGGGAGGGGAGAAGAGAGGAAAGGAGAGATACTTTGTCCTATAGGAAGTGCAAACCTCTGTGGGTGACAGTGTCTGTGGGCCAAGGCATTGGTGCTGCTGCTTGGAAAGCTGATGTGGCTTCCTTTGCAGGGTCAGGGCATCTGTATCCTGCACAGATATTTTAGGTTCTTTTAGGTAGATGTTGGTGACTGAGCCCTTCCTCTCACAGTGGGCGCTGAAATCTGTAGACTTACTGAAATGCTTTTTTTGCCTGGACCCTAACAAGCTAATCTGGTTATGAAAATCTTTCTCAGAACTTCCCACTTATTAGCTGACTTCCTTCTCACTAGCTAGAACTGGTTCACACAGTCTGCCTCAGGCAAATAATTGACTAAGGGGAGTGGGAGAATTCTGAATGGCTCAGACAGTTTTGAGCCCTACTTGAAAATTACGGCAGACTTCTATCCTTGGGGGGATGTGTTCCTAAGAGTCTCAGATAGCATTGTACCATATATATTATGCTTTTCCATATTCATATGTACCTATGAGAACAATTAATTTGCAAAATAGGCATAGTAAAATATTAACAACTATAACACCGAACATAAAACAACAATAAAATAGAACTTTTGTTGTATTATTATAATTGTTCTATCAAAGTAGTATTTATTAGTTGCTCCTGATCCTTGGGGGATATGTTCCTAAGACCCTCAGATAGCACTGTTCCCTATATATATTATTTTTCCCTATTCATACATACTTATGAAAACATTTAAATTGTAAATTAGTCAAAGTAAAAGATTAACAGCTACCACACAGAGCATAAAACACCAATAAAATAGAAGTTTTATCATATTATTATAATTATTTTTATCAACGTAGTTGCTGTGGGGGAAGAAAACCAATATAGTATGAATCAATGTGATTATGTCGAACAGAAGCATGATTTTCATTCTAGACAGGACAGAACAGAACTGCATGGCACTTCATCATGCTACTCAAGGCTGCGATATAAAGTTTATAAATAATTTCTGCAGTTTTCTTTTGACATACCTGAACTGTGGTTGACAGCAGGTAACTGGAACCTCAGGGAAACCTTCAGGCAGTGATAACTACAACTGTACATTCAGCTGAGGAGTTTTTAGAATGTGCCCCTGTCTGAACTCCACGCTAGTTGTTTTTTGTTTGTTTGTTTTGTTTTATTTTTTGCTTATCGTTGGGCATGAAACCTAGGGTCTTCCACAAACTAGGTGGGTACTCTACTATTAAGCTACTCTGACAGCCCGAGAGATTCTGATTTAATTGGTCCAGGGTGAAGTCTCCAGACCCAAGAAATGGGGATTTTCAAAGCTTCCCAGTTGACTGCATTATGCAGGTGAAACTGCGCGAGACCGTCGATTTATTCTCTGGGCCAAGCCACTGACACTGGAGCAAGAATGGGAAATCTAGGGCTGTTGATGTATGGCAAACTGTCTGCCACAGTGGTTTATATGAGAAAACTTTAATTATGAGGTGCCATGCAACGCAAGGGGTTACAGTGGAAAAGTAAATTATACATGCAGCTGTTCATCACTTTCAAATGCTTTCAGAGTGTTGTTTGTTTGTAGTTCCTCATCCAGCAGTCCATCATTGCACAAACACTGTCCACTTGTATCCTGAGCACACGAACAAACTGTCCTGTCCTGTTCAGTTTATCTTTATGTGATCTCTACCCTTAGTAGGATCCAACACTTCACTCTGACTGACAGCGTGTGTGGAGGGGAGGGAGTGTTCATGCATGTATCCATTTTCTGGGGCTGGACTTAGGGCCTTATGCATGCTGAGCATGTTTTCTACCACTAAATTAAGGCATTTAAGATATTTTATTCTTCGTTCTTCTTTTTTAATTAATTTTTTATTCTTTTACAATCTCACACATGCATATAATGCATTTTGATCATGCTATCCCTTTCTTCCTTTTCTGCTCCTCTTTCCAATGAACATTCTCCTAGCTTGTCCACTTCCCACCTTTATATCCTCATTTAAAAATCATAATATATATAACATATAATACATAAAGAAAATACAATTTAAAATACATTTAAAAATCATAATATAATATAACATGTAATACATAAAGAAAATACAATTGGAATGCAGATAGTTGCTATGACTGACTTCCAGCTCAGCATGATTCGTCTCTGATAAAACTAAAGAACAGTAGGTTTGTCCATCTCCTATAAATAAGTTTATGGTGTGAGCACACAGAGCCCTGACTCACAAGAGGCTGTCCACATTGAGGGCACAAGGAGGCCTGGCCCAAAGAATATTGTCCATGTGGAGGGGGAATAGAGCTCTGGTCCACAGGAGGCCATCCATGTTGAGGGCACAAGGAGTGATATATGCACATTTAGGGGCAGAGGCAGGTGTTCTGTAATCAGAAACCTTTGTAAGAAACAATTCTGAGTAGAAACAGAAATGACCAACCACTCCACCAAATTCCGAACAATTCATTTTGAAAGTCATTCCATTTTGATCAGTGAACAGAAACCTAAAGTTTTGAAAGAGATTTTATATAATTATCACTGAAAAGTTATAGACTTAACACAGACTTCTGACAAATAGGTATTTAAAACATACTGTGAGTTTATTCATACTTTCTCATTCAGCAAAATTGAGTCAGACTTCTAACAGCAAACCAAACTGGATGTTATGTTCAGCCAGAGGTGTAGAAGTTGAGATCACAGTAGAAGTGGCAAGTATATTTGTGTGTGCCCACATACGTAGATAAATTGTGTGTGTGTGTGTGTGTGTGTGTGTGGGAAATGTGAGTGTCCAGGCTTCAATAGGGCATGAACATTTTTCTAAAACACACCCAGATCATAAGTGTACCTTGTGAGGTTTCTGAGTATTTTTGATTCAGACATCCTCCGAGCTCCTGCTTGAGCCTGACTTCATTGGCAGGACCTCTCAGGTGAGGGTTGCTTTGGTGCTTAGGAGACATTAAGACTCCTCAGCCTTGGTACATGAGACAGGAGCAGAGACTCTCCTGCAAAGCAAAGTACAGGGAAAATGCAGCAGGCTATCCTTTGATTTATACAAAGTCAGTTTTTGTATTAGGACACAAGAAACCAGGCTTCAGGCCCAGGTCTCTTGGTATTTGGTTAAGTATAAAAAGATGTGGCAAAACAATGAAATGCAGTCAAAACATAAAACTTAAATGTCCTATAGCACAGCACTAGAAATCAGGTAAGTATATTATAATACATTCCTACAATGAAATATAAAATAGCCACTGAAAAGGAGATGATATGGGAAGATTAACAAAGCATTAAATGTAAGGGAAAGTGTAGAGTAGAACAATAAATACAGTTCAATTCCATTATGCATTAAAATGTCAATGTATTCACTTGAATTTGTATGAAACATTTCTGGACAAATATTGCAAGAAATATCACATTTGCTTCTAGAAACTGAGATTGTCAATGTTTTGTGAGTCTGTCTTATCCACTGAAATACTTCACTATTGAAGTTTGCCTGCATGGCTGCTGATAAATCACCATCGAACAGCTTAAGGGAACAAAGGATTTATTCTCTTACGATAGACTGGGTACAGTTCCTAGTCCAGCTTTACGGGAGAGCACGCACCAACACCAGGGCCAAGGGAACTGGCCACACCATCTCTACATAATGGCTGAGAGAGGGACGATCTTTACTTGCCAGACCAGCATGTCTGGTGAAGTGTACACAAGGATGCCAACTTCTTCAATCAGCTTTCTGTATTTTATTCTAGGGCCTAATCCCACCCACCCTGGAATGGGCCTTCCCCATCAGCTAGACAATCTCCTGCAGATTTGCTCTGGGCTTAATGCAACCATTGATTATCTACAAATGTGCCCAGAGCTCAAACTCTCAGCTGTCAAATTGACATCTTTGCCTAACTATGACACTCACCATCCCTTGTCAGGTATTTTATGTCCTCTGATACTATTGAGCTCGCTCGCTCTCTCTCTCTCTCTCTCTCTCTCTCTCTCTTTCTCTCTCTCTCTCCCTCTTTTTAGTCATCTGTGTACATCTTTTCTACAAATTTTAAAGATATTAGTCTAAAAACCAAGAACACTTGATTTTAATCTGTAGGTGTTACCCTTCGCAATTTATCTAAGGTCTCTCAGTATCTTTCACCATCCAAAACAATAAGGACACATGCTCAGTTCATAGAGCTAAGATGAAGACTGAGACAGGATCCATTCAGTAAGGAACACCGTCACAAAATAGGCATTTAATGAGCAATGAACATCACTTCCCTTTAACACCAAGAAACCTTCATTTTCTTATTTTACCATCCCCTCCCATGTTGGGATGGAACTCAGGGTCTTGGCAAACTAGGCAAGCCCTCCACCACCCCATCCTACCCCCAACCCCTTGGAATTTTTGAGGCAGGATCTAGAGGGTTTTCTAAGAGGTCTATTTTTAGCCTGGGCAGAGATTTTCTTCTTATGAATACAAATGCAATATAAATAGTTGGGAGATAATATTTTAAAAAAATCCACAGGCAGCTGGTTGAAAATTCTTCAATATGCCTCTTCTCAGCCTGCAACTCACAAGCAGTTTAGAAGGAATGGAAATAAAGAAGCTAAACTGGCCTCGCTCTGCTGTGTCCAGTTCAACAAGGTGCCTCTGAAGTGAAGCCCTCTTTCTGGGGGGCCCTCTGGCTCTCCTCCTCATTCCCCTGAAAGCAGCATTTCTGCTCAAGCACACAGCAGGGGCTAAGTAGCAGCTCTGGCTCAAGTCCAAGAATGCTGGGAAGTAGAGAATTGTTTGGGAGCTCAACAGGAAGCCTTTTCAGTTGGGGAGAAGTTGCAGAGCTCCGTGATGTCTTCATGAGAATTAGAATCCTTCAGCTTTGCTCCCCGCCCCTTCCACCACCAGGCACCAGGCCAGAGACCAGCCTGACATTTCTGCAGCTGGCCTTGTTCATATTAAAGTCCCTTCCGCTGGATCTTGGGAATAAATTAAAGCATCAGTAATTGACGAATATCTTTAAGAGCAGAGGGTAAGAGGCCATGAAGGAGGACCACCACATTTCACTTTAGCTCTGACTGTGTTCTGAGCCAGCAGACCTCTCCTGAAATGGTCAGGGCAACAAAAGTGACTATCACATTCCAAAAATAGTCACTGAGATGGGCACTTTTTTTTTTTTTTTTTTTTTTTTTTTTTTTGCTCATGGATTTAGTCTATTCAGGGAAGCATTTTCTTAAAAAGTGCTGGGAAAGTTTGGGGTGGTCTCTGGACTCAGCTAATAAGAAGCCTCAAGTCTGGGGTCAAGGTGGAGCTGAGTGGTAGAACAGTTAAGTATGCATCAAGCTCTGGACTCCATCCCTCGCACTGAAAGGAAAAGATCCAAGTCTGACTTGAAATCCAAAGGCCTGAAGAGATAGCATTCAGAGTACTAGTGCTTGATTCATATCCTTAGGTCCTGGTATCTTGTAGGCTAGAAGCAGAGAAAACAGCACAACTATGCCTTGTGAACCACCCCAGAACAACGTGGGGTCCTTTGTAATCCATGGTCAGTGTATCTGCAGTAGAGATCCTTTCTTTAGAGAAGATGATCAGGTGGTCCTCCAGAGTAGAACTGAGAGGGTAACTGAAGAAGTCCTTGCACACAGGCAGATAAGGTGAACATCAGGAAAGAATGTTCCAGAGCTCTGAGGGCACTTTTCCCACAACTTCATCAAAAAGAGGTTCTTACTGTATTCAAGACATGAGGTGAACAATAAACCAAAAATAATAAAATCGCTGTGTTTTTAAAAGGCAACTTCCTTGTGACCAGCCAAGGGCTGGTTTTAGTCAAATATATAGATTTTAGAAGGAACAGAGTTACACACCCTGTCTTGATGTAAACACAATACCACCAACATGAATGTACTAAGGGAAAACAATACATTTTCAAGTTCTGCCAATAGCAAAAAATATTACACATTGTTGCTTTTTAGTGCCCTCCCCCACTGTTGGTAGGAATTTCTAGGATTGAATTGTTAATTGCCCCAATTAACCCACATGGTACCTCATAAATATGTACTAGCATTAGGTATTAAGAATTTTTAAAAAATGTTTAAGGAGATGGAAATATTAACTACCTTGATCTGGTCATTTCCAATGATATACATGGGTTGGATTACTACACTACATGCTATCAGTTAAAATAATAATAAAGACAATTTTACAATAATGGAATAGCTGGCTCACATATACAACCATGCCAGAAAATGAGGAAATTCCAACTTTGGCAAATGCCTTTTCAACTTGTTCATATTTTTAAAGTTTTGATTCTTTGAGAGAGAATGAGAACGAAAGCACACATATTCCATGTGGAGGTCAGAGGACAACTTTTGGAAGTCAGCTCTCTCCTTCCACCATGTGGGGTTTCCGGGAATTAAACTCGGGTCACGAGGTTTGTAAGCAAGTGCCTTACTCACTTCGCTATCTCACCAGTCCTAACCTAGGAATCTTAAAGTTAGTTAAAGGGAAAAGACAAATCTTCATAAGCTGCTCCAGGGAACCCTTCTTCAGGAACAACACACACACACACACACACACACACACACACACACACACACACACAGAGAGACACACCTGAAAGGTATGAATAACATTTGATTCTGGAGTCCAATATGAGTGATTATGGCCTGGGAACAAGGACTCTGGTTAGCTCAAATGCCATGGTCCAACATGGCAGCAGTTCTTATGAAGCTTGTATAGGAACAAAGCAAAGATAGTGGTAAGTGAAGGCCTTTTCAAAGTAAATCGGCGGGGACATCAAGCAGGTGGGTTACAATAAAGTGAGGAAACCTTAGTTATAGGCGTCAGATACAATCTGATGACATTTTTGGACTTTTAGTTAGCGGAAGCTAATGATTTGTTTATACATTCCAAAAAGATCTTGCTCAAGTTAATTTGGCTCCACACGTGTAACTTTCTAGCTTTCCACAATCTCTGAAGCTCTAATCAGTGAATCAACCTTGTAGATAAGTGTGTATGTGCATGTTTGTGAATTTTCTTGTATGTGCACATATCTGTGCGTGTGCATATATATGTGGGGCCAGAGGACAACCTTGGGTGCCCTTCCTCAGGCGCTGTCCATCATTTTTACTGACAGGGTCTCTCACTGACTTAGAACTGACAAGTTAGACTAGGGCAAGCCTTAGGGATCTGCCTAGCTCCACCTCCTCAACTCTGGAATTACAAGTGTGCGCCACCGTGCTTTTTTTAATGGGTTCTGGGTCTTGAATTTAGGTTCATCCTTGTAGAGAAAGCACTTTACCAATGGAGCTATCTCCCCAGCATGCCTTGTAGACTATTTAACAGAGGTGCATATATTTATATATCTGGGAAGGTATTTTAGTTCACAATTCCTCTGTTGGCCAAGAATCACGTTTTTTTTTTTTTTTTTACATGTGGAAGCCAAATATTGTTTTCCGTCACACAGTGCTAGGAAGACTCATTCTTAGAATCTGATATAGATAAGGCTGAATAGGCAGGAAAACAGACCTCAGGAGACAGAAATAGTTGATAAAACCGCTAAGGAATGAAGTCCTTGGATCATTTTAAATTTACTATTCATCATGATATATCTGAGATTTCATTTTGCATTGTATTTTCAATGTGACAATTATGTGAGACAAATAAATATGGCAGGAATATTATACTTAAAATAATCAAGAATGCATATGGTTTAAAGAAATAAAGGTACAGATGAGGGAAACAAATATTAACAACAAATATTAACTGCCTGGATTGACCATATGTTTTCCTGATGTATCTATAGTTACTGTGCTCCATGAATATTTTACTTAATGTTTAGAGTATTTGAAATAATTTATTATCTCAATTTTGGCTGTTCTTTGGTCAGTTTGAGTTTTTAAGATTTTTTTATTGTTTTAAAGTTTCCTACGTGAATACAGCAAATTTATAATATTTTCACACCTTAGTCTCCAATCCCATCTCTCCCCTCTTCCCCTTATAAACCTCCTTCTTCGCTCTCAGTCTCCCTCCTCTTTTCATGTTTTTGTTTTTGCATTGTGTGGCCCACCAAGTTTCATCTGTGTTCTCTTTGATGCTATGTGTCTAAATACTTGCTGGACCACGAATCATGTATCACTTTGTATACCACTGTGGAAAGTATCTTGCCTTCCCACAATCTAGCATAAACCCTCAGCACTCTGTCAAAGGGGTGTGGGGTCTCTTCAGATCTTGTCTCTTCCATGGTGAGATATTGACAGGCTAAATCTTGTGCAGGTTTATGGATATGCACATTCTGTAGTGAGTTCATGGATGCAACAGCACTGCCTGGTTTAATTTTATAACCTCATGAGGACTGGTTATTTTTAATTTTAGGAAATGGCTGTCCTTTTGTGTGCATGCATGCATGTGTTTTGCATGTGGGTGGGTGTACATGTGTGTGGGGGCATGTATACAAGAGGGCACTTTGAGTGTGTGTGCCTGTGGAGGCCCAAGGGTGACTTCAGTAATCATCCTGGATTGCTCTACCATCTTACTGCTTTGATGTGGGTTTTTCCAGTCTCTTCCTTCCAGAGCTGGAATTGCAAGCAATTACCACATCCACCTGACATTTGTACATGAGATCTCAGGTCCTTTTGCTGGTGAGACAAAGATATTAACCATTAAGCCATCTCTGCAGGCCAGATTGGTCTTTTTAAAGATATACTATGTGATGGGCGAATATATGTGTTTGTGGGTATGTATGTGCATGGTGTGTGTGTGTGCACGTGTGTGTGTATCCATATGCATGTGTGTGGACACATGTGACGTGATGTGTGTGGAAGTCAGAGGATGACCTCTTTCTTCCATTTCCATATCATTTGAGGTTGACTTCATGACAACTATATAAGCCCTGGATCTTCAGACGATTCTCAGTCTCCAACTCCCGTTTCCTATAGACGGACTAGGATTATATATTTTTTTCCTAAAAATACATTTTTATTTTATTTTTGTGGTATCATATGCATTTTTATTTTTATTTTTTATTTCCACTCATACAAACTTAACAGGTACACCGGTCCCCTCCCTCCTTCCAAACCCCCCACCCTCTTCCCTCCTCATCCCCCACCACTCTTCCCTCTCCATCCCCCAGTGCCTCCCCCTCCCATCCCCGGAGCATCCTTTAATGTGCATGCCAAACTCTCCTCTGGGTCCTCCTCTCCCATGAGGTGCAAAGACCCAGTGGCATTTCTCAGAACCCTTTCCTGTGTTCCCGTTAAGCATAGGAACACTACTGTGGCTGTCAATCCCTTGCCTCCAAAGATCCTAGTGCCTTTAGCAAATGCTAGGCTTTGTGAGGTCAATAGTGTGTTGGACACTGTGCAGGGCATGCAAAGTCCAATTATGATTGCTTCAGCCCTAACTTGTGTGGAGTATCTTGCATATCATTGCTCCTCCCATCCTTGTGCTCTTACAATCTTACCGCCCCCTCTTCCGCAAAATTACAGATTCTAAAGCCAGTGTATCTGGTTGTCCATGGGATCTGTGGATCCTGAACTCAAGTCATCAGGATAGTGCAGCAAGCACCTTTACCTGCTGAGTCATCTCCCCAGCTTACATTGATTTTCAATATCTAATTTATTATCACTCCTGTTTGTTATGAATTTCATTTTCATTGTATTATTTTCATATTGTACTTCATTTGGGTGGTAAATAGAAAGTCACATTACAGAAGAAATTGTATAACAATATTGATCTCATTTCCCATGTATTAAATACTATACTGACAGGGATAGAACAAGAGATTGGACTTGTGAGAAATCAGGATTCATCTGTTTTGTGACTATATCCAAACCTTATTTCTTATTTTATAATCAAAAAGGGAAATGTGGGAGCTGGAGAGATGGCTCAGAGGTTAAGACTCTGTCTCGAAAGCAGAAGGTCTTGAGTTTGTATCGCAAGTCCCACATAAAGAGATGCCTGACAGAAAGGCAGTAGCCTGCACTTCTAGCCCTGGTGGGTGGAGCCTGGGAAATCCCAGAGTGAAGCAAGAAGGAAGTAGAAGCAATCCAGAATGATTCTCAAAGTCACCCTTGATCCTCCACAGTGACACACAGTGACCACACACATACACATCAAATAAATAGTTTTTTTAAAAAAGGGAAATGTGGGGCCCCAATGACAGTTACTTTGTATATTTTTTTCTTTACTTTTCATTGGAAATATATTTAAATCTCAGCTAACTGTACTGTAAGAGACTTTGAATACTCAACCAAGAAAAGTGGGGTCTTGAAATATAAAACACATTTTATGCTGTTGTTATTGCAAACTGAGGTCTTTTGTATAATTTTGATAATTCTTTGTGTATCCCTAACAAGAGTCAATGGAGTTACTTGAAGGTACTTAAAGGTAGTCAGAATTCTGAATATGATACAGAATTTTAACAGCTTTTAACTTGTATCTTAACATTTTTAATATCAAAAGTAACAGTAATCTAATTGGTCAGACGAGGCTAACATCTTCCCATTTTCTTAATAGGAAGAATTTTATTAATCTGGGGATTTTAAGAGTTCGGATTTAAAATAAAATTACCTTAAATGGATTTTTAATTGAAAATAAGAACTAGAATTTTATCCAAATTATATGAACAATGAGAGAATTATTTTACAAAGGCAGTAAAATATTTTAATATTTTTTAACATGAAGACTTGGTTTAAGTAAAACAAGAGGTTTGGGTAGACAGCTTTAACAATAACATAATCAATGTGAAGCCTATAATATTACCCTCTTTTGCAACTTACTAAAGGCAAGATTAGCATTTTTCTATCCTTTCAAATTATAACAAAGAAAATTCCAAATATCTCAGACAATTTTCGAATATCAAAATACAATGATTTAAGAAATAGTAAAAATTAATGTAAATCTTGTTAAAGGAGTTTTGAGTTTACTTACTGGGATACTTAGCTATATATACATTTGAAGATTAGTGTCACCCAGCATTTTTGAAATCTACATGGATATTTTTGTAGAAGTTGACACAAGCTTAAGGTAAGAAATATGAATCTCATAATTCATCCGAAATTTTGCAGCAACCTTTTCCCTCTAGGCTCAAAATGAGTCTTAGATCTGATGTCTTTTGTTTTACAATTGATGAAACATCTGATTTTAGCTTTTGCTCTTCTAGCTTTTCATCTTATAGGAGCTCATTGTGGAAAGACTCTGTAATCAATTTTTGGTTATGTTTTAAAATTCTGTATGATAGTGCATAATATCTTTCTTTAACGGAAGTGGCTCATACTTTTTCAACATAAGCCCCAGGATTTATTTTAGAAGTAAATAACGAATGTTTTCCAAAAGGGGAGATCTTATATTTGAAATACTAATGGGAGTGCCTTGGACTAAGGAGGCCAAATGCATTAGTCAGTTTTGACAGTTGATGTCATTTGCTTATTTAATCACCAATCTAAAGGACTGGAGATCATAGTTGAAATGAAAATTGGACATAGGTCAAATTTTACAAATAAATTTAATTATTTGTCCACTTAAAAGGGTTCTTTGATCACTATATCATTTAGCAGGAATGCTAAATTCTTTTTATTGGAATCTCTTAAGTCAGTGCTATGCCACAAGAGGAATTTCAGCCCAATGCGATGGAAAAACATGCACACTTAGCATTTGGATAAAATATAATCACAAAGTTCCAAATAGCTCTTCTATAAGTATTATTATATGTGACCTTCCTAGCAGAAGCATAGATATACTAAAGAGAGACTGTTGTTTCCTTCCTTTCAAGTATTGAAACACTGGACCCTAAAGAACTAGAATTCCCCTAGAACTCATGTTGGGAGAAGGAGAAGGCTTGAAACATGTTTTCACGAAGAGTTGGAATTTGCCTTCCAAGAAGAGATTTGACATATCTCTGACAGCTTGTTACTGCCTTGTAGTAGGAGGAACAGAAATGTGATGGATCACTGACAGTGATGGGTCAGTGACATACAGGAGCACAACTTGATTAGGGTGTGTGTGTGTGTGTGTGTGTGTGTGTTCTTTTCTATTTAAATCTAAGCCTCATGTTAGGACCCTGAAGATGGGCCTGGAACAGTCACTGGAACTCTTGATTTGCTCCTTTTAATGTGGCTTTTCTGTCTTTTACTATTACTTGTCAGGTTTGCTGTTGTTGTTGCTTGCTTGTGAGACAGAGCCCTGTGAGTCCCAGGCTAGCCTTAAGTTCTATATTTCACTAAAGACTTTTGATTTCCCTGCTTCTGTTTTCAAGCATTGGAATTGCAGGAACATACCACCACACCCAATTTCACACAGTGCTGCAGATGGAACCCATGACTTTGTGCATGGTAAACGAATACTCTACCAACTGAGCTCCATCTCGAGTCCTTACTTGTCTCTTTGTCTTCCTAGGGATGGGTGGTCAAGTCTAGCTTGTTAGACTATCAGGGCCCAGGCTTCAACCCTAATGACTCCAGTAACATTAAGAGTAGAACAATATATTTTAAAAAGTTTATTTTTGTAAACAGAGAATCATTCACCAATTATATATAAGAGTATTTAATTGTGTTTGGGTGCTTGTGTGTGTGCGTGCATGTGTGTGTGTGTGTGTGTGTGTGTGTGTGTGTGTGTGTGAAAGCCTTTGAGTGTGTGTGCCTGTGGCGGCCCAAGGGTCACATTGGGAATCACCCTGGATTTTCCTGACTCCTTATAATTTGCTCTGGGGTTTTCCAGGCTCTGTCTTCTAGGGTTGGAAGTGCAGGCCACTGCCATTTCTGTCTGGCATTTTCTTGTGGGATATGGGATCTCAACTCAAGTCCTTTTGTCTGGGTGGCAAAGGCTTTAACCCCTTAGCCACCTCCCCAACCAAGGGTATTGAATTTTGACCTTAGAAATTTGAATAACCTTTAATTATAGTTAATGTACCCATGCCATACCATCGTTTTTAAGTTTTAACTTTCATAACCTTTTTATGACATACTTCAGCCTTCTCCTTCTGTCTGCATCTGTCTTTTTATTTTGGAACAATACTTTAGCGTAAACTAATTTACGATCTATTTTAGCAACTTATCCCAATTGTATGACCGAGTACATGACAAGAAGAAAACTTAAAGGGGAAGAGGTTTAATTGGTTCACAATTCCAGGTCACAGTCCATCATTGTGAAAAAGTTAAAGCAGCCTGAACTGAAGCAGCTGGTCATATCATGTCCACAGCAAGAACAGAAAGCAATAAATCAATACATGCACGTTTGCTGGTGTTCAGCTTTCTTTAGTTTTATGTAGTTCTGGATTGTCTGCCTAGGGAATGGTTCTGTCCACCATGGGCTGGGTCTTCATTTAGTTACAATCCAAACAAATCTATCCAGAGGCCAACCTTAAAACAGAGATCTGTTCTCATGTGTGCCCAGAGGCCTGCCTTGTAAATGCAAGGTTCTTATAACATACCAAAACACGTGCATGGGATGCTTTAGAGCAAAGCAGGGGAGCTTCTGTTACATATTTCAGATGTTACCTGATGACATCGTAACCTTTCAATTGGTAGAAACTAAAGGTCTGTTTGACCATTTCAATGGGATTTTACTTAATAGTCACAGGAGAGATGTTTGTTCCAAAACAGAGGTGGACAGTGAATGATCACTAAGGGGATTGACGATAGCTCAAGATAATTTGGCTCCAGGCATGTTACATCCCAACTCTCCACGATCACCAAAATTCTAATGAGGTGATTAGTCTTACATGGGTACAGTTTTCTTTTCCCGTAGGAACTTCAGTTCATCCCCCTTCCAATGGGGACCAAATGGTGGACTGAATTGCAGGTCAGCTCTAGTCACCTCCCAACCCCATGTTCTCTCAAACCTTTCCACCCCTGCATGGTGAGTGACGAATAAATCTGCAGATGGACTATCTGAATAGTTACTACAAACTATCGGCTCAGATCCTTTACTGTGGTTGAGAACAACCTTACCCACACGTATACCAATGAAAATTCTATCTCAGGACAGCTCAAAGAAAGGAAAATCAATCAGGCAAGCTCAGCTGTTTTCGAGTTTCATTTTATTTTAAAACTTCTAATTAGGGCCTGGAAATTTGGCTTCATGGTAAACCTCAAATATGTGAGGGGTCCTGGTTCGATCTCCAACATGACAAAAAAAACCCACTTTAATATATGTAAAACCATACATATACATAACAATGATGTTTTATTAATACTGCTGTGCACTCATTGGCTCTCAAGTAAGGTCAGAGCTGGGGTAGTTGGTTGGGATAGGTATCATACATAAAATTGAAAACATATTATTTAATTCTCTTCTATTGGAGGATAAAGGCCAGTTAATTTTGGCTCTGGCCAACTCTGGAAGTTGAAGTGGACTGAAGCTCATTAAATTTCTCCAATGATGACAGGATGATTGGGATGTCCAGACTGTAGGTCTGCTCAGCCACCCTCTGGGGCTGCCTAGATCCCAGTAAATAAAGTCTCTCCTAGCTTCCCCTCCCTCTTCAGGGGAGAGTTCTCTGTTTTGTTTTTTGACTCAACTCATTTTTTTTAACCAGAGTGTGGTTTCAAATTAAGCAGGACCAAAACTGTTATTCACTGGGGTAAGTATAACCAAGAACCCCTTGCCACTGACAAAAGTGGAATCAAAGTCTAAAAATTCAAATTCAAGTGGTGAGGAGGTTCTTTTATCCTCCCAAAATCTCACCAGCCCCAAGGCTGGAAAGTATGTTTAATATTTATGTGGTTCAAAATACACTTGGCATGGCCTGGAGGAGGGTGTGGTTCTATCAGCAAAATACTTTCAGATAGTGTTTTGTTTTAGAACCACAACAAGAGGATGCCTGCACTTACACATTGTTGGCATTTCAAGAATTATTTTGCCAGGGTCCCAAAGTGCATCCCTTGCAACCAAACAACTTAATGGCTTTGTTGTCAACCTTGTCAGTCATTTCTGTTTTCCTTTGCACTGTATTTCACTAATGCGAAGTGCAAACAGGGAGGTTCAGGAAGCTTAACCTGGGCCGACAGATAAGCTTGGGAAGTTAGTGTCATCCACTGGGCAGTTCCCACTGAGCGAGTGAAGCCCCCACCAGAATGTATGGCCACCAGAAGGAGGCTACAGCCCCTGCCTGCCCATTTACTTTGGAGGTAGTCCAGGAGGAAGGCTCTGACAATAAGCTGGGAAGCAGTAACTTGCTGAATACCCGGAAATCTCAGCTCTCAGCCCAAGTGCTAAATGTGTGCCAGAACTGACTTTGAGCATCTGTGAAGTAGATTTTTGGTGATGGATCCGGAGCTCCTCCCTTGTTAAGGTGGAAAAGGATAAGGGACAGTATTATGTTAGTCACAAGCAGGGAACCCCACACCCCTGAGCAATACCTGAAAACATTTAAAGGACAGGTAAAAATTTACAAGCGCAGTTCAAGGAATAGAAGTGAGGGGACCATGTCAGTTTCCAGACATAGTTGGGAGAATCGGGGCTCCTTACCTGACATGAAAGGACTCAAGAGTGCAGAAGAAGGCGGAGCCGCAAGTTCGCTTTGTTGAGCCTTCTGTTCTCAAACTTTAAAGCCAGCAGGAAGTGAATTCTCCCCCCACGCACGCACTGTAGTTTCAAAGGTTGAAAAGAGTTTGATTAAAATGCTGAGAGTGTGTCTTCCTGAGTTATTCTCCTGAAGCTAGGGGTGCCTCCACTGATTTCAAGCGTGTAATCTAGGTGACACAGACTGGAATGCTACCAGGGAAGAGTTTCTCTTTGATGGAACTGATGCTATTAGTGGGTCAACCGGCTGCATTTAGGACCTGACTGTTAATTTAAACAGTCAGAGCAAAGCACATAAAACACATCCAAACAAGTGGAGCATGACAGAATCTTTAAAGAAAACTCTTATTAAAAGTGGAAGCCAGTTTGCGATTTCACTGAGTATTAAGAAATGGGCTTATACTTCAATGTGGAATTTCACATTCATTTGAGGAGAAAGGGAGGAGGGAGGAAAAGAGAGAGAAGAGAGAGAGAGAGAGAGAGAGAGAGAGAGAGAGAGAGAGAGAGACCACAGCCACAGCAGTGCTTGTGGAGGTCAGAGGACAACTTTTGGAAGTCACTTTTCTTCTTCCACTATATGGGTTTTTGGGAATCAAACTCAGGTCATCAGATTTGCTAGTAGGCACCTTACCAACTGAGCCAATTCACTAGCCCTATGCTATAATTTTTTTTAAAAAAGAAAAACATCTTTTAATGCATGCTTTTTTAACACAGTAAGATGTAGAAATGTCTACGATTTTCACATGAATAGTGCCATTGGATTTTCAATGATTTGCTTCTTCCTATTGTACATGTTAGGTCTCTAATAGTTTCAAGCTATGAACAAATGGAAGGGCCCAGGCTTGTCTCAAACAGCACAGTAAATGTTTTTCTTTCTCCCCAGACTGTGGGTAAGTAGAAATGGTTCAGACTCAAAAGTTTAGCAGCTTACTATTTAATTTTTCACTGACACACTTTTGACCAGTGGCAAAGGAGAACACAGCTTGGGCCAGCAGACAGCTCAGCTAGTAAGGTACTGAGGACCTGAGTTCAATCCCCAGAAGCTCACATGGTGGAAGGAGAAAATTGATTTCCAAAAGTTGTCCTCTGACTTCCATGTGTGCGTGCTTTCTCTCTCTCTCTCTCTCTCTCTCTCTCTCTCTCTCTTTCTCTCTCTCTCTCTCTCTCTCTCTTTCTCTCTTTCTCCAAATAAGTAAAACATTTAAAAAATCTTAATTTGAATGGAAATCAACTTTCCAGGTAGTTTTAAAAACATGTTTTGCATGCTAACTAAAATTTTTTTAAAAAATCATACTGTCTTATGTGGTGGCACATGCCTACAATCCCAGATCTTGAGAGCAAGAAAAGGACTAGGAGTGCATCGTCCTTTGCTACGCAAGTTCAAGGCCATCTTAGGCTGCACGGGAACCTGTCTCAAAAATCTCAAAAATAAATAAGCAAAATTAAAGAAAAAAAAATTATCACAAAACCTGTAGATAACAATGTTTCATAAGAGAGTGCAAAGATTTTGTATGACCCATCAGTTGGTCTGGGAGTACTCACCACAGATGTTTATCAGGAAAGAGGTTTTGAGCTGGCAACATTTAGCACTTGATTAGTCATCGACTTAGTCATTGACAAAACTGTCCTGAGTTATTGCCAAGCTTATTTTCAGGCCTTTAAAGCCACCCAAGGGAAGAACTGAACACATTACACAAGGAAACAGTGGCGGTAGAATGTTTCTTTACTTTTTACTTTGAAATATTACAAACTCACGGGAAGTTACATAAACAACACACTCAGGTCCAGCATACCTTTCACCTATCTTCCCCAAGGCGATATCTTATATGTAGATTACTATCAATATTGAGAAATTAACATTGGTACAATCTACAGACCTAATATTCCATTTTCAAGTTTTTACATGCACTTATTTTGTGTATGCATATGCATCAATCTGTGTGATCATATCATATTTAGTCTTGTATAAACACCACCACAGCCAAGACAGAGGATCATTGTATCAATACAAATCGTAGCACCAACTAGTTATGATCCCACCCCCTACCCCATCCTGTCACTTTTTTTAACTAACACTAATTTATTCTCCATCTCAGTAATAGTATTATTTTCAGGATTGTTATAAATGGAATTGTGCATCATATAATCTTTCACTGAGTACTTTTTTTAACTTTTTTTTTTACTTTTTTCACAAGTGCAGTTCTCTGCAGATAAATCTATATTGTTTTGTATAATGATAGTTTGTTCCTTTATATGGTCATATAGTACTTCACAGAATCAGTATAGTAGTTTAATCACTCACCAGTTGAAGGACATTTAGATTTGTTTCAGATTTGGTTTTTTTATAACTAAAACAGCTAATAATGTTAATGTATTAGTTCTTAAATATATGTTTTAGAGCCACAACTGGTCAAAGTGCAGACAATAAATGACTATTGATTTCTCAGTTCTAAACGGGATAGCAAAATCATTACCACCCCAAGTGTCAGAGAACCTTGTGAAAGAGGGGGTAGTAAGAATATAAGAGCTTGAGGGTGGGAAAGGATGTTGTCAGACAATATTATCTGGTTATGAGAGGGCTGCCACACACAAGAACTCACTGCAAAGCTGTCCACTTCCACAAGATGTGTGCACAATAGTTGGCCTATGAACATTTCTCCAGGCGTGAAAAAAGAAACACTATACCTTCAAGAAAGACTATTTAAGGCTAATGCAGACAGGAGAAGGGGAACTTCTTTACTCCGTGATTTACTCACTGATAAGGCATCCATGCCACAGCAAGTACTAAAGCATTTGCCAGTACAGAAATCCCAGATGAAACCCAGTTGGCCACATGTAAAGATGGGAAAGTAGGGCTGGAGAGGTGGCTCAGGGGTTAAGCCTCCGCCTTGCAGGCAGAAGGTCCTGAGTTCAGATCCCAGATCCCACCTATAGACGCCAGGAGGAAGTGGGGGCGGCCTGCATTTCCGGTCCTGGTAGAGCAGAGCCTGTGAATCCCGGGGCAGAAGGAGGTGGAGGCGTCCATGGTGGTTCGCGAATCCGTCCGTGGTTCTACACATACACACACACACACACACACACACACACACACATATGCACATACATATGTACATATGCACAATTGAATAAATAACAATAAAAAAAATTTTTAAAAGATGGGAAAGTAGAAGGGAGACTGGCTGGAAAGGAGAAAGTACTACATGGGACAAGAGGGGATGGAATTGGGTAGTAAGGGGTGAAAACATAAATTCATTGTATTTGTGTATGAGAGTTCAAAGAATAAAAATGAAAACATTAATAAAAATAAAAAATATAAAAAATAATAAAATATTTTATTGGGATATAATCATTATATATAATGGGCTTCATAAAGATATTTTCATATGAGTATATCATGAACTTTGATTGTATTATCCCCTCATGCTCTCCTTTCTCTTTCCTGCTAGACCCCTCTGTTTCTGCCATAGTTTAGCATCTGCTTTCATGATTTTATGTCTATATAAAATCTAGGATCCATAGATGAGAGACCACATGTGATATTTGTATTTCTGTACCTGACTTTGGCACTCAATATGTTTATCATGTTCCATTCATTCTCTGTATGTATATTACATGATTTCATTCTTCTTTATGCTGAATGAAACTCCATTGTGTGCATGTATCACATTTTATTTGTCCATTCATCTGTTGATGGACACCAAGGTTGATTCCATAATTTAGCCATTGTGGATAGTGCTACAATAAGCATAGATGTGGAAGTATCTCTATGATATGTTCACTTAGAATCTTTCAGATATAAACCCAGGTGTGATGTAATTGAGCCATAGGGAAGAAAGAGACAGGGCCTCATGTAGCCCAGGCTGGTCTTGAACTCACAGCCAAGGATAACTTCTGATCCTCTTGCCTCCATCTTCTGAATGCTGGGATTACAAGTGCATTTCTGGTTTTATAGGTGCTGAAGTAGTTGAACCTAGGACTGTTGTCCATTAATTAAATAAGAACTCTACCAACTGAGTTGCATTCCTCAGCCCCTATTTTTTTTAGAAACTTCCACAGTGATTTTCATAGTGATAGTACACGTTAATATTCCTACCAAACAAGGTATAAGAGTTCACCTTCATCCTTGCCAGCATTTGTTATTTGCTTTGTTAATGATAGCCATTCAGACTGAGGTTAGATGGAATATCAATGTAGTTATAATCTGAATCTCTCAGATGGCTAAGGATGCTAAGCATTTTTATATGTATATCAGCCATTTGTATTTCTTTTGAGAGCTATTTCATCGACTCGTTTATTGATCATATTATTTTGTTTCTTGACATTTAATTTCATCAGTATTTAATATATTCTATATACTAATCCTCTTCCCAGTGTATAATAGCAAAAAAAAATCTCCTATTCTGTAGAGCCATCTGAGGATAGCTGTGAAACTGTAAACTGACTTTAAAAATTCTGAGATTTCCCTGGCATTTTTTTCTGTGATTTGGTGATGAAGTTCTTGACCATGAACTTTCCATATGAAGACATAGTGTTATGATATCAACAGGCTGGATGCACCTGCTAGATTCTCTCTTGACTTGATTGTTTCCTTTTTGGATTTCGTGCAATCCCATTTGTTGATTCTTAAATGTATTTTCTTTTTTTTTAAATTTTTTTATTATTATTATTTATTCAATTGTGCGCATGTGCGTGTGTATGTGCGTGCGCGTGTGTCTGTGTGTGTCTGTATGTGTGTGTGTCTGTGTATGTGTAGAACCACGGACGAATTTGCGAACCACCATGGACGCCTCCACCTCCTTCTGCCCCGGGATTCACAGGCTCCGCCCTACCAGGACCAGAAGCGCAGGCCGCCCCTGCTTCTGCCTGGCGTCTATACGTGGGATCTGGGATCCGAACTCAGGACCTTCCGCCTGCAAGGCGGAGGCTTAACCCCTGAGCCACCTCGCCAGCCCCTTAAATGTATTTTCTAAGCAATTGGAATTCTTTTCAGAAAAATCCTTGCTTATGCCTATTTCTTGAATTGTTTTCCCTACTTTTTCTCCCTTCACTTTTAACATTTTTTATCTTAAATTGAAGCCTTGGATCTATTTTAAATTGATTTTTGTGCAGGATCTAGTTCTATCCTGCATGTGGGCATCCAATTTTCTCACACCATTTATTGGAGGGTGCTGCACTCTATGTTTTTGCACTCTATGTGTTTAGCCCCTTATCAAGAATCAGACGATAGAGCTGGGTCCACTATTCCACTGAGCTGCCTGTCTGTTTTATGTCAGTACCATGTTCTTTTTGTCACTGTGACTCTGCAGTGTAAGTTGAAATCAGATATAGCTCTATCCCCAGCATCATTCTCTTTGTTCAGGATTGCTTTGACTATTTGGGTATGTACAAGTTTTTTTAAATTTCTTTCTGTTATCATTGATATATGTATGTGGTTGTGTATAATTGGGAGAAATATGTGTCACAGCATGCATGTGGAAATCAAAGGACAACTTTTATGCAATTAGTTCTCTTCTTCCACGTTTATGTGAGTTCCACAGCAAGCATCTTTACACGCTAAGCCATCTTAATGGTCCTGTATGGTTTTTTTTCTCCCACATTTTATTTTTTCCTAATCATACAAGCTCAATAAGTACCCACATCCTCTCCCTCCTTCCTCCCCTCCCCAGTTGTCCCCCCGTGCACTCTTCCCCTTTCCCTCCTTCCTTTCCCCCCCCTCCCTGTCCCTCTCCTACTGCCTCCCCTTTCCTCCCTCCCATTCCCTGGAGCATCCGTTTGTGTGAACGCCAAACCTCCCTCAGAGTCCTCCACCCTAGTGAGGGTTCAGGACTCAGTGGCATAGTCTTGAGCCCCTTCTTGGGCTCCCCATTAGTATGTGAACTCTATGATGACTGTTTAATTCCTTGCCTCTAAGGATCTTACTGCCTAGAGCCTTCTCCCCTGTGATCCATGCTAGACTTTGGGGCGGGGAGTCATTGACATGTCAGCTATTGTGCAGGTCAGGCAAAGTTCAATTCTGGCTACTGCGGCCCTAGCTTGTGTGGAGTATTTTGCATATCATTGGTCCTTCCCATCTTTAGGCTCTTACAATCTTGCTGCCTCCTCTTGTGCAAGGTTCCCTAAGTTTTAGGATGGGGAGAGATTTGTCTGGTCTGGTTCCAGGTGATTAATTTAGGGTCTTTGGTGTTCTGAGTTATGGTTTGTTGTTTTCAGTTTTGCTGCTCCTCCACCACCCTTGGCTGCATCCCGATTGGTATGGAAGGTCACCTCCTAACCAAAGATAAAAGACCGTTTAAATGAAGATCTTATTATAAGAGGAGACTCAAAGGTAGATGGAAGAATAGGAGTAGGACACAGCAGTGGGGGGGGGTGAGTGTCCCATTTACTGGATGGTTACCATCTATCTGCCAGTCCCTATATCCTCCCTGATTGGTGAGATCAAACCTGTTCAGTTGCAAGTGACCAGAAAAGGAAGTGACAATGAGCTGCACCAGATGTCTTGCTACTTACATACTTTACCTTGGCCTATTTTCTCTACTGAAGCGGGATCCCTTATCTCTTTTTTTTTTTTTAGCTCCTCATTCCCCTTCCCTCCGTCTATAATCCTTTATTATTACAGTGGGTATTACAGAGATTTATCTTTGAATATGTCATTAAGTGGGTTTGGAACTAGGATCCACTTATTAGGGAATACATACTGCATCTAACTTTTTGTGTCTGGGATACTTCACTCAATATAATTTTTTCTAATTCCATCCATTTCCTGGCAAATTTCATTAATTCATCATTTTTGATGACTCAGTAGAATTCCATTGTATAAATGTACCATATTTTCATTATCTGTTTGTCAAATGTTGGGCATTTGGGTTGATTCCATGACTTTGCTATTGTAAATAGTGCTGCAATGAACATGGTTATGCCCATGACACTGTAGTGAATTTCTGCATTATGGGGAATTATTCCCAGAGGTGGTATAGCAGGATCATATGGCATTTCAATATTTAACTTTTTTAGAAATTGCCACCAACAATTTACAGAAGTTCCCTTCTCTCTATATCCTCTCCAGCATTTGGTGTTGTTTGTATTATGGATTTTTGCCATCCTGACCAGGGTGAGATGATATCTCAGGGTGATTGTAATTTGCATTCCCCTGATGGCTAAGGATGTGGAGCATTTTTAAAGATATTTGCTAGACATTTCAATTTTGTCCCTAAAAAAGTTTCTTTTGAGTTCGAAGGCCCATTTTTTTAAATTGGGCCATTTGTCTCTTTGGTGTTTAGTTTTTTAAACTAGTTTTTAGTTCTTTGTGCACTCTGGATAATAGAGCTCTATCAGATATGTGGTTAGTGAAGATTTTCTCCCATTCTGTGGGTTGTCTTTTTGCTCAATTTACAATCTCTTTATCAGAACAGAAGCTCTTTAATTTCATAAGATCCCATTTGTTGAGTTTTGGTTCTAGCGACTGTGCTATTGGATTTCTGTTTAGGAACTGTTGGCCTAGCCCAATCAGCTCAAGGGAGTTCCCTACCATTTCAAATAGGGTCTTTATCGTCTCTGGCCTAATATTAAGGTCCTTGATCCATCTGGAATTAATTTTTGTGCATGGTGACAAGTAAAGGTCCAGTTTTAATCTGCATGTGGATACCCACTTTTGCCAGCACCATTTGTTGAAGATGCTGTTCTTTTTCCATTGAATCTTTCGGACCCCTTTATCAAAGATCAAATGGCTGTAATCTTGTGGGCTTATGTCTGGGTCTTCAGCCCTTATCCATTGATCTACATGTTTATTTTGGAGCCAATATCAGGATGTTTTTATTACTATGGATTTGTAATATAAGTTAAGGTTTGGTATGGTGATACCTCCAACAGTGTTTTTGTTACTAAGGATTGTTTTTGCTATCTTGGGCCTTTTGTGCTTCCATATGAATTTTGAGATTGTTTGGTCAATTTCTTTAAAGAATTGCTTGGGTATTTTAATTGGTATAACATTGAATCTGCCCATCCAGTAATATGGTAGGTCTTTCCACCTTCTAGTATCTTCTGTAATTTCTTTCTTAGGGTTTTAAAGTTTTCCTTATAAAGGTCTCTCACTTCTTTTGTTAGATTTATACCAAGGCGGTTCATTTTGTTAGGGGCTATAGTAAATGGGATTATTTCTCTTAGGACTTTTTCACTTTTTTTATCCTTGCCGTATAGGAAGGAAGGCCACTGATTTTTGCACATTTATTTTGTAACCTGCTACCCTGCTGAACTTCTGTATTAGTTCCAGGAGTTTCCTGGTGGAGTTTTTAGGATCACTCAGGTGTACGATCATGCCATCTGCAAATAGAGATAACTTGACTTCTTCCTTTCAGATCTGAATCCCCTTTATCTCCCTCTCTTGTCTTATGGCTCTAGCTAAGACTTCAAGTACAATATTGAATAGAAGCGGTGAGAGTGCATCGGAGAGGAGGACCCAGAGGAGAGTTTGGCATGCACATTAAAGGATGTTCCGGGGATGGGGAGGGGAGGCACTGGGGGATGGGGAGGGGAGGAAGAGGGGAGGAGGTACAGGGGGATGGGGGCTTGGCGGGACGGGGGGACCAGTGTACCTGTTAAGTTTCTATGAGTGGAAATAAAAAAAAAGAAGTGGTGAGAGTGGATGTGGACAGCCTTGTCTTGTTTCTGATCTAAGTGGGAATTCTTCACGTTTTTCCTCATTTAGTATAATCCTTGCTGTTGGCTTGTTGTATACAGCTTTTATTATGTTGATATAAGTTCTTTCCATTCCAACTTTCTCTAGGGTTTTGATCATAAAAGGCTGTTGGATCTTGCAAAAGCTTTTTCTGCATCTATCGAGACTATCATGTGGTCTTGAACTTTGGACTGGTTTATATGGTAAATTACATTTATTGATTTGCATATGTTGAATCAACCTTGTGTGCCTGGGATAAAGCCTATTTGATCCCCGCGGATGATCTTTTTGATATGTTTTTGAATCCGATTTGCTAAGACTTTGTTGAGAATCTTTGCATCTGTGTTCATCGGCCTAGAGTTTTCTTTTTTAAGTGTATCTTTATTAGGTTTTGAGATTAAGACGATATTAGCTTTACAGAAGGAATTTGGTAGTGTTCCTTCCTTTGCTATTTGATGGAACAGTTTAAGGAGTATTGGTGTTATTGACTCCTTAAATGTCTGGTAGAACTCTGTACTGAATCCATCTGGTCCAGGACATTATTTTGTGGGAAGAATCGAGATAACTTCCTCAATTTCCTCATATGTTATAGGACTATTTAAATAATTCACAACTTCCTGATTCGATTTAGGTAAGTTGTGTTTACTTAGGAATTCATCCATGTCTTTTGTGTTGTCATATTTCACAGAGTATAAGTTTTTGAAATATGATGTTATAATTCTCTGGATTTCTTGGGTCTCAGTAGTGATTACTCCATTTTCAATTCTAATTTTGTTAATTTGGGTTTTCTCTATCTTGCTTTTGGTTAATTTAGCTAGGGGTGTATCAATCTTATTGATTTTTTCAAAGAACCAGCTTTTTGACTGGTTGATTTTCTGTATTGTTTTCCTAATCTCAATGTTGGATATTTCTTCCCTTATTTTGCTAATCTCCTCTCTTCTGCTGCTTTTGGGATCAGATTGCTCAAGTTTCTCTAAAGCTTTAAACTGCATTGTTAAGTTATTTATTTCTGAGGTTTCCATTTTTTTGATGTAGGCATCACGAGCTATGAACTTACCTCTTAGGACAGCTTTCATTGTGTCCCAGAGATTTTGGTAAGTTGTATTTTCATTATCATTCACTTTCAGGAAATCTTGAATTTCCTTTGTAATTGCTTCCTGAATCCATTTCTCATTCAGCATCATAGTGTTAAGTTTCCAGGAGTTAGTGTATTTTCTCTTGTTTGATGTGTTGTGGATGTCCAGCTTTAGGCTGTGGTGGTCTGATAGGGCACAGGCTATAATTTCAACTTTCCTGTATATGTGTAGACTCGTTTTGTGGCCCAATATGTGATCTATTTTGGAGAAAGTTCCATGTGCTGCTGAGAAAAATGTGTATTCTTTGGTACGTGGATGAAAAGTTCGATAGAGATCTGTAAGGTCCATTTCTTTAAGGGTTTGATTAAGTTCCAAAGTGTCTCTGTTAAGCTTTTGACCTGTTGATCTATCCCATGATGAGAGGACAGTGTTGAAATCCCCAAGAATTTTCGTTTGGGGGTTGATTTCTCACTTTAGACACTGTAGGGTTTTCTTGATGAATGTGGAGGGGCCCATACTGGGTGCATATATGTTCAGTATTGTGAAGTCTTCCTGGTGAATTGTACCTGTGACTAAAATGTAGTATCCATCTGTGTCTCTTATGATTTTTTTTTTGGTTTGAAGTCCACTTTGTCCAACAGGCTATCCCTGCCTGTTTCCTGGTTCCATTAGCTTGCAAGATTTTGGACCAGCCTTTCATTTTTAGGATGTGCTTATCTTTTGTGGTGAGATGAGTTTCCTGAAGGCAACAGATTGATGGGTTGTGGTTTTTAATCCAAGTTTGTAATCTGTGTCTCTTGATTGGTGAGTTAATACCATAGACATTTCATGTTATAATGGAGAGATTATATTTAATTCTGGACAATTTTTATGTTTAGTGGATTTTGTAAGTATACTGTTTGGCATTTATATTTTGGTGGTGTTATACTTCCCTTCTGTCCTCCTGGATACGCTTGTTTTTTTCTTCAAGCTTGAGTATCATTTCTAGCATTTTTTGAAGGCCTCGTTTGGTATACATGTATCCCTTCACGTTGTCTTTGTGCTGGAAAACTTTTCTTTCTCCCTCGATCATGACAGATAGTTTTGCCGGGTATATCAGTCTGAGTTGGCATTTTTGCTTATTTAATACTTGAAGTACGTCTCCCCAAGCTCTTCTTGCTTTTACTGTTTCCATTGAGTAGTCATTTGTTATCTTAATAGGTTTACCTTTAAAAGTGACTTGCTTTTTTCTCTTAAGCTCTCAGCACCTTTTCTTTGTCTTGAATGTGGTGGAGTGTTTTGACTATTATTTGCCGTGGTGATTTTCTATTTTGGTCATATCTGTTTGGAATGCGAAATGCCTCTTGTATTTGGATGGGCCTCTCATTCTTTAGTTGAGGGAAGTTTACATTTATGATAATTTGAAAGATTTCCTCAGGTGTGGTATTTTGGGATTCTTGCTCTGGTATTCCATGAATGCGCATGTTAGGCTTCTTCAGGGTGTCCCATATCTCTTGAATGTTCTTCTCAAGTATCTTTTTGGCTTTAACAATCTCTTCCATTGAGCTCGTTATTTCTCCCAGTTTGTCTTTAATATCTGAAATTCTATTTTCTGCTTCGTTAGTTCTGCTGATAAGACTCTCTGTTATGTTTTGGGTCGAAGATAACTTGTCTTTTAGTTCAATTTTAAACTCTGCGTGAGACTGCTTGAACTGCTCTATACCTATTTTTGTTCCTTAAACTGTTTTTCTCAACTCCTCCAAGTGCCTGTTGTGTTCCTGTTCAAAGTGGTTGATGTGGTTGTTTAACTCCTCTCAGATTTCCTCTTTCACAGTACTAATCATGGTAATGATCATACTATGAAAGTGGATATCTTGGTTGACCAAATAATCTCAAAGTTCATATGGAGGCACAAAAGACCCAGGATAGCAAAAACAATCCTGAGTAACAAAAACACTGCTGGAGGTATTACCATACCAAACCTAAGTCTATACTACAAATCCATAGTTATAAAGACAGCCTGGTACTGGCTCCAAAATAGACACACAGATCAATGGGTAAGGATTGAAGACCCAGATATAAGCTCACAAAGTTACAGCCATTTGGTCTTTGACAAAGGGGCCCAAAGAATCCAATGGAAAAAGAACAGCATCTTCAACAAATGGTGCTGGCAAAACTGGATCTCCACATGCAGAAGATTAAAGCTGGACCCGTACTTGTCACCATGTACAAGACTTAATTCCAAATGGATCAAGGACCTTGATATCAGGCCAGAGACTTTAAAAACCATAGTTGAAAGGATAGGGAACTCCCTCGAGCTGATTGGGCTAGGCCAACACTTCCTAAACAGACATCCAATGGCACAATCACTGCTACCAACTCTCAACAGTTGGGATCTTGTGAAATTAAAGAGCTTCTGTTCAGATAAAGAGATTGTCACACGAGCTCAAAGGCAACCCACAGAATGGGAGAAAATCTTCACTAACCACATATCTGACAGAGCTCTACTGTCCAGAGTGCACAAAGAACTTAGAAAATTAAACTCCAAGGAAAACACTGGCCCAATTAAAAAATGGGCCCTGGAACTTCAAAGAAACTTTACCAGGGATGAAATTAAAATGTCTAACAATTATCTTAAAAAATGCTCCACTTCCTTCGCCATCAGGGAAATGCAAATCAAAACTTCCCTGAGATATCATCTCACCCCGGTCAGGATGGCAAAAATCCACAATACAAACATCGACAAATGCTGGAGAGGATGTGGAGAGAGGGGAACTCTCCTACATTGTTGGTGGGAATGCAGGCTCATACAGCCACTCTGGCGAGCCGTCTGGAGATTCTTAAAGAAATTAAAGATTGAAATTCCGTATGACCCTGCTATCCCACTTTTGGGAATAACCCCCCATGCAGCAGAGGTTCGCCTCGATAGCACAAGCTCGACCATGTTCATAGCAGCACTGTTTACAATAGCAAAGTCATGGAATCAACCCAAATGTCCAAGAGTTGACGAGTGGATAAGGAAACTGTGGTACATCTATACAATGGAGTACTACTCAGCCATCAAAAATGATGAATTACTGGAATTTGCTGGGAAATGGATGTCATTAGAAAGAATTATATTAAGTGAAGTATCCCAAACCCAGAAAATTAAGCGCCGTATGTACTCCCTAATAGGTGGCTCCTAGTACCAAACTCACCCAGCCCACATTGAGACACTCAAAAGTAAACCTATGTAACACAGTAATTGCAAGGATTATGAACAAGAGAGATGGGTTAGGAGGGCCACACCAGAAACAAGGAGAGAGGAGACCATGTTACAGCAGAGAAAATAGGCCTCCATCAAGGTCTGCAAGTAAGTAATGAGAAACCTGGTGAAGTTCACAGACGTTCTTTCCTGATCTCACCAGAAGGGGAGGGCATATAGTCTAGCAGATAAAAAGTAACAATTTTGCAAATGGGTGATGGACCCCTCCCTCAGTGAGGTTTCCTACTCTTATTACATCTACCCTTGAATGTGCTATTACAACAAGACTCCAGTTTAACAGCTTTTTGTCTCTGGCCAGGGGGTGACATACAGTGCCCAGCAGAATGGAGTGAAGGGAATTGCAGGAGCAGCAAAACTGCAAAAGAAAATCAACAAACCACAATCCAGAACTTCAGAGACTCTATATCAATCACATAGAACTAGGCCAGCCTAATCTCTCCCCATCCTGGAGCTCAGGGACATTTGCGGAAGAGGGGGCGGTAAGATTGTAAGAGCAAAAGGATGGAGGAGCAACGATTTGCAAGATTCTCAACAATAGTTGGGGCCAAAGCAATCATAATGGGACTTTGCATGCCCTGCGCAATGTCCAGTGCACTGTTGCCCTCATAAAGTCTAGCATCTGTTAAGGGCAACCGAGACCCCTGGAGGCAAGGGATTGACAGCCATAGTAGTGATCTTATGCTTAAGGGGAACAAGAGAAAGGGCTTATGGAAATGCCACTGGGTCCTTATATGTCATCGGAGAGGAGGACCCAGTGGAGAGTTAGGCGTACACAATAAAGGACTCTCTGGGAATTGGGGGGGAGGCACTGGGGGAAGGGGAGGGGGAGGAGGGGGGAGGGAGGGAACTGGTAAAAAATTTTAAAATATATAATTAAATTTTTAATTAAAAAAAAGAAAAATATTGTATAGGCACAAGCAAATGCAAACCAAGGTTTGCTAATTAAATTTATGTGACCATTAAAAAAAAAAAAAAAGAAAGTGGATATCTTGGGTCTGGCTTTCTTGGCTATTTTCTGTGAATGTGTTCTGGTTAGAATCCATCATTATGGAGTCAATTCTTTCGATGGGAAATTGGTCTTTTTGGGTTTTGTTTCTCATGGATCTGCACTTTGTCTTGGGCATTGCTGTTTTGTTTCTTAGGACCTTTCAGTTTCTGTGTGTTTTTGAGTGAACCGATTTAGTTGGTATTATTACACTTGGGCAGTTATTACTAGTGCTTGCCTTGAATTGGGTGCGTTTATCTTTTGTTATTGTTTCCTAGATGAGGCTATTAGGGTGTTAGTACATCAGTTAAATCAGGTTAAGTAGACAGGGGGTGAATGCAGTATGGTAATGCACTTTTACGATTTAGTATCTTGGTGATATGTGAGGGTGAGTGGTGTACTCACTGGAGTTGTATATGTTTTGGGGGTGGCTGTATGGAAAAGTTGATCTACAGCGATTAATACTAGAAAGGAACAGTAAGGTGAAAAAAAGGAGGTTTACTTATCTTTGGGCTGGATGTGAAGAATCTCTCCCATGTGATAGGATGATTGTAGAGGGCTTCAGATGTATGGCCTTTGTCCCTTAGAGTTTTGCTTGAGTTTCCTTTGGACTCTATTGAATTCTGAGTAGCAGTGTGTCTTCCGTGAACCACGTGGGTGGGTCCCCCCGTGGGCCGGAGAGGCAGAGGGGCTGATGTTGATGGCAGAATTCTTCACCTGGGACCTGGGACTTGGCTTAGTGGCCCACCCAAGCTCCAGGGATGGAGGAATGTGAGCAAATCCTGTCTGGTTGGGTGGACAGGCTGGCGGGAGGAAACAAGGGGCTGGGGCCCAGGGCTTGGCCCAGGCAAAACCAGAGGCAGCCTGGGTGCCGCTGGGCCACGGGGCCACCTGGCCGGCTGGGCGAAATCCCCTGAAATGGAGGACTGGGAGCAGCTTTCGGGAGGAGAGGCAGGCAGGAGCCTCCCCTCTCTTTCATCCCCCCCTTTTCCACTGCCTATCACCCCCTTCCTCGCCTCCTCTCATTGTCTCCCCCTTCTGCACTCCCATTCCCCCTTGAACCCCCTCCCCTTCTCCCAGTGCCTCCCCCTTCTGCCCTCCCAGTCTCCTTTGTCCCCTCCCCCCTTATCCCCTGCCTTTCACCACCCTCCCCTTCTCCCAGTGCCTCTCTCTTCTCCCCTCCCAGCCCCTGGAGCAACCTTGTGTATGTGAATGCGTACAGAGAGAAGGAAAGTGGAGGCACAGAGAGCTGACAATTTATATTTATTTAAGTATTGAGGCCTGTGAGTCATTCTTTGCCAAGAATGCGAGGTCCTTTTACGTCTGGTCAACTTCAACCCCTGAGTAAGAAATTTTCTACTAATACTAGTAGTCAAAAATTTAGCCAGTGCCGCCGTACGAGCCTTTGGCGGCGCTCAGCTTGCTCAGCGCGTGCATGTTCCATGGATGATTGGTGATGTGCGCGATCCATGCACAAAAGTCAAAGGTCCTTGTGAATCGTCACCAACAAGCATAATAGGAGATTTTGTGAATCATCACCAAGGAGAGGATGCTTTGAAGGCACAACCAACGTATGCTCTATTCATCATGTTAACGATCCTCATCACTGTAGATGCCCAGTATGGTTTGCAGAAATCCTGGCTTTCCCCAGGAGCCACGGTGTTCGGGATTCAGGAGCCAGAGAGTAATCAGGATACTTAAATTATAGCCGACTGTAAACTTTTAAAAAAGTTTAGTTTGACATGTACAGCACGATCTACCTCAACGAGGACTATGGGCGAAAGTCCGGCCCAAGCTATGGGGCCTGCTGGAAACTGCCATGTGGAACTTCGGCAAGGTCTTCATCAAGGTCCAGCGCCTCTGGTCCATGGTGCAAGCTGCCCTGCGATCTCTAGCCCCAGGAGCTGGAGCCCGCGCCCACCTGCCCTGAGGCCTCTACATCCTCCACGGCTGAACTTTCCGCCCGCCCTGCGGCCTTTTATACCTTCCCAGCAGTATCTCTCCACCCCCCCTCCGTTGTGATGCATCTCTCCACCCCCCCGTTATGACGTCATAGTTAAGCACAGGTGTCACCTTGACTGTTGAGGGTTTCAGCTCTGCGCACCAACACCAGAGGAACTGGCCGCACCATCACCACATAACGGCTGAGAGAGACAATCCTTACATGCCAGACCAGCATGTCTGGCCAAGTGAACAGAAGAATGCCAACTCTCTCAACCAGCTCTCTGTGATTTATCCAGGGTCTAGTCCCACCCACCGTAGGCTGGGCCTTCCTTATCAGCTAGACAAATTTCGTGCGAGTTTGCTCTGGGTTTAACTCAATGACCAATTCTTTACAAATGTGCCCAGAGCACATTTCCTTTCTTCCTTCTTTCCTTCTTTTTCTCTCTGTAGGGTCTTACTATCTAGCCAAGGCTACCCTTGAACTTTTTTTTCCTCAACCCCTGCAATGCTGGAATTACAGGTATATACCACCGTATCTGTCATTTTATATTCTATTTTCCTCTGTGATAGATAGTATTTACCATAATTGAGATCTATGTTTTAGACACTGCTCTACATTCTATACTATAACTAACCTGTTCTTGCAGTAAGGTGTGGAGATTAAACATGATAATTACACTTTGTGTATGTGTGGTGGATGCCAGGGATGGAACTCAAGGACTCTCACATGCTAGGCAAAAGCTCTACCACTGAGCTGTACCCTCAGCCCAGTGGTCTCATTGTGGATGAGGAATCAAAATGAGAGAGGAAGGTTACTCACTCATAATTATTCAAGATGTAAACATCTACACTATCCATATTGGCTGTCAAAGTCACTGTCCATTCCCCAACTTTTCCCACCTTCACCATTGGACTAGAAAACACAGTTCTATCCTCCACAGCCTTCTTTGCAGTTCAAAGAAATGAGACATGAGCTGAAGTTTGCTGGGAACTTCTACCAAATATTTTGCAGCTTTTCCTGTTGTCTTGAATACAGAAGAGATAACTTTTTTACTTTACTTTTTTTAAATTATTTTTTCCGCTCATACAAACTTAACAGGTACACTGGTCCCCTCCCTCACTCCACCTCCCCCCCACGCCTCCTGCTCCCCCACCCCCTCCAACCTCCCTCCCCATCCCCCAGTGCCTCCCCCCCAGTGGCTCCCCCTACAATCCCCAGAGCATCCTTTAATGTGCATGCCAAACTCTCCTCTGGGTCCTCTCCGATGAGGTGCAAGGACCCAGGGGAATTTCCCAGAACCCTTTCCTGTGTTCCCCTTAAGCTTAGGAACACTACTGTGACTGTCAGTCCCTAGCCTCCAAGGATCCTAGTGCCTTTAGTCCATGCTACTTCATGGGGTAAATAATGTGTTGGACATAGTGCAGGTCATGCAAAGTCCTATTATGATTGCTTCGGCCCTAACTTGTGTGGAGTATCTTGCATCTCATTACACCTCCCATTCTTGTGCTTTTAAAATCTTACCACCCTCTCTTCCGCAAATTTCCCTGAGCTTCAGGATGGGGAGAGATTAGGCTGCCTTAGTTCCTGGTGGTTGATATAGAGTCTCAGATGTTCTGAATTATATTTTGTTGATTTATTTTTTAGTTTTGCTGCTCCTGCAATGCCCTTGGCTCCATCCTGATGGGTATTAGATGTCACCCCCTGGCCAGAGATAAAAAGCTGTTAAACTAGAGTCTTGTTATAAGAGTATATTCAAAGGTAGATGGAATAAAAGTAGGAGACCATGGTGAGAGAAGGGTCAATCACCCATTTGCAAAATGGTTACTTTCTATCTGACAACCTATATGCCCTCCCCTGCTGGAGAGATCATACCCCATCAGTTGCAAATGATCAGGAAGGAAAGTCTGTGAACTTAGCCAGATGTCTCATTACTTACTTGCAGTCCTTGATGGTGCCTATTTTCTCTGCTGTAACATGGTCCCCTCCCTCCTTGTTTCTGGTGGGGCCCTCCTTCCCCATCCCTCCAGTTCATAATCCTTGCAATTACTGTATTACAGCGATTTGTCTTTGAGTGTTTCTAAGTGGATTTGGTACTAGGATCCACCTATTAGGGAGTACATAAGGTGCTTAATTTTCCATATCTGGGATACTTGACTCAATTTAATTGTTTCTAATTCCATCCATTTCCCAGCAAATTCCATTAATTCATCATTTTTGATGGCTCAGTAGTATTCCACTGTATAAATAAACCACATTTTCCTTATCCACTCATCAACTGTTGGACATTTGGGGTGATTCCATGACTTTGTTACTGTAAACAGTGCTGCTATGAACATGGTCGTGCTTGTGCTATCGAGGTGAATTTTTGCTGTATGGGGGGGATTCCCAAAAGTGGAATAGCAGGGTCATATGGCATTTCAATCTTTAATTTCTTTAAGAATCGCCAGTCGGCTCGCCAGAGTGGCTGTATGAGCCTGCATTCCTACCAGCAATGTAGGAGATTTACCCTCTCTCCACATCCTCTCCAGCATTTCTTGTTGTTTGTATTGTGGATTTTTGCCATCCTGACCGGGGTGAAATGTTATCTCAGGGAAGTTTTGATTTGCATTTCCCTGATGGCTAAGGATGTGGAGCATTTTTTAAGATATTTGTTGGACATTTATTTTCATCCCTGGTAAAGTTTCTTTTAAGTTCCAAGGCCCATGTTTTAATTGGCCCATTTGTTTCCTTGGTGTTTAGTTTTCTATGTTCTTTGTGCACTCTGGATAATAGAGCTCTATCAGATATGTGGTTAGTGAAGATTTTCTCCCATTCTGTGGGTTGCCTTTGTTCTCAAGTTACAATCTCTTTATCTGAACAGAAGCTCTTCAATTTCACAAGATCCCATCTGTTGAGTGTTGGCTATAGTGACTGTGCTATTGGATGTCCGTTTAGGAACTGTTGGCCTAGCCCAATCAGCTTGAGGGAGTTCCCTGCCCTTTCAACTATGGTTCTTATAGTCTCTGGCCTTATATCAAGGTCCTTAATCTCTTTGGAATTAATTCTTGTTCATGGTGACAAGTACGGGTCCAGTTTTAATCTTCTGCATGTGGATAGCCAGTTTTGCCAGCACCATTTGTTGAAGATGCTGTTCTTTTTCCATTGGATTTTTTGGGCCCCTTTGTCAAAGACCAAATGGCTGTAATTTTGTGGGCTTATATCTGGGTCTTCAACTCTTATCCATTGATCTGTGTGTCTATTTTGGAGCCAGTACCAGGCTGTTTTTACAACTATGGATTTGTAGTATAGACTAAGGTGTGGTATGGTAATACCTCCAGCAGTGTTTTTGTTACTAAGGATTGTTTTTGCTATCCTGGGTCTTTTGTGCCTCCATATAAATTTTGAGATTGTCTAGTCAACTTCTTTAAAGAATTGCTTTGGGGGGCTGGAGAGGTGGCTCAGGGGTTAAGCCTCCGTCTTGCAGGCAGAAGGTCCTGAGTTCAGATCCCAGATCCCACGTATAGACGCCAGGCGGAAGCGGGGGTGGCCTGAGCTTCTGGTCCTGGTAGGGCGGAGCCTGTGAATCCCGGGGCAGAAGGTGGTGGAAGCTCCTGGAACTAATTGAGAAGTTCAGCAGGGTGGCAGGATACAAAATAAATGTGCAAAAATCAGAGGCCTTCCTATATGCCCAGAATGAAAGAAGTGAAAAAGCCTTGAGAGAAACAATCCCATTTAATATAGCCCCTAAAAAATGAAATACCTTGGTATAAACCTAACCAAGGAAGTAAGAGACCTTTAAGATGAAAACTTTAAAACACTAAAGAAAGAAATTGCAGAAGACACCAAAAGGTGGAAAGACCTCCCAGGTGGAGTTTTTGGGATCACTCAGGTATAAGATCATGTCATCTGCAAATAGAGATAACTTGACTTCTTCCTTGATGATTTGAATCCCTTTTATGTCTCTTTCTTGTCTTATGGCTTCAGCCAAGACTTCAAGTACAATATTGAATAGAAGTGGTAAGAGTGGACAGCCTTGTCTGGTTTCTGATCATAGCAAGAATGCTTCAAGTTTTTCCCCATTGAGTATAGTCCTTGCTGAAGGCTTGTTGTATACAGCTTTTATTATATTGACAAAGGTTCCTTCCATTCCAACTGTCTCTAGCGTTTTGATCATAAAAGGCTGTTGGATCTTGTCAAAAGCTTTTTCTGCATCTATCAAGAGTGTCATGTGATCTTGGACTTTGGATTGCATTTATTGATTTGCATATGTTGAACTTACCTTCATATGTTTTTTAATCCAATTTGCTAAGATTTTGTTGAGAATGTGTGCATCTGTGTTCATCAAAGAGATTGGCCTATAGTTTTCTTTTTTAAGTGTATCTTTATTAGGTTTTGGGATTAGTGTGATATTAGCTTTGTCGATAGAATTTAAAAGTGTTCCTTCTTTTGCTGTCTTATGGAACAGTTTAAGGAGTATTGGTGTTAGTTGTTCTTTGAATGTCTGGTAGAATTCTGTGCTGAATCCATCTGGTTCAGGACATTTTTTGGTGGGAAGATTCGAGATTACTTCATCGATTTCCTCATATGTTATAGGACTATTTAAATCATTCAGAACTTCCTGATTCAGTTCAGGTAAGTTGTGCTTACTCAAGAATTTATCCATTTCTTTTGGGTTATCAAACTTCATGTATTATAAGTTTCTGAAATACGGCCTTATAATTCTCTGAATTTCTTGGGTATCAGTAGTGATAACTCCATTTTCATTTCTAATTTTGTTAATTTGGGTTTTCACTCTCTTGATTTTGGTTAATTTAGCTAGGGGTGTATCAATCTTACTGATTTTTTTCAAAGAACCAGCTTTTCATCTGGTTGATTCTTTGTATCCTTTTCCTTATCTCAATTTCAGATATTTGTCCCCTGATTTTGCTAATCTCTCTTACTGCTTTTGGAATTGGATTGCTCTTGTGTCTCTAAAGCTTTAAACTGCATTGCTAAGTTATTTGCTTGTGACGTTTCTATTTTTTTTTTTTGATGTAGGCATTAAGAGGCACAATCTTACCTCTTAGGACAGCTTTCATTATGTCCCAGAGAATTTGAAATATTGCATTTTCATTTTCATTTACTTCTAGGAAATTTGAATTTCTTTTTTGATTTTTTTATGATCCCATTTCTCATTCAGCATCATAGTGTTTAATTTCCAGGAGTTAATCTATTTTCTCCTATTTGTTGTGTTGTGGATGTCAAGCTTTAGACCATGGTGGTCTGACAAGGTTCAGGCTATAATTTTAGTTTTCCTGCATATGTGGATATTTGTTTTGTTGCCCAATGTGTGGTCTACTTTGGAGAAAGTTCCGTAGACTGCTGAGAAGAATGTGTATTCTTTGGTGCGTGGATGGAAAGTTCGATAGAGATCTGTAAGATCCACTTCAATAAGGGTTTGATTAAGTTCCAATGTGTCCCTGTTAAGTTTTTGGCCTGTTGCTCTATCCCATGTTGAGTGGGTGGTGCTGAAATCCCCAAGAATTATCGTTTGGCTGTTGATTTCTCACTTTCGGCGCCATAGCATTTGCTTAATGAATGTGGAGGAGCCCCTATTAGTTGCATATATGTTCAGTATTGTGAAGTGTTCCTGGTGAATTGTACCTGTGACTAAAATGTAGTATCCTTCTGTATCTCTAATATTTTTCTTTGGTTTGAAGTCCACTTTGTCGGAGAGCATAATTACTACCCCTGCTTGTTTCCTGTTTCCATTAGCTTGAAGAGTTTTTGACCATCCTTGTACTTTTAGAATATGCCTATCTTTTGATTCCTGAATGTGTTTCCTGAAGGCAGCAGATGGAAGGATTTTGATTTCTAATCCATGTTTTTAACCTGTGTCTTTTGATTAGTGAGTTAATTCCATTGACATTTAGTGTTCCAATGGAGAAATTATTTTGATTCCTGACTCTTCTTGTGTTTAGTGGCTTTCATAAGTGTATTATTTAGTTTGTAGGTTGTGGTGGTATTATACTTCCCTTCTGTCCTCCTGGATATGCTTGTTCTTTTCTTCAAGTTTGAGTATCTTTTCTAGCATTTTTTGAAGGTCTGGTTTGGTGGTCATGTAAGCCTTCAAGTTGTTTTTATGGTGGAAAACTTTTCTTTCAACCTGATTATGACTGATAGTTTTGATGGGTATATTAGCCTGGGTTGCCTTTTGTGCTCATTCAATACTTGAAGTACATCTATCCAAGCTCTTCTTGCTTTTATTGTTTCCATTGGAAAATCATTTGTTATTTTAATAGGTTTACTTTTTAAAGTGACTTTTCTCTCTCATAAAGCTCTCAGCACTTTTTCTTTTTCTTGTATGTGTAGTGTTTTGATTATTATTTGCCATGGTGAGTTTCTATTTTGATCATATCTGTTTGGGGTACAGTATGCCGCTTGTATTTAGATGGGCCTCTCTTTCTTTAAGTGATGAAAGTTTTCCTTTATGATAATTTGAAAATTCTCCTCGGTGTGGTATGGTGTTTTGGAATTCTTGTTCTGGTATTCCATGAATGAGCATGTTAGGCTTCTTCAAGGTGTCCCGTAACTTTTCAATATTCCTCTCAAGTATTTCTCAATATCAAGATATGATATTCTGTTTTCTGCTTCATTAGTCCTGCTGGTAAGATTCTCTGTTGAGTTCTGGGTTAAAGATAGCTTGTCTTTTAGTTCAAGTTTAAACTCTGCTTGAGATTGTTTTAACTGCTCTATGCCTATTTTTGTTTCTTCAATTGCTTTTCTCATCTCCACCAAGTGCTTGTTGTGTTCCTGTTCACACGGGTTGATGCAGTTATTCAACTCCTAGATTTCTTCTTTCATTGTTTTGATCATAGTAAAGATCAGGGTTTGAAAATAATTATCTTGGCTATGGCTTTCTTGGCTATTTTCTAGTTTCTTGGTTTGTTCTGGTTGGATTCCGTCATTATGGGGTTGATTCTTTTTGTAGAAGATTTGTTGTCTTGGTTTTTGTTTCTTGTGGATCTGCACTGTGACCTGGACATTTTTGTTTTATCTCTTGTGTCCTTCTTTTTGTTTTTGTGTGTTTTTAGCTGAACTGAATTAGACTGAATTACTATACTTGAGCAGTTATTGCTAGTGTTTGCCTTGGAGTTCAGCGTGCCTGTCTGGTGTTGATGTTATTTCCTAGATGAGGCTATTATACTGTTGGTACATCAATTAAGGTGGGATTAGTAGACAAGGAGTGAAGATTAGTATGGTAGTGCTCTTTTTAGGTTTGCTTCCTTGATGATATGTGAAGGTGAATGGTATAATCCTTGAAGTTGTATGGGTATTGGGGTTGCTATATGGAAATGTTAAACCATACTGACTAATATTTGAGAGGAACAAGATGGTAAAAAGGGTTTACTTATCTTAGAGCTGGATGTGAAGATTCTTTCCTGTATGATGGGATGATTTTAGAAGAACTCAGATGAATGGTGTTGGTCCCCTAGCCCTTTGCTTGGATTTTCTCTGGATTCTGTTGAATTCTGAGGAGCATGGAGTTTACCTGGGTCTGTAGTCCTGGGCAGAAAGGCAGAGAAGCTAGTAGGGGCACACATAACCTGGGACCTGGGGTGTGACCTAGATGCCTTCCCCAGGAGCAGAAGGGCAGGCTGGCTACTAGTGGGCAAAGATGACCTGGAGCCTGGGGCATAGTCTAGGGGCCTTACCTGAGAAACAGAGAGTCCACTAGGTCTGGGTCTAGGGCATGTAGCCTGTTGTATGTTTTTTAAAAAGTAAAATCACTTTTATTTATCTATCATGCATGCATATGTGTGAAGAATCATATGTGCTACACCATGTATGTGGAGGGAGGAGGACAACTTTGTAGATTCAGTTCATTTCTTCCACCTCTATGAGTTCTGGGAGTCAAACTTAGGCTGTTAGACTTCTTGGCAAGCTTGCCTCTACTTATTGCGCCACCTTATCAACCCTATATAAGTTTTTATAGACACAATTTTTCAATTCCCTCAATTTCTAGATATAAACTCACAGAAGAGGGTACTAGCAAGATGTCTCAGCCTCTAAATATGCCTGCATGCAAACCCGGCCACTTGACTGGTTCACAGAGGCCACATAATGGAGGGAGAAAACCCATTTCTAAAAGTTATTCCATTACTTCTATATATGTACAGTGGTATGCATGTACCTGCCCCCCTCTCTCTTTCTCTATTTCTCTCTCTCTATCTCTATCTCTCTCAAATAAATATATATACTCAGGAGAGCAATTGTTGGATCACATATAAGTACGTATTTAACTTTATGAGATAATACCAAACTTTTCTGTTGTGGCTGCAACTGTTTTATGTTCCCACTAACAATACATGAACTAAAATTACTGTGGATCTTCACTAGCATTTGGTCTTGTCACTGTGTTGTATCTATTTAAAGAATATTACTGCTCTCTCATTATAGTTTCAATTTGCATTTTCCTGAAGCCTAGTGGTGCTGAACATGTTTTCAAGTGATCATTTGCTCTCTATATCTTTCCTTTTTGGTGAAATGTCTGTTCAGATGTTTTGTCCATTTTCCAGTTAGATTTTATTTCTTAGTATTTGAGGATCGTTTATACATTTTACATGCAAATCCTTTGTTAGATATGCAGTCGTAGTTATATTCTTTCAGTTCATATTTTGTCTTTTCATCTTCTGAAGTTTTTTTCAAAAGCGAAAGTTATTTATTTTTAGTGGTGCTGAGTAAACTCAAGGCCTCATACATACTAGGCAAATTGCCTACTACTAAGCAACCCTCACCCCCAGAGTGTATTTTGTGTCCCTCAGTTGCACAGCCCTCCTTACTACTTCCAGATCTTTTCTAGCCCCATTTCCAACCATCTTCTTCTTCTTCATTTCTTAAGTCTAAGTTTGCAAAATATTTTGTTTTGCTTTTAGAGACGGGGGTCTCACTGTGTAGTTCCTGCTGTCTTGAAACTTCACAGCCTAGGCTGTCCTCATATCCACAGCAATCCCCCTGCCTCTTTTTCTTTAGTGCTGAGATCACAAGTGTCAGCTTCCATGTCTGGCATGCAAAGCCTTTAAAAAATCAAGCAGTCTTTCTTGACCATGCAAGACTGGGTCTCAGAGCACCCACCAATTTCTTTGAAACCAGTTCTATAGATAAACGTTCAAGTGCTTCCTGCTATTCCAAGAATTGTTAAGCATTGGGTTACAATGGGGAACAAGGAAGAACTGGACTTAAGAAAGAGAATAACAGGGCTGGAAAAATGGCTCAGGGGTTAAGAGTTTGCCTCCCAAACAGAAGGACTTGAGTTCAGATCCCGGGTCCCATTTAAAAACGTCAAGAGGAAATGGAATCAGTCTGAACTTCTGACCCTTGTGAAAAGAGCTTAAGAAATCCCAGAGTAAAGCTAAAAGGAGGTAGAAGCAATCCATGATGATTCCCAAAGTCACCCTTGGACCTCCACAAGGACACACAATGCACATGTGTGCACACACACAAACATATATATGTGCAAGTTGAATAAATCAAGTATTAAAAAGTAAAAAAAGAATAGTAGAACTATGGGATTGAGATTGGCTTGAGAAGGCCTTTCTAAGGAGTTGATATTCAAATTGAAGGCTAAATGATAATGACCCAGTATTGGTATGGAGGAAAGGGAGATCATTTCAAACAGAATGATAGGATTTGTAAAGGTCTCAAGGCAGGAAAGAGCTTGACATTCAGAACCCAAGGAAAGATTGAAATGCTTTCAAATAGGTCAGTTGCATTGTTTTTAGAATCTAAATCCATACTGCCTGCCCCTCTACCAAAAACCCAGGAGAAATAAGTTGATTGAAGAAAACAGGTTTGTTCAAGGCCAACTCTGGGAGGGGGGAAAGGCTTTCTAACTTCCAAACTATTTAATTTTGTTAAGTCCAACTTGTCATTTTTTTCCCTTTGGTGGATATACATCTGATTACACACTTAAGAACTTATTGTCAAACCCTAGAGTTTTATAAATTTTTTTCTAATGCTTTCTTATAAGAGTTTTGCATTTTTATTTGCTTTTCTTCATAAATTGTAGGGTTATCTGATCTATATCCACATTTTAATTCTTTGATCCATTTTGAGCTGATTTTTCTTTTCTTTTTTTAACATTTTTATTATTATTTCCGCTCATACAAACTTAATAGGTACACCGGTTCCCTCCCTCCCTCCTCCTCCCCCCGAACCCCCTGCTCTCCCTCCCCTCACCCCTCCCTCCCCATCCCCCGGTGCCTCCTGCCCCAATTCCCAGAGAGTCCTTTAATGTGCATCCCTGACTCTCCTCTGGGCCCTCCTCTCTGATGACGTGAGCTGATTTTTCTATAAAGTGTGAGGTTTAGGTCAAAGATTGTGTTTTGCCTACTGACATCTAATGGCTACAGCAACATTTGTTGAAAAGACCCTTTTCACCTGTTGCAGTCAGCCTGCATGGTTGCTGATAAATGACCATCACACAGCTTAAGGGAACAAGGGTTTATTCTCTTACGATTCCTGGTTACAATTCTTAGTCCAGCTTGATGGGAGAACACGCACCAACACCAGGGCTGAGGGAACTGGCCACCATCACTGCATAACGGCTGAGAGATGGACAATCCTTACTTGCCAGACCAGCATGTCTGGCCAAGTGAACAGAATGATGCCCACTCTCTCAACCAGCTCTCTATGATTTATCCAGGGCCTAATCCCACCCATCATGGGCTGGGTCTTCCCCATCAGCAAGACAATCTCCTTTAGGTTTGCTCTGGGCTTAACTCAACCATCAACTTTCTACAACTGTGCCCAGAGCTCAAACCCTCAATAGTCAAGTTGACACCTGTGCTTAACAATGACATCACCTTTGCCAAAAATCAGCCATTCACATAAGGTCTATTGCTGGATTCTCTTTCTATTCCATTGATCTAGGAATCTGCCCCTCTACTAATACGACACTACACTTTTTCATATAACTACACAATATCCTAACATCAGGGAGAATGATATTTTAGGGAAACTTTTTATAATTTATATATAAAATCTCAGTAAAAATGATTTTTCCCATTTCATGCTTTCCTGAAAAAAAAAGATGTTAGCCATCTTCTTTTCTTTTCTTATATGCATGCACATGTGTTGACACACTCAGGAATGCTGTCTACCTTCTTTGAGAGACTCCGTTAGCCTGGAGCTTCCCACTGAGCTGCTAGTGAGCCTCATCTTCCTCTCTGAGCTTCTCCAGTGCTGAAATTACAAGTGTACACTGCCATGCCTGGCATTTTACAAGGGTATTGGGGCTAGAACTCAGATCCACATGCTTGCAAACAAGCACTTTATCAACTGAAACATCTCTCAAATTCTCTAGTGTTTTTCCTTTTCCATGTATTTTTGGAATAATTTTGTCTATCACTGATGAAATTTGACAGGGACTTTGTTAACTAGAGATCAGTCTGAGTGAACCAACATCTTTCCCATGTTTTGGTTTTGTTGCAGTTAGCCTGCATGGTTGCTGAAAAATGACTTCGGTGGTTTAAGGGAACAAGGGGTTTATTCTCTTACGATTTCTGGTTACAGTCCAGCTTGACAGGAGAGCACGCACCAACACCAGGGCCAAGGGAACTGGCCACATCATCACTGCATAACAGCTGAGAGATGGACAATCCTTACTTGCCAGACTGGCATGTCTGGCCAAGTGAACAGAAGGATGCCCACTCTCTCAACCAGCTCTCTGTGATTTATCCAGGGCCTAATCCCACCCACCATGGGCTGGGTCTTCCCCAGCAGCTAGACAATCTCTTTCAGGTTTGCTCTGGACTTAACTCAACCATCAACTCTCTACAAATGTGCACAGAGCTCAAACCCTCCACTGTCAAGTTGACACCTGTGCCTAACTATGACAGGTTTTTGAGACAAGATCTTTCTATGTAGCACAGACTGGCCTAGAATTTCTAATCCACCTGCCTTTGCTTTCCTGGTGGTCACAGGCATACACCACCACACCCAACTGAAATTTGAATCCATGAACATTGTGTCTCTCTAGTGATTTAAATCTGGTTAAATTTCTTTCATTGGTATCTTATAGTTTCAGCATAATTTGTTAGAACAATACCTATTGTGAATTTTGGTAAGTGGTATGAGTTTTAAAATTTGGTTTTAACATGTTCATTTCCAGTGCATATAAGCTTTTTAAAAATAATATTGATCTCAGGGCTGGGAATTGGGCTTAGTAAGTGAAGTAATTGATCTGCATTCATACGGACCTGAGTTCTAAAGCACAGCAACCGTGTTAGACAGGCATGAAGCACACATCTATAACACAGTGCTGGGGTGGGAGGATGGACACAAGAGAATCCCAGATGCTTGCTGTCCAGCCAGTCTAACAGAAATGGTAAGCTCCATGTTCAGTAAGAAAGCATGTCTCAAAAACTAAGGTGGAGAGCAACAGAAGATACCTGACCTCATAAGTATGTTCCCACACATAATATATTGTTCTTTTGTCTTGAAAACTTGCTGAACTCATTCATTTCCAGAGTTCTACACATCCATTAACTATTTGATCTGTTAAAAGGAACATTTTCCTTTCACATAATTATAGTTTTTCTATTTGCTTTTGCCTTGTTTCATTGATTAGGGCTATGTACTATGTTGACAAAGAATAGAAAGTGTAAACATTTTTTGTGTTCCTGGTTTTAGAAGAAAGCATTCAGTTTTTTGTCGAAAAAGAAAGCGGCTATGATGTATAGGTTTATGTAAATGATCTTTGTCAAGATGACAAGTTCCCTTTATTCCTAGTTTGCTAAGAAGGTGGTTGTTTGATTTTGAATCTTGAATGGGTACAAATGTTGTTAAATGCATTCTCCTTTCTTAGTTTGTTAAGATGGTAGAATACATGAACTGATTATTAAAAAATAAGCCAGCTTTGCATCTTGGAACAGACCCTATTTTGTCATGATATATAAGTCATTTTATATTTTCTTGAATTTGATTTATTTAAAGACTTTTTAAACATCTAAGCCAAGTGTGGTGGTGCATACCAATAGTCACAGCATTTAGAAGGTTGAGGTTGGAGTATTGCCGTGACTTGAAGTCTAACCTGGGTTACATGGTGAGTTCCAGGGCAGCCTGAGCTACAGAAAGAGATATCCCCCATCACACACACATTTACAGCTAAGTTCATGAGAGATACGGTCAGTAGTTTTACTTTGTTATCCTATAATTGTGTCAGGTTGTCAATTCTACTTAAAACATTTAGTAGAATTTTCTCTTGAAACTATCTGGGAGATTTTCTTTGGGGATATCTATTAATTCCATCTTTTTAGTAGTTACAGGTTTTTTCAAATTATTTGTTTTGCACTGGGTGAGTTATGGCAGTTTATGCTTTTGAGGAATTAGTGTATTTAATTCAAGTAATCAAGCTTAATAGTGTAGAGTAGCTTTCAGTTCATTTACTACTTTTTTGCACATATGTGTGTGCTGTGCATTGGGTTGCAGAGTCACATGTGGGCACATGTGTGATGGTGTAAGTACATATTGTGCTTGTGTATGGAGACTAGAGTTGACATTGGTTGTCTTCTTTGATTACTCTCCACTCTGTATGTCGACGGATCTCTCATCTGAATCCAGAACTTACCCATCAGCTAGTCTGGCTGGCCACTACCCCAAGATTCCATCTTGACTTCCTGAGTGCAGGATTACGGTGAGCCACCGTGCTCACCTGGAACTTATGTGGGTTCCAGGGATCCAAACTCTGGTCCTCAGACTTGGTGGCAAGTGCTTTATCTGCTGAGCCATATCCACAGCCCCCAGTTTTCATTCATTTTAATGTGTGTGGGTCTACTCAAGTGATATTCCCCATAATGGAGACTGGTACTATTTGTCCTTTTTCATTAACTCAATGGTTCATTTTTTTAATATTCCAAAGCATTGTTTTTTGATTCATTGTGCTTTGTTTTTAATTTAGTGATTTCTGCTCTTACATCCTGTGCATGGTTTTTCTTGAATTTTTTTTTAATTTCTTGGTGTAGATTGGTGAGTTGAGACTTTGTTTTCATAATGTAAGCACCTAGTGGTATGAATTTCATTCTTGCCCTTACAAATTTTGACATGCTACATTTTTCTTTATTCCTCTTTCCCCTTATCTTTATGGACCTTAGCATGCTAGGCAAGTGCTCCCACCGAGTCCCATCTCCACTCCCATACTTCCATTTTAACCAAATACATTGTTTTAATTTCCCATGTGTTATTTGTTAATTTCCAAATCTCTGGAGAATTTCTTGCTATATTTATTACCAATTTCTACTTTGACTCTTTATTCCATCTTGGATGGAATGGATAAAGAATTTATTGCTATTGTTTCAGTTCTTAAATTTGTTAAGGTTTGGTCTGTAATGTGGGATATGGTCCATGCTCTGAGTGTTGCATGAATACTTAAAAAGAACGGATTTTACTGTTGTTATGTAAACTATAAGTACCATGGTTGATGGTATTATTCAGTTCTTTTGTATCTTTGGTCCGGTGAGCCTACCAATCATTAGGCAGAGTATTGATTTCTAACTACAAATATGGTCTTGTCTGTTTCCTCTTTCTATTTTTTTTTTGCTTCGAATCTTTTGTTGGTTGCATATATATCTTGGATCATTATGTCTTGGTGGGTTAACCATTGTACCCTGATATAATGCTTTCCTTTTTAAAAAATTTTTATGATTATTTTATTCAATTGTGTGTGTGTGTGTGTGTGTGTGTGTGTGTGTGTGTGTACATGTAGAACCATGGGCGAATTCGGGAACCACCATGGACTACCTCCACCTCCTCCTTGTTTATTCTGCCCCAGGATTCACAGGCTCCACCACCAGGACCAGAAACGCAGGCTGCCCCCGCTTCCGCCTGGCGTCTATACGCGGGATCTAGGATCTGAACTCAGGACCTTCTACCTGGAAGGCAGAGGCTTAACCCCTGAGCCACCTCTCCAGCCCAATGCTTTCTTTTTTAACTGGTAAATTTTTGTGTTCTGTATTCTGACATTAACACAACTACTCTTACTTTTTCCAATGGATTTTTGCATAGTATACTCTTCACACTTTTATATGTACCATATATATCATTATGTAAATTTCCTGTAGACAGCATGGGGTTATATCATTTTTAAAATCCTTTCTGGGACCCAATAGTTACCTAGCATGTATAGTACCCTGGGTTCCATTTCTAGTATTGTAAAATGAAGCCCATTCTGTCAATCTCCTTTATGCCATGCATTGAAACTATTTATAACATCATTATTGATATCTTAGGGCTTATGCCTGCCATTTTTAAGCTTGCTTATCCCTAATTTTTCCTATTTTCCTTTTCTTGCTTTGTGTTACTTGCACACTTTTCCAGAATTTCACTTTGCTGTATCTGTGATATTTTAGAGTGTATCCCTTTGTTTCAGTGGTTCTCTGCCTCATACATTTGTAACTATCACAGCCTACTTGTGTCAACATTTTGCCACCTGTGGAGAAGTATAGAAAACCAGTCTACATTGAGGTTCCTTTTTAAACGATTCTCATAAGTATTTCTTTGCATGTGCTGAGAAGCAAATCATATTGTAAGATTTGCCTTAAAATATTTTTAAAACATGAATATTCTTATAGTGTGTGTGTGGTTTGTGTGTGTGTGTGTGTGTGTGTGTGTGTGTGTGTGTGTGTGTACCAGAGGGCATTTGAGTATGCATTCTCATGGAGACTCAAGAGTGACATAGGGAATCACCCCAGATCACTCTACCTCTTCATTGCTTTGCTCTGATTTCTCAGGCTCTGCCCTCCAACAATGGAAGTATAGGTTCCTGCCAATTTCTGGCGGGTGTTATGTGGGATCTGATATCCAAATTCAGGTCTTTCTGCTTGTGAAGAAGAAGCTTTAACCCCAAGTCATCTCTCCAGCTCCAAGAATAGTCTTTTCTTCATTTGTTATATCTGAAGTTCTTTCCTTCATCATTTGCTTTCTGTTGGAAGAGCTTCATTTAACAGACCTTATACAGCAACAACTTTATTGTTCCCCTACTGAGAATTTTGCTTTCACTCTTATTCCTGAAGGTGATCATCATGGGATACAGAAATATGGGTTGCCAAGATATAGAAATAGGGGTTTTAATACTTGAAAACAGTATGGCACTCCCCTTGAATTGCTATGCTTTCATGTATGAAGTCCATTGCTATTCAAGTTGTTCTCCTAATATGTCAGTTCTCTCACTTGTATTCAAAATGTTTTCTTGAACTTTATTAATTCATCCATTAAAAATGTAAAACAAGGTCTCAGTATTTAGCTTGGTATTTAGTTAGGCTGACCGCAGACTCATGTTGCTTGCAGCACCCAACTGGCTGGATTTTACTTTTCTGAAATTTGATGATGCTGTTTCAAGGGGTAGGTTTCTGTGGGCTTTACTCATTTGATAGTTTCAGAACTTACTAAATTTGTAAGTGTATGCCTCTTTCCAACTAGGGGAAATCTCAATTGTATTTCTTTATAAGTACTTTTTCAACCTTGTGCTTTTTCTAAGAGATCTAACAATTTGAAGATCATTTATTGCCATATCATCAGTGCTTCGTTCATCTTTTCACCCTATTTTATGTTATTTGAACTTGGTAATTGTATTGTTCTATTTTCAGATTCAATAATTCTTTACTCTGTCATCTCTGTTCTTCTACTGAGCCATTTAGAAATGTACCTGTTTTGTTGGTTGTTGTATTTTACAGATTTAAAAGATTTCCATGTCGTCACCAGGTATGGTAGCACATGCTCATAATTTGGTCTGGCAATCAAACTACATGAATATACTCCTAGTCAGCCCATCCTCCACTGCCCACATACAGTGGTATGGACAATGTCTAAATGAAAAGAAACAGTTCAGATGCCAAAATGGCACAAAGGTGGACATACTGCCTATATGCACAGCATGAGTATTACACATAGGCTGATTGTTGTCAAGTGTGATTTACTTTGAACAAATGAGACAGTACAGACATGAATGAAAAGCTGCGTGGTTACTGTCTGAGGGTATGATTCCTTCCCTTCTATCCAGCAGTCACCCCGACAACTACAATTGCATATATTTGCAATGGGTCCCCTATCTTCTTCCTGTATTCAAACCCCACTGAATGCTTTGAGTCACACTTTCTCATCATCTGTCTTCACAAACAACAAAACAATAGGCACTGATTTGGTGTGCATTTCTAATACAACTTGGATAAAGAAAATTAGTTTATATCGTCAGGGTTCAATGGACTTTCTGCCTGTGGATTTCTGTGGTCTGCAGTTCAAACATCCTTTGTTCTTTCCCTTCCAGGTCAGTTACCATGAGCCGGTGCACTCAGCATGCAGCTCCAGCACTGGAGACGCAACACGGTGAAGGCAATCTATCACACTGTCAGAGATTGGAACTGACTTGGTACCAACTGCTGTGCAGTTCTGCATGATGGGAACATCACAAGTTGTTAAATAATGACAGACACATTGGCTGAGATGAAGTTTCCAGACAGGAAGTGACAGTGCAATGTGGATATTTATGGCCGTAAATAGGAAGAGCTTCAGTTCCCAGGCTGAACTTGCCTCTGCTGGAGTCATCAAGGCATCCTCACAACAAAGAAGAGACGTGATTTGGTTGCATTTCCATCAGCAGATGTCTGGGCAAAACCATTAGTGTGAATAAGACCAAATGTAGTCATGTCTCTATTGATTAAATTACTTCAAATTAAATAAAAGGTCTGAATGGTATTGTTTTCAATCTGATATATCTGTCCTTCAAATAGCCACCCCCTCTTGTAGAAACAATTTTTGAAGAGTAATTTTTCTTTATGGAGTTGGAGAACTTGAAACACTTGTGCTTTCAAAGTGTTCTATCTGGTGTTTTTGTGATTATGCAATTAAATGACTCTAGAGTCATGCTGATGACATGATTTATTTTGTTTTGCTAAGTAGATTTTAGGATGTGGCTCAATTGCATGATTCAAGTAAAAGCTAGTCTGGATAAGAAAATCCAGGGGCTGTGAAGGAGACTCTGTACTGGGTTCAAGAATATTGGCAGTCATCCAGTAAGAAGCTAAGCATTAAAGCTACAATGTCAAGTTTGCCTGCCTCAAACTATTGCCAGTCCCTAGTGATGTACTCTTCAGGGTTCTGCACTCCCAAGTCTGTGAGACTCTTGGAGCCAGGAGTCCCGAGCTGAGGAAATTTAAAGTATTTCTTTCAATTTTAAAAATCTTTAAAGTCTGAGACTGGAGCGATGGCTCAGGGGTTAAGACTCTGCCTCAAGAGCTGGAGAGGTGGCTCAGGGGTTAAGCCTCTGCCTTGCAGGGGGAAGGTCCTGAGTTCGGATCCTAGACCCCACGTATAGATGCCAGGCGGAAGCGGGGGCGGCCTGCGTTTCTGGTCCTGGTAGGGCGGAGCCTGTAAATCCTGGGGCAGAGTAAACAAGGAGGTGGAGGCGGTCCATGGTGGTTCCCGAATTTATGCGTGGTTCTACACACACACACACACACACACACACACACACACACAATTGAATAAATAAGAAATAATAATAAAAAAATTTTAAAAGACTCTGCCTCAAAAACGAAAAGAACTGAGTTCAGATCCCAGTTCCTATGTAAAAAGGCCAGGCAGAAACAGCATCAGCCTGCACTTCTGATCCTAGTGGGCAGAGTCTGGGAAATCCCAGAGTGAAGCAAGAAGGAGGTAGAAGCAATCCAGGATGATTCCAGAAGTCATCCTTGGTCCCCCACAGGGACACACAGTGCTTTCTGACACACACACAAATAAATAAATAAATAACAAAGTTTAAAAATATCTTGAAAGTCTGTTACCGTGGGTTTCGCATTCCTCCACGGGACTGCTATGCAGCTGAAGCTGGTCTTAATTTGTGATTCTCCTATCTCAGTCTCCTGAGTATCGGGTTCTCAGTGAGTAATATTACATCCAGGTGATAGATACCCCGTTTTTCAAAAATTTTTATTCGTGTGTGTGCCTGTGGAAGCCCCTTTGCTTTTCTCTGAAGTTTTCCCAAGCTCTGCCTTCCAGGGAGGGAAGTACAAACCGCTGTCATTTCCACCTGATATTTTTATGTGGAATATGGGATCTGAATTCAGGCCCTTCTGCTTGCAAGGCAGAGGCGTAACCCCTAAGCTATCTCTCCAGCACAATACCTTGTTTTAAAGGTGAATTTCTTAAAGCATCTAAACATTAGGGGTTGGTGAGAGGTTTCTTAGTAAAAGGTCAGATAATAAATTGCTTTATCAGCACAGAGTGTCTGTCACAGCTCCCCAGATCTGCCACAGACAGCATGCTAATGATGTGAATGCCAATAAAACTTTATTTACAAACACAGGCAGTGGGCTGAATTTGCTTCAGGGTCCAAGTAAATCTTGCCAACTCTCGTTTGAATCAATTCCTTTGGAAAGAAATAGTTCCAGACAAGATGTAGCTTCTCACAGAGGGAAATAAACACAGTAGAAATGCAATCACACTGTAGCCTTGCAACAGATGGCATTTTAAAAATACAAAACAAGACTAATTCAGCCAGTTAATCTTTTTATTTGGAATTTTGTAAAAAAAGAAAAAAGAAAGAAGAAAAAAGCTTCAAGAAATTTGTGTTGAGTATCAGTAAAGACAGGAAAACACATGGCTAGCTTTACAATAGCAATCTAAACATCTATACAAAGGCAAAACATGAAGTAAAAGACTAAGGGAAGATAGTACTTTAGGGGCCTACTGTGGTTTCCTTATTGCACATAAAGGTGGCAGATAATTCCAAGTCTTTAATTTTTCACAGTTATAACATACTTTACTATCATTTTATATAAAATTCTCCCCAAATACAGTATGTTAACTCTCTATAAAAAGTTCCCTGGAAAGCCCCCTCATTCCACATTAAATTCATCCTATTCTACTTTAAATTTTTCTTTTCAGCTATCACATAAATCTTGATTGGGCTTTCCATTTAATCATTTTAATAGACATAGTAAAACGACATGAATCAGATATAATTTAGGTAAAAATAAAGACAACCTAAGAGAAACTGACCCTACTATGAAGTCACATTTTTAAATAAGAGACCTCAGTGCTAGCTTACACACCCATGAATGTAACACCCACAAAAAATGAAATCATTCTCCTGCATCTCCAAAGACCACATTTGGAATAATCACAGAAACCAAACTCCAAACGTCCTTGTAGTTAATCATCTAGCAACACACAGATGGTAACTTTTCCAAAATGCTTTAGATAGCAGATGAGTGCTTCATGCTGTCTTTGAAGTTCTTTCCTAGCGAGTTTCTCTGACCTTCACAGGCCCAAATTTCTACTGGCCAACTTGAGAATGGACTCAGACATCTGGGAAAAGCTGCTAAGCCTTTCGAAAGGTGATCACGAGAACAAGACAGTGGCCTCTGCTGTGTGTTCTCATGTCTGTTTCAGATCTTCTCAAAAGGCAGTGGAGCAGACAAACCCCCCTCATGCTCCCCAAGGCTTGGGTGGCCAAAACCTGGCTGCCCATATGTTCCATCTAGGCCATGATTATAATATACTCTGCTTATGAAAATAAGACTAACATCAAAAACTTTGGTTTTGCTCTTTACAAGTTTAACTAGGGCTGAGTGACAAGACATGATATATTTACTAAGTTAAAAATGTCTATGAAAATTGAAAGTGGAAAATAACACCTTTTTAGGTCCTATTTTGAAAGAATTGGCAGAATCAACTTGCTTATTCCTTACACACCAGCATCAGCTCCTATGGTATTTCTCTGCAGGCTGCCCAGAGCAGGTTTTACAAAAGAAAGTCCTTCTAGGTATCAAAGTGGTGGAAGCAGCATTCAAATATATTGTGGCCAATAGGTTTGTTCAGCTTACTGAGTTAGAACCAGCAACTGATATAATTAAAATCTAGCAATACAGATTCTCACATAAGAAAAAAGGAGAAAGCTGAACTCGATAACAGATTCATCCCCACATTAATTCATCTAGAATCAACATCAAAGGGCAGACATGAGACTTTTCAAGCACTCCCACTGGAAGTGGAACAGGAAGTCCAGTGCTTCGCCATCCAATGAACTCCAGCATCTGATAGATGGTGCTGGTTTCTCTCTAGCACATCTTTTCAGAATTCATATTGGATCATAATAGGTCTGCAAGTGGACAACGTGCATACTTGACTGGTCAGCAGCTCAATCAAGACACTCTCCCTCCTTAATAGTCCTGTTTCTGATCTCAGTAGTGTTTCTGTGCTTGGGAATCACTACTCTGTATTAAACACAACATGATTACATTCATACTCACTGAGGAAAAAGCAAGGGAGATGATGGAGAGGGAGCAACATGAAACAGATCTTTGTTTGGAAGGAACTTTCTAACTCTTTGCCTGGAACTGGAATTTTGGTATTTTCAAAGAGATTTTATTTATCTACCAAACCACAGGGCATGGGGGGGGGGGACACTAGAGAACACAGTTCGAAGAGCCTTCCTTCTGCTTGCTTGATGAGACATCTGTTCTCACGGTGTGATTTTTTTTTTTACTTCAAGGCATCAATTGTCACTCAGAGGACTTCTTTCCAGGAGTTCAAGGCTAGCCTAGACAAAATAGGGAAATCCTGGGGGGGAAATTGACTATGGAACATATAAATTAAGCTGGATGTGTTGGTAAAAACCTGTAATCCCAGCACTTGGGTGGCTGAGGCAGAAGGATTGCAAGCTCAAGGTCAATGTAGGCTACACAACAAGACTCTTCGATAAAACAGAATTAAGGTTGAATGCTTTCTATCATGATGGACAAGCTGGACTGGACACTCTTTTTCATACTATAAGAAAAACATCAACATGATTATTTGAAAACTAGGCTGCCCAAAATGCTAGCACTGTAAGATAGGAAGAAACTCGAACTTTCCTTAAGAGTTCTCTCAGTATCTTATATACTTTGAGAGTGGGTAAATAGAATAGTACACTCAGAAAGAACAAACAAACAAAAAAAATGTTAAACCATGTTCGTGTTAAGCTGATATAACACTCTTGTGGCACTCAGTTCTGGCCCTGAATTCCTAATCCAATAGAAGACAACATCTGACTTGATTGAATAATGCTTCATGGTCCAGTTCCTCACCTCCCATTTCTCATTGGAGTTGCAGTGAACATTGGTTCACTTATCTGCAATTTCACCTTGTTTTTGAGACTCCTATGGAGGGCAGGCGGCTAGGGTGGGTAATGTCCTGTTGTGCCTACGTGTGCTGGGGCTGCAGATGGTCAGCTCAGACTCTGTAGCTCTAGGGTCTTAACAGAGATTCATACATAAAAGAGTGACCATGGCTGTGTAAATGTTCCAGGTCTGAAATGGTTCCTCGGGGAACTTGGGAGCACTATTACAGCTCCAGGAGACTGCCAAAAGCAAAAATCTCTGTCAATATACCTCAGAAATAGAGATGTCTCCATCAAGTCCAAACACACAGCAAACGCTATGTTCTTTATCCCAAAATATTCACAGGTTTTTCAGTGCCACCTACACAGATGAGAATATTGGCCAGCATATTTGATATCTTGATCAGGAATTGACTGTTTTCAGTTTTTCTTCGCTCTATGAAGAATGCAAATGTAAAGAGATGAACAGAGACTTGAATATAGTTGCTGTTTCAAATTATTTTGATGACCTACTTTGTACTCCACTAGAAGAAACTTACAGCTCATAAAAATGTGAAACCACAGAATCTCAAACTGGGGAAGCGATGTGGGCTACCTAGAGAACTGCTACATAAAACCTAAAGATAGGAGGCAACCTCCAGAAGGCAAAAATGGTACTTTAGGCAAGAGACAGGACATTATAGTGCAAGAACAGGAATTTCAACGAACTACTGAAAAATGAAAAAGACGAGGTCCAAAAAATATGACTGAAAATCATACTTGGGTGTAAAGCCAATACAATCATGGTAAGAAGAAAAAAAGGAATATGCCTCTAGTAAAGGGTCACATACAACTTGTTGATAACAAAAAGGATGAGGAATAGCTGTGGACCCTTTACATTCTGTGGAGAGAACTAATGGAAAAAGAGGCTGCTGGAGGATGGGTAAACAAAAGCTAGGAATGAAGATGAAGTGAACACAATTCTTGAATGATCATGAAAATCCATAATGAATACTAATGGAAAATGCTGAACTTCAGAAGGTTCTCTAGCAAATGAAAAAGAAATGATTTCTCTTCTTTCTCCCCCCAAAGATAAAGCCTAGAGAAAGAGCAGATGATAGTTGTTATAGCTGGACACAGGTGTAAACTTGACAATTCTAGGTTCAAGCTCTCATTTGTAAAGAATCAGTAGTTAAGCCCCAAGGAAGCCTGCAGAAGATTGTCTAATTGATGGGAAAGACTCAGCTCATGGCAGGTGGGACTAGTCCATTAGCAGGTGGAAAAGATGGAAAGAGCCAGTTGAGGAAGTTGGCATTCTTCAGTACACTTGGCCAGACATGCTGGTCTGGCAAGTAAGGACTTTCCTTTTCTCAGCTGTTATGTGGCTAGTTTCCTCAGCTCTGGCTGTTGATATGAGCTCTCCTGTCAAGCTGGACAATGAACTATAATCAAGTAAGCCAGAATAAAACCCCTTGCTCCCATAAGTCATTTGGTTGTGAATTTACTGGCAGCATCAGGCAAACCACAATAATAGTACAGGAATTGTTACCTCTGCTAGTGAAAAGACACGGCGAGAGTACGAGGAACATCTCCTGTGAAAACTTTGAGGGAACCGTTTATAGACAATGCTAGAAAGTGGAGAACTATCTGAAGCCACACAGAAAACTTGATAACCAAGTTGCAACTTACATTTAGATTTTTTTAACAATGAAGATACAATCTCACGAGAACATGAACAAAAAAATGAAAAACTGGATATAGAAGTTCAATAATGTGAAGAAATGATACAATCGAGCAATTAAATTTTTACAGCAATAGTTCACTTGTATATGTGACAAAAATACCACATCATTATTATGCAAAGAATTTAGAGAATGCAGAAAGTCTAGAAGCTGGTATTTGCGTGGAACTGTAGAGAAAGGTATTCAAAGAGAGAGCCAGTTGGATAAAGCAACAGGTTTTAAACATAACTGCCTCTCACCACCCCAAGTCAGAAAATGTGAAACTTTTCAGGGCCTCCTCAGGACGTTCTCATCTGGGCCATCTTGCAGCACATTCACTGGTGATAGAAATCTCACAGCATGCGGAATGGGCATCCAGTTTGCACATGTAATCTGACTAAACCTCTGTTTCCCCTCCTCCTTCAGAATTCTGTGATCTTATGTACTTGAACATAACTCAATCAACACTGACTATAACTCCTGACAAAACTGAATGAAATGGGGCTGACAGAAAGGACAAATGAGCAGGGGAGTGTGGAATCAAGACCAGGATCACAGGAAGGTTGCTAGAGTGTATCCTTATTCTAGACACATGGACTGGAATTTTCAAATTTTCTAAGTTAAACCAGAATGTGTCATAAAATCAGTCATCTAATAATTTAAGCTGACCTAAGTTGTTTGAACTTCACTCAAAGAGCCAAACTGCTAAACCACTTAAAAGGATACGAAAACTTTGAATGTGAAGTTTGGATGGAATCAAAAGCACTAGAGTAAGTTTCATCTTACAGATACTGAAAATTGTAATTTTGGGAAACCTATTATTGCAAATGTTTAATTTTTCCATTCCAAAAAGAGTTGCCATCAGAACATCAGTACATGCCTTTACTTAAACATATGCTGTAGATGATTTTTAGAAAGCAAGATCTGCATTTAATTATATTTGATGTGAATTTGGAATAACCTCTTTCACGGCTTAAATGAAGTGAAAATCTATAGAAAGTAAAAATAAGATAAAATCAGGACTCCCTATTTTGTTTTTTCGTTCAAGTTATTTTTTCACATTGCCCTTTCTTTCCTCTTAGCCTTACTCCATGGCCTGCCCCATTTCCTGCTGCCTTTCCCAGATGACAGCATCCTACCAGTGCTGCTGTTCTCTCGAACTCCCTGGTAGACACACCTCCGTCCTGATTAGTTATTTCCCAAGAGCTGGCTCACCTGGCTGCCCTCAAAAGTTGAGTGATTCCTGTAAGGGTATCATTGGCAGTTTCTAAATGGCTCCTGTCCTCAGATGAAGAACCAATAATAGAACACTATTTGCCTTTGGCTTTAAATTTTTCAATCACTTTTTATGGTGATTTCCAGAGAAGGAGCTAGACTTCTTTCCTTCATGTCAAAATGTTCGTGGATATACTGCCTTTCTTTCTTTTTCCTGCTTTTATGGTACTGGGGATGGAACCCAGTGTCTTTTACGTGCTAGGCAAAATCTCTAGCATTTACCACTGAGCTAATCACTGAGCTGATGGATATAATTTCCAATGTTCAGTTTAGGAGAAATACAAGTAGTACCACTGGGACTCCTTCGAGCAGGATGCGGTCAGAGCCAGAGGCTCTGCTCAAATAAAGTTTTCTGTCTGAAACACCCATGTCCAGGGTGCTTGGAGGTCTGCTTCTAATTGCCTTTTCCTCTGGTTTCTCTTTTAGCTTGTTCTCCTCTGACTCACTTCTTATGTCAGCTAGACTGGCACTGCTGTGTACAGATGAAGCCCCATATCTGCCCTTCCTTGTTCAGATACTGCAGGCAGATGAGTTAAGAGACCATTAAAGCATGCTATTATTTTGTTTAACTCTGAAACAGTGTACTACTATGTGGAAAAAGGGGGAATAAGTCTGCGTTTGTCTTAATGATTCTTCAGTTTCACCATCCGAGTCTTGGGTTAAACTCTGAGTAATAAGACAGCTTCAGACCCCAATGAGACAGTGTTAGTTCGATGCAGTCAATGTCTCACCTCAAACCCATTGGGGCATGTGGTCATCCTCACCCCACCCCAAAGGGACCCCCCATCCTTGAGGGTTTATGGGAAAATCATGCATTTTCCTGTAGTGGAAACACAAGGGGGGTGCCTCGAGTGGACACCTTCTGGTCTCCCATTCCCAGGTCCTGCTCAAGCACCTCTTCAGAAATGCTCTTTGTTCTCCGGCCGCCCTCCAGACTGGTTGAGGCCGTGTGGGAGCTTGATGAACCATTCGCTGTCACTGTGCTGTCCCCATAGGTCAAGGTGAGGTCACCTTCCGTCAGGATGAAATCAGAATCATCTTCTCTCAGTGGCTCTTGGTTCTGAAATGTGCAACCAACAAAAGAGAACACTGAAATCTTCAAGAGCTGCAGCCACCCTCAACCCTGAAATCTGATAAGAAAACTTGCCTGCCTGAGCCTCTAGTATGATCACAGGCTAGAAACTGTATGGTGCCCTGCATTCAAGTCACTTCTATTAGAGACAGAACTTTAAAGAAGTAGGTCTGATTTCAGATGCATGACAGCTTGGGGGTTAGTTCTTGCTGACAGCTATCTAAGAGGAGAAGGGCGACCATTTGCATGATCAGCTTCCTCTTCCACAAAGAAATAAATATACTAGCAAGGTAAATACTGAATATAGGTTCCTGGTTTTTCCCTATCTGGCAGGTCCTCTGGGTGCACCTCCTGCACTGTACAGCTCATCCTAAACCCACCCTGTATATATGTAAACAAGTCTGGCATAGTAAGCCATGGAAGGGAGAGAGCAAACCATGATTAGGATTTCTGCCCTGTTTTCCTCTTCCTGTTGCCACAGAGCCTCCTTCCCCACATTCACAGGTGTATAAAGGGAATGACAGAAGAGCGCAGGTTCCTGAGCATCTGTTACATGCCAGCTGGAAACCTCACACAAGCTCTTCGTGGAGCATTCCCCTTTCCCTAGATCACAGTAGGAAACCTGGGTTGCAAGAACCCATGGAATATGCCCGAGGCTGTCCCGCTGACAAGAAGCAGTTAGAATCTACACGTCCTCCAGCCTGGTTTGATCCACATGAAGGATGTGACAAATCACTGGTTTAGAAAAAGGACTGGAATGGCATTCGTGCTAAGCAAAAGCTGGAGCCAAATAGACAAGACAAATGAAGCAGGTGTTAAGAAGGTTATGGCCACTTAACACAACCAGATGGTGGGGAGAGTGTCAAGAGACAGTGGGAAGTCAGAGTCTGTCATTCTCCAATGGGTTTCACAAGAATAACGAAGGGACCATGACCTCACTCTCGAACTGTGCTGAGATCGATCCAACACTGCGAAGGTCTTTTGCAAGTGGCAAACTTAGTGTCAAGATGGCCCAAATAAACTGTTGTTACATCTTTCCCATCAGCCCTTTCAAACTTATTTGAAGTCCAGTGTCCTTTGGACATCAGGGTCATCCCTGTCCATCCCCTCCCCATCATGCTGCCCAAGAATCTGGGCTCATTCCTCCAGCAGGCACATAGATTTCCCATCTTGAAGATAGATCACCAAACGACAAACGCCTCTTTCTTCTGTTTTTAGTGCTTCTTCTGATGGTACTTACTTCTCACGCTTGGAACATTCCTAGTCCCCAAATAACAAAATTAAACTTCTCCAGAGTCCAAAACTTTTTGAGCTCTGCCATTTCTGCTTTGTGTAGCTTATATTAATTGCACGAAGTAATGGGATCATTATGACAATCATGACATGACACCACATGTCTCATAGCTTAAGTGACATCAACTTTGTTTCACATACAAAATATTACATACATTATGTAAAATTAACTTTAGGCTCTGGATACAAGGTATATATGGGACAAATGAGTTTTTATGTTTAGACTTGCATTTCATACCCAGCATATCACATTACATATAAGCATTTTTTTAAATCTGCGAGCAATTGGAATCCCAGAGCATTTTTGGCTCCCACTATTTTGTGTAAGGGCTATATGAAAGCTGGGTTAATTTTCCAAGCTATGGGGCATATTCCTGGGATGAACTTTCCTTACATCTCCTTTCTCAGACCATCCCTCTCGGTGCATGCACTGGTGGCTGGCACATGCTTCTGTTTTCCACTGTTCATCAGTGATGGTACCTTCTCTACACACAATCCACTTAGCTAGCACTCTGGCATTTTTAACAGGCAGTCACACAACTTGCCCCAGTGGAGCAGAAGGCAGCAGCTCTAAAACTCACTCTAAGCTCCAAAGTCTGTTCTCCTTAATGTATGAAAAGTCCCCAAACCCTTAATCTGTTTATGATCATTTTATTAACAACAAATCACACCATGTACCTCATTCAACTCTCTGGTGACTCCTCCTTTCCTGCCCTAGCACATCCCAATTTTGCGCATTTGATGTGTGCTAGACAATGATTTTGTTCATTCCTGTCAAAATATCTCTGCCACACTTGTAGTTCCAAAGTTCAGGGAAATGAACCAGGTGGGTATTTTACTGCTTCAGAGTTTAGAACCACGGAGAAAGCAATTCTGCAAAAGGAGGTGAGCCCATCATTCCGGGAGTACCCTATTTTGAGAGGGATACAGGGCTACAAATTCACTGGCCAGAGAAAAACAGAATGAATATTGATGTATTCCATTTATGGAATTATGTTACCTACCCAGACAACACCCAAGGATATGCTCATTCAGAAACAAAGACATAGTAAAGTCCATCCGGGAAGTGACTCCTATATCAATGATTAATGAAGAGTACGTGCAAGTGAAAAAGGCAAACCACTCTTGAATTCTAGATGACAGGATCAATACAAATTTGGGTAGACCGAAGACTAGTATAATTATATAACTTGATGTCCAGAGCAGGCTGATGAAATATTCCTCAAAACTCCTACAAGCAAGCGCAGTGGGAATATGTATATCATAGGTGGCCAGAGACTATTCTACCAAGTGGAAGGACTCTGCTTGTTTAGGGACACAGTTAGTGGAAATAATGAAAGATACACATCTTAAGAGTCTTCCAAATAAATTTGGTCAATTTCAAAATGTCCTACAAGCGATGAGAATCATACAACAGGTTGAGACCTGCCTAGTCCGAGACCTTTACCTGGAACTAACTACATGAACCCTGTCTACCTCTCTCAACTTTGGATTGATCAATTGATAATTATGGACAGAATCTTTGCTTCTTCTCTCTCAGTAACAGGCCTTGCTATTTCCAGAGGTAGCTAAGAATAGAGTCAGGAAAACCTCAGCCTAGATGGGTAAGCAGCAGCACTGAAGGTAACTCTTGCTGATGGTCCATGACTAGATGAGTATACAGAACCCAGTGCCTGAACATTATCCCCAAAGCAAACCTCCTGTAGTCTCCTGAAGTGTTCAAACACACACTTGAAATTTACCTAAGTGTAAGAATCTGAATGAGTATATGCTGAATCCAAAGAAATCTACATATACGTACTCTAGAAGCAAGGAGACAGTTAGCTTCAGATTTATGGTTTTTTTTTTTTAAATTGAGGTGGCCAATGCTTTCAGTTTGAATGTCCCAGCATATCTTTTATATCTTTTTTTTTTATTCCCAGTGCTGGGAATGAAGCCCAGAGCCTCATGCACAGTAGGCAGGCACTCACCCACTGATCTACAATCCCAGCTCCACTGCCTGTTTTTAATCTGAAACAATTTATTACAGGAGACAGAAGTTTCAGTAATATATTTGAAGGAGAAGCTGGGGATGCCAGAAGACTCAATGACTTCCTGATAAAGAGGCATGAATATTGTCTCACAGTCGGTAAAAATGCAAGGAGAGACTGAGGCAGAACTGCATTCTTGCCACGCACAAGCTCCTGAAATTCTCTTGCCTTTTCAGTGGACACCTCCAGGGGGCTGAGGAGGGGTACTGCTTGGCGCTAGGCTCTACTGCACAGCAGTAGTAGGTTCAAGAGGCATGGTGACTTGGCAGTTGCAATCTTTGCCCTCAAAGGGAGAGTGTGGCATTCAAGCAGTTGCATCCTCCCATCATGGGTCCTCTGACATGACTGCCCTTGCCCTCTGTCCCAGTCTTTTGGCTAACTAGCATGTTCACCTCTTTCTTCTGTGTCTCTTCTGGAATATACATCATCTTTTCTCAGCTCACCGCTACATCCCCTACCTATCTTGTTAGAATTACCTGTGGAGGGCCCTTCTCTTGCAGATCTGGGTTTGTCCTTCTGCTTCATCACCAATGATCAAATCAATGGCAGATTATTCGCCAATTATTTGAGACCCTGTTAGGGTGTCAGCTTTGCCCATATCCACATCTCTGAAACGTATTCTCCTTAACTGCATCATTGCAGTACCTGTTCTAGTGCAGTGTGGCTGAGAGAATGACATCAGTTTAGGGGAGCTGTAAGTCTATTGACAAATCTAAGGAACTCTTCTCCTGGGTGACAAGGATTCTATCATGTTGGGATGATAAGACAGGCATGGGGACAGAGGAAACTCTTTCCTTCCTTCCACTCCTTTGATGGAGACAGATGCTTTCTCCATCTCTTGGTCCTGCAACCCACATCAGGAACTCAAGTTCAGCTCTAAGTCTGAGATATCCGCAGCATTGGCATTCTTTTCTTGTTGATTCCATTTCTAGTATTGGAAAATGTGAAAAGAAGACTTAACTACATTCACATAAAGAAACTACTTATAAAAGTATCCTTCTATTTGTCAGCTGCTCTGTAGTTCGTGGTGTATCTTTTGTGCATGTGTTTATACATGCATCCACGCCTGTGTGTTTGTGTGTGTGTGTGTGTGCGCGTGCACGCACATGCATGTGTGCATGCAACCCGGTACCCTTGAGTCTCTTCACTCATACATCCCACAGCTCCCTTGCAGTGTATACTAACTTTACTACATTGCTTTGCTCTGAATAAAAGGGGTTTTTTTTTTGGCTACTTTGTCAAAACTATGTGCGCTTTCATTTCATTCTTGAATAAGATTCCAAGACCCCAACCACCATAACAACACACTATACTTACGTCATACACCTGAGGACTGGTCAGACATCGCGCTAGCAAGCCACACCAGGCCGGGAGAGTTGTAGTTAGTGGGGGGCCACTGTGAGTGAGAATTGGTTTCAAGTAGCTTTGAAAGGGGAATTAAGGAAAAATGGCTATAAGAAAGTACACTCACACAAATAAAAAATAAATATTTTGACATTCTTCCCACAAACCTCCTCCCATTTTAGCAGTATAATACAGAGAATACTTATAATCTGCAACCATAGGAATGAAAGATGAATTTATGCCCTACAAGCATTAAATGATAATAGGTGACTCTCAGGTGAGTTCCCTATAGTCAGTTAAGAGCAATGTTGAATTTGTCAAGTCAGGCATGATGTTGCATTTCTGCAATTCTAGTATTCAGGAGTCTGAAGTAGGAGAAATATGAATTTGAAGTCAATACAGGCTACATCATGAAACCTTCAAACAACAAAAAAAACAAACAACCCAAGCCCCCAATCACCAACCAAAGAGTAAGAACATCAGATTCATGAGAACATACTTCTTTACTCTTCTGATTTAGTTTCAATCAGTATTTCAGTCTTTGACCAACAACTAGCTCAAGTCTGGGAAGCATGTCCCCTGGATTGAGGGGCTGTAAACCCTAGACCTCCCCATTCTTGTTCATTGCAATCAGCCTTATGAAACCACTCTCCCTAGAGGACACACCGTAAAATTAGTGGATTGCACAGCAGGACCTTATAGGTAACCTGGGGCTACTGCAAAGGAGGAAACTGAGGCTTGGCAAGGTAACATGATTTCAGTTAAGACCATAAATTATTAACCTCTCATTCTAGAACTATTCTTCACTCTAAGATTCTTAGACTAAGTGCCTCCACTTCGAAGTTTTTTGTATTTTCAACTAGATTATGCTTTGTGGTAGGGGACAGGCTCATGAATGGTGAATGCTCAGTAGCAGCCCTAGCCTCTGTCCCACAGAGGCCAGTAGCAATCTGGGCATGACTTTATCTCCAGAAAGATGTTAAATGTCCCCCTGGACACAAACCTACCTTTTGCCTTTTGTCTTGGGCTTGTAAGATGCCAAGAATCTGTGATGCCAAATACACAAACATATGCAGGAAGCGCCATGAAGTAACTGTCTCACTGTGACATTTCTGAGACACCCCAGTCTAAATGCTGTGGGAAAGGTGTTAGTTCAGATGGCCACCTCGACTACATGAATGCCCAAGAGACCTTCAAAGGAAGATGAGAGGATATCATAATGCCTGGGTGTATTACCACGCCTGTCCTCATGAGCACAGCACATGAGGAAAACGAATTTCTCTAAGAAGGTCGCTCACTGAGCTCTACTTCTGTTAGTCCTGGGGACAGGTGTGTGCTCTTACAGGCCAGTCAGTTTTCCCCTGTCCTTAGCTAGGAGGACTACAGATTCTCTGACACATACCATGTGAAGGGACATATCAAAGGATGCCTTTCTTTTCCTGATTCAGACATTTCAATTCAAAGAACAGAAACTGGGGAGAGGAGGATAAAACAGAAGGATCATGAGTTCAAGTTTAGTCTGCAATCCACAATACCATGTGTTGGAGGTTACAAAGCAAGAAACTACCTCAACAAATTTAAAACAAAAGAATTGAGCTGGACATGAGTGAGTCCCATAGGCATTAAAATCTCCTTCTCTGAAATGGAACAAACATTAAAATGGGGTAGACAAGCTTCCAGTTTAAGATGAAAAGGTTCAGTGCATATATACACTTCCCTTCTCTCCCTAGGACTCATAGAAATCACAAAAAATATGTGTTTTTGGATTACTTGGAAGACCAAATGTAGAGGAAATTACAGCAAAGAAATGTAGTCAAAGACAAAAGTGAGTCTTAGCCCATTCGTTCAGGTTATTATCACGAAGATTTAATTTTTAATAAAAAATTTCCTAGGAAGACCTAGTAAATCTAGTAGAATAGGTTTTGCCCTGCATGAGGCCTTATTATGATAATATAAGAATAGATATAATTAACTAAATTCAATCAATAGGAACTATCATTGCCACAAATATTAACTGTCCATGCTTCCCTTCTCTTTCTGACCACAACATGAGTCACTGTGTCATTTTAACTACTTCACCTACAAATGCATAATTCCCTCAGTACAAAGCACATGAGTCTACCAGGCTGTGGGTTTGCTGCTTCAGTGATTTGCCAACATTCCTCTTGGCTAGAGAGATGCCCTCTGGAAGTGCCTGTGGTTGAATGGTCAGTGTACACATCCCAAGAGAAGACTGAGTATGTGCATCCCACATACACCTTTCTTTACTCCTTAGAAGTCACACCCTGTAACAACTCAACAAGTGGATTTCATTATCAATGTGTGCAAACCCAGGGGATGTTTCTCCAAAAGGATACTTGTGGTCAAAGCTATACCACAGTCTGAATATCCATGCACTTTCCTGCTTTGTTCGGCTTCCTCCAGCAGAATCTGGGCCATCCTAAGAACAAACAAGAGGACACTGCTTAGTTAGGTACAATGGAAAAAGCTACCTTTGAAATGGTATCTGTTTTGTTTTTACAGTACTAGGGATTGAAGTCAGGGTCTTGGGCGAGCTAGGAAAGTGCTCTAACACTGTGCACATCCAGGACTATAACTTTCATAAAGCTAGAATTCATTGAGAAACACCCCATATCAACATAGCTTCAAAGAAGTAGTACTCAGTAGAGTACTACTAAGTACTAATAAGTACTATCATGCACAAGGCCCTGATTTCAATCTCTAGCATCTCCTCCCCCAACAAAGATCTATTGAAAGGTAATATTCTTGCAGAAATCAAGAAAATCCAAAAGGAAAATAAAAACAATTCCTTGGTTATGTTTGCAGGCAGATCAATATTAGAACAAAATTCCTTTTGATATTTGTATTGTAATCATCCTTTGATGGAAGTTAACATATAAAAGGAAGGATTTAAAGAGATAATAATATTTTTTGTAAAGAATGTTTTTATTTATTTATTTATTTCCGCTCATTCAAACTTAATAGGTACCCCTGTCCCCTCTCTCTCTCCACCCCTTCCCTCCCCCCTTTTCCTCTTCCTTTCCCCCACTCCCTCCCTATCTCCCAGTACCTCCTCCCCCCCATCCCTGGAGCATCCTTTAATGTGTAATGTCAAACTTGCTTCTGGGTCCTCCTCTCTGATGAGGTGTAAGGACTCAGTGGCATTTCCTAGAACTTTTTTTTGTGTTCCCCTTAAGTATAGGAATACTATTGTGGCTGTTAATCCCTAGCTTCTAAGGATCCTAGTGCCTTTAGTCCATGCTAGACTTCGAGGGGTCAATAATGTGTTGGACGTTGTGCAGGTCATGCAGTCCTATTATGATTGCTTTGGCCCTGTCGAACTTGTGTGTAGTATCTTGCATATGGTTGCTCCTCTCTATCTTTAGGCTCTTACAATCTTACCGCTCCCTCTTCCGCAAATTTCCCTGAGTTTCAGGATGGGGAGAGATTAGGCTGGCCTAGTTCCAGGTGGTTGATATAGAGTCTCTGATGTTCTGAATTATGGTTTGTTGATTTTTTTTTCAGTTTTGCTTCTCAGGAGTAATGTTTTTTGTGCGAGCGTGTGTGTGTGTGTGTGTGTGTGTGTGTGTGTGTGTGTGTGTGTGTGTATCTGAGATTAAAAAGCCAAAGAGGAGTAGAAGCAGTTGGTTCTGTTACCATGACTATACACTGTGCTTTCTCAGTGTACTCAGTACATATACATTCTTTACTCTGAAGAAAGGAAGAACTGAGAAATGGTGAATATCAGAAATAATTTTTCTACAACTAATGTGCTGTGTTCATGGAATTATGTTTTGTTTCATTCTTACATAATGCTAAAACTTTTAAACTACAATAATATCAGCTTATTTTTTCCAGGTATAGAGATTATGGTAGTGTAGGTTGGCTATCCGTAGCTCTCTACATCCGAATTCTAGCATTTGTATGTTACATACATAGCAAACAGACTTTGAGGAGAGATCTAAAGTTACACAGGTCAGATAAGAATAACCCTTAAAAGTGGATAAGAAGTACAAGAGAATCAGAGAGGTGCAGTGGAAGAGACAGGAGAGGTTCAGAGTGTGCCAAGGGCTTGCCCTCACAGTTGCTAGCTTTAAAGATGAAGGGGGGATTAGTGAAGAACCATGGTGGATTCTAAGAGTATGATGACTCCTAGTCAACAAGCAGAAAGGATACAGGACTTCAGTCCTACTGAGGAAGAATGCGGTAGACAGTGAGGTCTTACACGACCCTTACGAAATTAGCACCTGAAAAAAAAGTTAGTAAAGAGGAAACATCTGGCTGCGGCCCATTGAAATGAACTGGCACCACTGGCACAGGGGCAGAGGGACTCCAGAGTGCCTGAAGGTCACCTGTGGCTCATTATAATACTAAAACGTGTGCTCCTGGATGGAGATTTAAGACACTAATGAGACCTGAAATTGTTTATGGAACTACATACATATAACAGAATATGCATGGGAAAGCTTGCACTATGCAAATAAACCAAAGCCCACACTATGCAAATATACCAAACAGTCTTCTTTGAGGTAACAGGCAAGCCCCAACTCTATACAAGCAGGGCCATTTGAGTTGCTAAACCTTCCCCTTGCCCTGGTTTACTTCCTCTTCCTTCCAAGGCTATTATGTTCTAAACATCTCCGCCTCTCTGCTCAGTCTTTGTTTTGGGACGCAGACATCTGAAATGCTGATATCAGTACAGCTGCAGGAAAGTGAATTCCAGCAGCAACCTGAATGAGCCTGATAGAGAATAGGCAGTTTTTTTTCCCTTCTGGCAGCTAGATAAGGATAGCCTCTTCTGAGAGAAAGACCCTTCGCAAACTGTCAGTGCCAGCTTCTCAGCACTACAGAGGCAGAAGGCCCGACCTTATCTCAAGATGGGAACATCTGTAGTCTAGCAGAACCAACTTCCTGATACACTTCATACAGACTGTAAATAGAGATGTTGGGACCAAAAACTGTGAATTTGGCTGAATGTAGCTCACATGCCTTCCTTCTGCACAGGAACGCTGGATTCCTTGAGAGCACACCTTCCGGTTAATGAAATGCATTCTCTGTGCATTTAGCTGAGAAGCTGCGAGTTTTAAAGGCCCTGTTACCAAGGTAACAGGCTGATCAGCTGGCCTTTGCTCTGGTAATGGCTGACCACCAGCCCAGCTGTCCTGACCCTCCTGACTTCTTGGTTTTTCCCCCCTCCCCTGAAACTTCTTGGTAGCACCCCACTACTGGTTGGTAGGTTGAGCCTATACTCCCCTACTTTATTCCCTGCCCAACCAAAGTCCCCCATACCCATTCAATTCAACCAAACGAAAGCCTCTCAACTCAATCCTTAGTTATGTACAGGCCCCAGCCAATCAGGCTCATTTGCTGGGCATAAAAGAGGATAGTCAAAAGCCTGAAAAGGGCCTGCTCAGTCCCCCTCTCTTCAGCCTCAATGCAGAGGGCTTTTCTCTGCTTCCCTAATCAACTTCCTTACCTGCCCCCTCTTCTGTTATCCTTGCTTATCGTTCTTTGCCATTGATCCTGAGAAAAGGAACCTGTGTCACTGGTTCAGTAATTTGGGTGGTCAGTGAGTTTCTGAAACCATAGTTCTCTGGGCTAAGACCACCAGAACCAATACACAGACTCATCACTTTCAAAGACTGCTCCCTCCCCCCCCCAGAGCTCACCACTATCACATGTCGACTTTGCCTCTGCAGCTGACACTATTAGACTTTTGATCTACTGAGTATCAGACAAGCCAATTATATAGCTTTAAGTCATGAATGGGGGGGACCCAATAAACTACGAGAACAGATGAGCAAGTAACTGCGCTTGACTTGTGTCTTTCCTGTGTGAGGAGTCTAAGACATCACAGCACTTGGACTTGGGAAGAAAGAGTTAAAAGCCAAGTCTCTAATCTCAGACAGTACCACAGGCACAATTTCCTTCCCTGCTTAAAACTTTCCAGAGCTCTGCCCGGGGCTTCTGACAATGCACACAAGTCCCAGGGAAAAGGTGAAAGTGCACATTCTGTTTCAGTGAGCTGGCTGAGGCCTCAGAGCCTGCATTTCTAGTTAGTTCTCTCCTGATTTCCACAAGGTCACTGTGACTAACGAGGAGAAGTCTGTGCTTCCTGGAGGAGCAGATGACATCCTCCACCTTGGCTCCTGCCATGTACTCCAAGCCTCACCGAGTCACACAATCCAGTCCTGCATGACAGAAACTATCCTTCTGTTGTAGGCCTGTTCCCAAAGTCTGCAACAAAAGTGGCAAATAGCAAGTGCTCAAAAAAGATCTGCCAAGTAGATGTCCAAATAAAATTTACTTCAGAGTGTCTAACAAACAAAAATAGCAGACAGGGAAATCAAGAGGGCAAAGGAGGCAATTGTAAGAGAAAAAGAAGAAAAGGCTTGGGGTGAGGGAGGTCAAGAAGCAGTAATTGGAGGAAAGTCATTTCAGCAACTGTCTGAAGTTAAAGATTTGGGCGCCTGGGTATCCAGTTTCAGCCTGCAGGAAAACTGAAGGGAGGCTCTGCAAACAAATGAATCTAAGTCGCAAGCAAAGTCCTATGTCAGTGCAACTATAAACAGTTGATTTTCAATGGTTCTCACTACCCACTCACAGGCATGTGCACGTGTATGAAAACAGCCAAATACACTGCGAGAGGCAGAGAACAACAACTGTAGTTTCCACCTCTCTATTAACATCCTTGTGTGCTAGTCCTACTGATGTGATGAAAGTGGGAGCCATGCCCTCAGCTGCTCCACAGAGGGGGGAGGGCTCATCATCCGTGAGTGTTCTGGAAAACTTGGGGAAGGAAGTACATGATGTGTCAGCATGCCTGGCCGACAGAAATCTCAGCTGTGTCTGGTCTGGCATGATCACTTCCTGCTTTAAGAGGAGGAGAGGCCGCCCCTAGGGCCCAGCAGCTTGTTTCCAGCTGAGCTTATTTTTATTTTGGTTGTAAAGTCACCGAGTCCCCCAGAGAAACAAAACAACTGTGTGTTTTCAGGTCTTGTTTTGTTCTAATGAGTCAAACTTGCCAGGAACACAAAGCTGAAGTCTACCCGTAATATTCTTATGCTTTCCTCACAGCCAAACGTTGCAGTCAGCCACTTCTTTGCTCTCACATGAATGACTGGTCCATAGCTCTTTCGCTGCACATGGTTTATAACCTTGAGCTGCTAGACTGAGCAAGAAAAACTGTCCTTATTGTAGGAAATGCTTGGCCTTTTCAGATCACTGCCTTTGTTTAGCTGTTGTTTTCAGGAAGATCATGTGGAAAGTTAAAAGAGCTGGCCTTTCTTTTCCAGAGGACAAATGTCTGGATTTTCCCCACCTCTGATTAGAGTTTCATGACAACACTGAGCTTGGAGAAAGTGGATCAGGGGAAATGCATGAAGCCAAGGTTTCATCCACAAAAGAGAAACCCAATTATGTCTCTAGCTTCCTGTTTCTCAAAGTCAGTGCATGCTCTCAGGCATACTGCTGGCGGCCCCCTAGGATGGAGAAGGTCAGCAAAAAGGATGTGGTACATGAGGCCCTTTCTGTGCAGGGGCATGAGTTGCTGCTTAGAAACTATCTGGGGAACCATACTGGAAATCTGCCTGCATTTTTCCAGTTTGACAGCAATCTTGAATGCTTTCAAAAGGCTAGTGGAACGGACCTTGAAGGGCCTCGCTTCATGACTGTGGGTAAACTTGGAAGGGAGGCACCAAGGGAAACTGTGACGCAGATACAGTGTGGCCAACACAGTGCCATAAAGAATGTGGCCCAGGCCTCTCACATCTGGGAGCTGCCAGCTAACCTGAGCTTATCTATCTAGGCCATGAAGAAGGCTCACTCTGACACTGCATGGATAACATGCCAAAACCCTAACATTTAGACTCGCTGCTTCTCAGGCATTTCTCTAAAAAATGGCAAGTTTATTAGTAAATGAAATTCCAAGTGTAGTGTTCTGAGGCAAGGCATCTAGTTAGAAAATAAAGGGGATGTGAGAAGGGAAAGGTCCCTTTACTGTCCCGGTTCTATCTTTTGCTCATGGAATTTTAACATAACTGATCAAGCCACCTTAAAAAGAACAGGACTCTCTTTCTGACAAACATCACACAAGCTAATTACCTATGCCCAAATACAATCCTCTTGTGGCACATGTTTAAGTAAGGATCCCCTCAACGCACTCCCTTTGCCAGTTACAAGCCTGTGTGATGTATCTCTCGCTCCAGGACAGCATTTTATGCATGAGAAAAATAAGTATACCAGCATAAACTGCCTCAATAGCTAAATTTGCTTGAAGACGAAATAACTTTAAATTCCCCAAATCACATGTGTAGCTACTTGCGAGGCACTCGGGTGCATCTCCTACCAGTCACAAGTGATTTTCCTCTAGTGAATTTTGCCTTCCACCTAACCAACAAACTTGCCAACTTTGCTTTACATTGACTCATTCTTGGGTTCCTTCCTTGGATAACAGGCATCTGGATGCAACTGAGCACAGGCCCCCGAGACTTGATGGGGGCTTCTCAGGCTGCATTATCAGCAAAGTTAACTTGCCTCTCTTGCTGCTGGTAACATTTCCAGCCTGCAGGTCTTATGTGGTGTACAGTAAGGTGTGTAAAGCAAACAAGCCATCTCATTTAGTTCCTTTTGCAAGTGCTTGAGTTGTAGAGAGAACAGCAATAGGAAAAAGCAGGACTGCAGGTGTTTTGGCTGGTCTGGAAATATTTAGATGAAACCTTTCTGCATCCTGATATCCAGCTGTTTCTGGCCTGTTTTACTTACAAAACAGCATCACGTTCTCATTTTCTAGACTCATATAAACCCTCACACTTTAGCTATACAACCTATAAAGTGGGAGTAACAATAGCCACCTAAAAGGTTGAAGTCAGGTGAGGGAAATCAGGTACAACGTCCAATGTGGGGCAAGCATTCACTCCATTTTCTCAGTTTTTAAATCATGTCTTCCCTGAGAAGAGCTATCTTGTGACTTACCCCTTGTAAGACTTGAAAGCTGTCATTGTTAGGTGGCGGGTCTTGGTCTGGGTCAACGCCGACTCTAAAAGTCACAAGGAAAGAAGAAAAAGAGAAAAACAGAACGCTTTAGTTTGGCCCATGATTGCTGATTTTCATCTTCCCAAAGCAAAAGGAGTGCTTAGCTGAAAGGAGAGAAGACCATCATGCAGAGGTCAGGTGCACACTGCCAGATCCCAACGGATAAGTGGTGGTAATGCTCATGCCCTCAGCAAGGCCTCTGGAAGTTGACAATAGCTATAACCAGTCTGGCAGAGAGAGAAATTCCCAAAAAAGGGCCTAGTGCCAAGCAGAGAGAGACTGAATTTCTCAGAATGCGGACGACTTTCCAGGAAAGATTAAAGCTGGGTGAGTTCACACCTTGATCAGAATTGCTTAGTCATGTATATATATTTGAAAGGACTTTGGAGTAGCACTGGATTTCTATATATTTCTTCCCAATGGGGTCACATTGAATAGATCTGCTTTTTGCTGTTTTATTTAAAAAAAATGATTTACTGAGGCCAAATGTCCAAAATCAAGCAACCTAGGTTCAGTAACAATGCTGGTGATTGTCCATCTCCCTTCCCGAATCAGTCCCCACTACCAAAACGTTGAGTCCCTCCTGTTTGGCTGCTTCCTCATTTCTAACCTGACCTGCTTTGATTCCCATCACATTTTGCTATGAAACCACTCATACACAGGAAAATGTTGAAGTAATCTATACTGAACTGTCATATACCCACCACCAGGAACCAGGAGAAAATCATGGTTACTGTATATCCTTTTTTAACCATTCAAATAAAGCAGCATATAGGGAAATGTTCCATATTCACATTCTCCCCCCTCCCTCCTTCCCTTCCCACTGGGTGGACATTTGTGCACATGTGTGGAGACCACTGGTCAACTTCCAGCATCATTTCTTAGGAGTTACCACCTTTGAAGCAGAGTATGATTTGGCCTAGAATCCATTGATTAGGTTAGGCTGGCTGGGCAGCAAGTCCTAGGGCTCTGCCTATCTCTGCTTCTTACACCCCCAACCCCTCAACTAGGATTATAAGCACGTGCCACCATGCCTGGTTGTCATACATGGGATGGAACTCAGGTCCTCATACTTGTCCAGCAAGCGTTTTATCAACTGAGTTGCATTCTCCCTGACTTGCGTGGTGTACACAGTGAGGGAGCCTCAAGTCCTTTTAATCCTCTTCCCAACTAGGACTTAACTTTGGGGTTTCTGCCTTTGTATGGCTCAGTTTTAGGGGAAATCTCCCTAAATAGCTAATAGCTAATCTCCCTCAATATCTGATGGTGCCCTTCTGACATTCCCTAGATAATGTCTGATCACCATGCCCCACCTTCAGCAAAAGTGCTATTAGGTACATTAAGCCAGAAGTTTCCCTAAACTTTGATGTTTCCTTTTGGTTATTTCCACCCATCAATCCCTCTCTCTGCCACTGCAAAATCCCTTCATAGTAGTCTCCACATCAATTACAATAATTGTGAACAAATTGTGTCATACCTTTTTAACAAATGTTACAATAATACTGTCTTTATTAATTATCATTAGCTGGACTCCTAACCTGCTTTTAGTCTTTGTGTCTCCTAAACCTCCAAATCAAAGATGCCCTGAGAATTTCCTTATGTAAGAGCAACAATTGACTACAATAGATAAAAAAAGAGGCCAACTGGCAAAACCTACTCACAGTAAACCGCTGTAAAGTATTAGGGCCGTGGTCCAGGCTTTGCCATGGACCCATTTCCTACACATCTGTTAATTTTTACCCTATACCTTCTCCTTCTGACAAGTGTGACATGACTGACACAGATAATAGGATCCATAAGGACAAAAACAAAGATATCAGGAAAATCCTGTATTTCTAGTTACTCCCCCTGTATCTAAAACAGGGCAGTATCATAAAATGTAATGGAGCATTAAACTTTCAGAAGATTAGATCAAATATGAACTTGAATAGAAGTACTGATGTGCTGCCTTTGTTGTTCGGTCCAGTGTCCTAGCCCAACAAGCAGACATTTAGATGCATGCTTTCATTTCTTTTCATCTTCCTCCATAACCTGAGACACCTGGAATCTTACCTGATAAAAGAAAGCACATAAACGTGAGGGGTAGAAAACATAGACGTGTCCACCTCCTCAAAGCCTCTATTCTGCCACTATCTCAAGCTTGATTGAATACTTGTCCAGGGTCTGTGGCCTTGAGAAGGTAGACAAAAAAGGGAGCAGCTAGCCCTTATCATGCCAGAGGCACAGAAGAATTCATGTACACAGTACAAATTTGCTGAACACTTTCTCGGCTAAGCAGTATTCTGAGTACTTATTAAAAGTAATAGGTGTGGGGCTGGATGGCCTCTTTGTATTGTATTTGACAAACTTTGCTCCCTGCTACAGGCTAGAAAGACAGAATATTCTGGAATCTGGCCACTGGATATTATTCAGGAATAAATGAATAGCAAATAACACAAGATCTATCATTTTAATGCTTTATTTATTTATTTACTCTGTGTGTGTGTGTGTGTGTGTGTGTGTGTGTGTGTGTGTGTGTGTGTGTGTCAGAAGGCATTGTATGCCCCTGTGGAGGACCAAGGGTGACTTTGGGAATCATCTTAGATTGCTTCTACCTCCTCCTTGCTTCACTCTGGGATTTCCCAGGCTCCACCTACCAGAGCCTGAAGTGCAGGCCACCACCTGGCATTTTAACATGGGACCTGTGATCCAAACTCAGGACCTTCTGCTTGTGAGGCAGAGCGCTAATCCCTGATCTATTTCTCCAGCTCAAAATCTGTCTTTTGACATGAAAACCATCTATTTCAGGGGCTCAAAGGTTAGATGCCTGAGACACTCAGGGTACCTAAAGCAGTTCATAGTTCATAGTTGTGGATTTTCCACCCTCATCTGTTTTTCGAGCCTCTTAACATACATTCCACATAGAAAGTGCTCTTTATGGTCAGTTTTTCTTTTTACGTCTATAAGTTTGAGAGAGTCCACTTGCTTTGTGAACTCAAAAGGACCACAAAGCTACTTTGTGAAAGACTGACCTACTGAAGATGAACTGCCATGTGCAGACGGAGAAAGGCAGGGCATGGGGATTCCAGCATTTCTCAGTCACTCTATCAGAATGGTGGATGGTACAGCTGCCCTCAACCTAGCTACAGAGAGACTACTGTAAACCAGGGCGTGGCCGAGAATATGGCACTTCAGACCTGTCGGCATCTCTCCTTTCTGCACTGTGGATTTTGAAATGGCTTCAATGTTAATAACTTGAAAATGAACTTTATCAGCCTAAATGATAGGTCCATAAGCAGCACATTCTTTAGTGTGCCCTGTACTATCATGAGGAAAATAAAAATAAATATGGTAAGAGTTGTCAAATGAAATTTAGTTTCCTTTCATCTAAAATCTCTACTATAAGAAGAAAACATATTTTAAAAATTGCTTCATTTTTGACTTTTTGGACACAAAGTCACAATACGCATCCTCAGTTGACCTGGAACTTGCTAGGTATATAGTAAGCCTCAAATGTGTAGCAATCCTCCTGCCTCTGGAGTGTTGGGATTCCAGTTGGAGCCCATGAGCTAGCTCAGAAGGTAAGGCACCTGCTCAAAAACCTGGAAACCTAAGTTTGATCCCCAGAACCCAGAAAGGAAAGGACTGACTATGGGACGTTTCCTCTGACCTTCCTTCCTTCCTCTCTCCCTCTCTCTCTCTCTCTGTCTCTCTCTCCCTTCCTCCCTCACTCTCTCTCTGAAATAAATATTTTTAAAAAATAAGAACTACTATTAAGACCAGGATTTGGATCATTTTTATTTAAACCTGAGGAAAATAAATGGAACTCATCCATTTGTCCTAGGTCCATGTGGCCAGACCAGAATTCAAAACAAAGTCTAAAACACTGTAGTAAAAACATTTCAAAATGAACTCCTCCCATCAGTGGGGTAGCTGAGGAGGGGGCCACTTGGTATGACATAGAGACCTGAACCCCAACAAGAGTAGACAAGCCAGAGGGAACCCTGAAACCCATAGAAGTGGACAGACAGGAGGGTAGAAAGGAGTGAGATGGATTGATGAAAGGAGTGAGGGGAATGGGAAGGAGGGGGAAGGAGGGAGGCAGGGATAAGTACACAATATGCTTGTAAAACTAGGAAAAATAAAAAAGTATATTAAATAGGAAAATGGACTCATCCCAGGCCTGTGAGTGTCACTATTTTGCTCTGGGGAAAACAGAATAGTTCTAGATCCATACTTAAGACAGGACTTTATGCAATGATGGTACCGTTCTCTGCCAGCACTGTCCAATATACGACAACCCATTAGCCGTGTGTAGATAATATATAGTGCAGACAGGAGAAAAAATAGTTTTGACCATATCATGATTTTTCTCTATTAAAAAAGACAACAAGTGTTGGTTAACTTTTTCCTTTCTCCACGATGACATTCATATTCTCAGGGTTCTGAGATCCAACTCCAAACCCCATACATACTATGGAATCCTTGCTTGAACCAAGAACTTAGACAACGGAAAGATTCATTACTCCATCAGTGTATAAAATTTTAAATTCTCTAAAGTTCTTCAGATGAAACTGTGAGTGCACAGAAACTGAATGACTTGGCCCTACCAGGCACAGGGATATGGGAAGGTCCACGTAGTTTCATGGAGTTCTGACTACTAATAGAAATGTTTAGTAGGAGAATTCAAGAAAGGTAATACAGACTGCTTCCCTGCTTGCCAAAAGTTGACAAATTCCCCCAAGAAAAAGACCAGGGACCATGATATACAAAGGATGTTCTGAAATTTTTTTGCAATTAAGGCTGCTTTAGAGATATTTAATAATTATCCTTCTGGCATGATTGAGCCTGCTGGATCAATCCCCAATGATGACACAATGCCCTGGGCTCCCTACAAAAGGTTCCACCCTTGGGGCAGAGCCCAGAACCAAACTGGTCTCTGTGAACAGTAATAAAGCAGTGAGCCATGGGTACTTGATGTGGTGCTAGGCAGCAAGGCAGACCAGACACAGGCTTTTAATTACATACCTAGAGGCCCAGAAGACTTAATTTTCTGACTCCAGGCAATTGTCTACAGTATATATTTATCTCCTAACTTGTTACAATGCTTTTAATCTGGGATGCTATGTAAATATGGAACTTTTGTGATGCTTCATCACATGGTATTTTAGCATTCCCCTGATACATGTAGCCTGAACTCAGTTGAGCCCAGAATAGTGTTTTCTTCCAGAATGAACCGAATTATCCTGATTTTCATTAAAATTGAGGCAAATATGGAAATAAAGAAAATAAATCAATCTATTGTGCTTATTCTGGAACAGATAAGTATCAAAAAGTTAATAAATTTGCTTCTATAACAATAATTTGTCCTCTCTGGTTAATAGATTAAAAATGCCAAGAAACCTCCAAAATTTTAGAAGTGATCCAGTTCCGTCAATATATTTTTTTCTTTTTGGCAGTGCTGAGAATTAAATCCAGAGCCTTGTGTGTGTGCTTTACCACTGAGGTATGCCCCCAGCTGCTGATATTTTTTTAAATCTGAGTAGCGAAGATTCTGAATAATTTGAAGAATAATATGAGACACATCTTTATATAAAAAAACCTTGAGTTGGCTGGTGATATGGCTCAGTGGGTAAGAGAGTTTGCAGTGAAAATATGAGGACCTAAGTTCCAATGTCCAACACAGACATAAAAGAATCCAGGCATAAAGTACAGAACATAAGTGACCATGAATGTCTCAGCCTGAAATAGGACATCTAAGCCAACCCATCCCAAGGTCCAGGGAGTACTGAGGAAGAAGGAGCGGAATCTGAAGTAGGGCAGGGATGCCACCAGACACTATCTGCTGGATCTGACAGGGCTGTTCCATCCATGAATTCACATAGCTATGCATGTTTCCACAAGACCTGCATAGGGTTTATCCTATCAACATTTCACCATGGAAGGGGAAAAATCTCAAGCAGTTCCACGCCTCCCTGAGAGCCTGAAGGCTCATGCTGATGGGGAGGAAATAGAAGCTCAATGGTATAACTACTGATAAGTGATTCCTGCTGCAGGTAGGACTCAGGCATATGTCACCAAAGGCCAAGGAGACAAAACCCAGTGGGCCACACATGTGAAAAGACTTGAAAATAGGAAAGCTGGAAGGAGAGAAGGGTTGTAAGGGGAAGAAGGGGCGTTGGTTTGGGGATTAAAATATTAAAATATTACAATTTCACTCTATTCATGTATGAAACATTAAAAGATTAAGAAAGTGAAAAAATCCAGGCATGGCTGTGTATGCCTGTAGCACAGCACTAAGCAGCAGAGAAAAGAGGAGCTCAATAGCCGGCCAGCCTGACCTAAACTGTGAACTTTAGGTTCAGTGAGAAACCCTGTCTCAAGGGAATAAAGTAAGTGGTGACAGAGCTAGATACCCCCACATCTTTCTCTGTCTTCTTCAGATGCATTAATGGGCAACTGCATCCATGTCTACTTGCACGCATGTGTGTGTACATGCATGTGCATACGATATCCCAAGAATGCCCATTACGAGTATTGAGGAACTGGAATATTTTCACTGAAGTTTTTACTCTGCTTCAACACCTCCACCCCTAAGCATAATACAGAATAAACTGAGAAACACTGTTAAAGAAATCGTTCTCTTTTAATAAAAATGTTCTTATACCCATCCTCTGAAGGAATCATTATAAGAATGTTGTTATATAAATATGTACTTTAAAAAACAGTGCTATTTAATTAAGATGGTGTCATGGCCGAAATACAAAATTCTAGTCCTCTGTATGAGCTTTACTTACTAGATCATAAACAGGATTTTCAGAAAATGTACCCATGTCTCTAGAAACAGGCTACTGTTAACTAAAGTCATTTGTACCAAAGGAAGACGCAAACTCATGCTTTAGGGTTGAAAACACAGAATCCAAAACATGAAGGGAAAAGACAGAATCCCAAGAACACCAATACAGTAATCAACACAGAGAAAAGACAAAAAGTCTGATTAGAACCATGGGCTAAAAGGAGCAAACAGCAGCACACTCAGGAAAGAAGAAGCAATCAGCATCGGAAATAACTGAGATTAGAAAAAAGAGAAAAGGCAAGGCCCAGTTAATTGTTTTCAGAGGATGCTCTGTGTCACCTGAAGTAATGCCAGCGATGTTCATTCTGGTCCTCTTCAGAGAGCTCCTCCACACCAACTCTGGGCAGCAGAAGAAGGGAATGTGAGTGTGACGTGGACAACTGGAGTAGCGGGGGCTCTGGTAACTGACCTGGATCGCGTCCATGAAGAATGGACTATTTCACTTTTGATAGAAATTCATACCCCTTTTTGGTCATTACTAGGGAGAGCACTCAGAGTCTTGCTAACCAAGTGTTGACCATGGAGTCGGGTAACAACCTGCAGTTGCCTAAAATCTCTTAAGATCCAAGAAGTAGAGAGGCTGTTAAATTTCAAGCAACAACGTTAGACATTGGATAAAATGAGGACCAATTTGAGATGATGCTAAGCTTCTCAAATTATAATATAATGAAGTTAGAAGAATAAGTGCACCATATATAAATAACTCTATACAAATTATCAGGAATTCATCTGTTTCACAAAGCAAAATATATCCATATTTAAAAAATAGAAAGCAGGAGACTGGGGACACAGCTCAGTGGTTCAAATGTCTGCCTTACAAGCAAAAAGACCAGAGTTCAGGTCCTCAGAGCCCTTGTAAAAAATGCTGAGAAGACATTATGATCTACCTATAATTCTAGCCCTAAAAGGCAGCGCCTGGGAATCCTGAGAGCAAGCTGACTAGCCAGATTCGCCCTAATAGCATGCTCTGAGCTTAATTAAAGATTTGGATTGACAACAATAAGATGGAAAAGCAATAGAGGGTGATACTAATATCCTAATACCTTGGCCTCCAAATGCACATGCTCGCAAGTGCACTTGTGTACATACACTCACCCACATGCAAAGACACATATGCACACACCCATTATATACAAACATATGAAAAGAAAAATGGAAAACAGAAAATTGTTACTAAAAAATGAACGTACATATGAGGTGAATATAGATTATACATATCTGACAGAAAACACTGTATTATTGAAAAAGATCACCAATACCCAAGAAAAGAAAAGCAGCCATTTTTTTTTTCTAGATCGGCAAACCATATTGTCCACAACTTCAAGCTGAAGGTCAGGAACCCAACTCTGGTTAATTTTCACTTCGTCACCTCTTACTTGATGTGGCCTTTCACATTCCATAAATGATTTATGGGTTATTCAGAATACACTGAATCTTACTCTCACTTAAGAAATCACCACTAAAGACATTGAGACTAGATAGTTATTTTGTGGGAAATCATCATCACATGCACTATGTAGCATGCCTGGCTTTTACACACAAGATACCAACAGTGGTAACTCCACCTGCCCCCAAATAATGGCAACTAGAAAGGTCTCCAGATATTTACAAATGTCCCTCAGGTACCAAAATTGCCCACAGTTGAGAACACTCTACTAAATCATGTATCCTCAATGAAGAAAATATTATTCCTATAGTTGTAAGAACTGGTTACTGTGGACAGACACAAAAAAACCCATCTTAAACAATATAATGGTTTGAAGTCATCAAATGCACCACAGTATATAAATAGATATATAGCAGATCTATGAAATTTTCACTGCAATTAATAATAGAAAAAAAGTTGAGAAATACTGTTTTAAACAATGCCCAAATTCTCATTCTACTGTGATCCCCTTGAAAAATACAAGGGAGAACATGATCCTTCTTAAGGTGGTATTTTCAATTAGCTACGTGATCAGTACATGACTTAACCTATGCTCTCTACTACAGCATTGAAACATTATAACAAATACCAAAACACAAAAATATTTTAAAAAATGATTTATGATTGCTTGGGTGATCGCAATAAGAGTATAAAGTATATTTTAGTTTTTACTGTATGTCAGAAGGCTTTTTTAATTGGAAGATATTTAGATGGAGGATTATTGTTAGTAGTGAGCCTGGAGATGGAATCCAGGGCCTTACATAAGTGACATAAAAGCAGTATTGCTGGGGCTGGAGAGGTGGCTCAGGGGTTAAGCCTCCACCTTGCAGGCAGAAGGTCCTGAGTTCGGATCCTAGACCCCACGTATAGACGCCGGGCGGAAGCGGGGGCAACCTGCGCTTCTGGTCCTGGTAGGGCGGAGCCTGTGAATCCCGGGGCAGAGTAAACAAGGAGGAGGTGGAAGTGGTCCATGGTGGTTCCCGAATTCATCCATGGTTCTACACACACATGCACATACACAACTGAATAAATATAATAAAAAAAGGAGTATTGCTGAGCTATACCTGGTAGGTGCTAGTGAGAGAATTCTTCATCACATTTATTTATAATCACATTTTATCATCACACTATGAATGTCATTGTTTAACTAGCAAGAAAATGCAGTTGGAGGACAATAAGTTAGTTACCCATGATCGCAAAAGCAAAAGTGGTAGAGGCACAATTCTAATACAGGCTCTTAGACTCTACGATCTCAGCTTTTCCATTTAAAAGACACTGCATTTGAATACAAGGTGGCATTTTCAAAAATATCCAGTTACAGGTTGGAGAGATGTCTCAGGGGTTAAGAATCTGCCTGGCAAGCACAAGAACCTGAGTTTGGAACCCTGGTCCTACATTAAAAACACCAGGCTGAATCAGCAGTGGCCTGCACTTCTGGTCCTGGTGAGTAGAGCCTGGGGAATCCCACAGCAAAGCAAAAGGATGTAGAAGCAATGCAGAATGATTGCCAAAGCCACCCTTGATCTTTCACAGGGATACACACACAGGGATACACACACAGGGATACACACACACACACACACACACACACACACACACACACACACACACAAATAAAAAAAATTAAAAATATCCAGCTATAAATGCTATTACACAGAGAGCTCAGGGCTTTCTCCCACCTTCATTCATTGTGTTATATGTTAGCAAATTTAATCATAAATATATTAACTGGATTAATACCAGAGTCCTCTGACTTGCCCTTGGATGATTATATTACTGCCCCATGGACTATGGAGAATGTCGTCATTACAGTTTCACATTTGTAGTTTGGGAGTGCTGCACAGTGTGTTCAGGACACATACAAGGCTCAGTTGCAGAAATAATCCCATACCCTTTCTAAGTTACCGAAGTTATGTCCTTTGTGAACAACAGCACTCACTCAAAATACAAAGAAAATACGTAGCTTATATATAAACTAAAAACATCAAGCACTCTATCATTATGTCTTAAAATATCAATCACAAAATACCAATTTAAAAATATGAATTGTACATAAGGAAAGCAGTAACCTGAACTTGGGTTTGTGGTTGTATTTGATTTGGTATCATATATAGATTTGAAATTACCATGATCAAGAAATCACAGCTAACTTCTAGTTATTTGTGGTGGTAGTCTGAGACCTATATTGGTCCCACCAATGAGCAACTACTTAACAGCTTATCAGGGTCTCTATCAGTAGATGAAGAAGTAAGGAACTAGTTGGTTCTGTTCCTAATGAGGTCACAAGGGTCAGAACACCGCACTGAATATCAGGGAGTTTCTGAATAAATTTAAAATAAGAATAAGGGTTACAGAAATGACTTGTGGCAAGCCCCACAAGCCTGCAAAACAAATCAGTCTCATTACCTTATTTTAGAGGGAAGTTCTTTTGATATAATTTCTGTAAATGCCATTTCTATACTTAGACAATCATTATTTAGCACATATTTGGAAAAATACAATAAACTGACTGATATATTTTTTTCTCAATAACATCACACTTTGTTTCACTGTGTTATCTGTGTAGAGCTAGATGGGAAGATGAAATATGGAACAGAAATCAATAAAATGGAAATCAGATAAATGGTATAGAAAAAATCAATGTGATAGTTATTTTTTAAAATATCAGTAGAACTGACAAAGCTCCAGCAAAACTGACTAAAAAAGATAAGATACACATTGTCAGAAATGAAACATCTTTATCTGGAAGAAAATAAGAGATATCACTGAAAACTCCATAAACATCTAAAGGACAATCGGGGAATGCTATGGGAAACGTAATTTGATAGCTTAGATAGCATTGAAGTTTCACATATTGTCACAATTCACCCACTATGATATATATAACCTAAATAGCTTCATAAATACATAGTTTAAAAATTCCTGAGAAGGAAGTTACCAGGCCTAGATGGTTCCACTGCAGAATTTTACCAAAAGGTTAAAGAAAACAACACCAACTCTATAATCTCTTCTAAATAACGAAAAGGTAGAAGACACAGCCCAATTCATGTTGTGAGCTTACATTGTTCTGATATCAAAACCAGGCAAATTCAGTGCAAGAAAGAGATCTAGAGATCAATACCATTCATAAATACAAGCAAAAAAATCTTAAAAGTATTTGCTCATGAAGTTTAGCACCATAACCAACTAGAGTTTACTCTGGAAAAGCAAGGTGAGTTCAATATTTGAAAATCAGTCAGTGTAAACCATCATTCTAGGAAAGGGATGAATAAGAAAAATCAATCATATAGACAGATAAAGAAAATACATTTGACAAAATTCAATAAAAACCACCCTAAAATCTCATAAACATGAGATACAAATTTTCTCAACCTAATAAATGTCTATAAAAACTCTATTGCTAATATAATACCTAGTGGTAAAAGACTGAATGCTTCCCTCTTAATGTTGGAAACAAGGTAATGATATCTGCTCAATTACTTTCATAAAGCATAGTGCTGAAGGTCAGCCAGAATAGCAAAACAAGAAAAAGAAAAAGCACACTTAGTTGGAAAGGATAAAATAAAGCTGTCTATATTTTAATGATTATGCAGATAATAGAGAAAATTGATCTATGCAGAAAATTCCAAATAATCTATTAAAACAAATCCCCATCTAGAACTAATGAATTCAACAAAGATAATAGGATATAAGATCTAACAAAACATATATAGGTTTTGTATGCTGAAAATGACAATAACCAATGAAAGAAACTAAAGAAGATCAAAATAGAGATTTTGAACATTTTTATTTATGTTTTTGAGTCAAGTTCTCTCTATGAAGCCCAGGTCAACCTTGAATTCCTCTTGCTTCAGCTGAAAGTACAGGCTTGCCTGGCTAAAGATAGATTTTATTTTAGATATAGACAGGCTTATTATAAAATTTTTATAGGACTGAACTGTAATAACCCCAATTTTGAACAAGAAGATGGTGGGAGGAATCCATCTACCTGATGTCAAGACATACTTACATAACTACAGGTATCAAAAGAAGTATGGCTCTCACTTAAAAATTAACCAAGAATGGATTACATACTTAAACATAAACCATGAAACTAAAACCGTCTAAGGAAATAATAGAACAAAATCCTCAGTAATTTGGGCCCGGTGGAGAATCCTTAAACATGCCATCAAACATATGATACAGAGATTCCAATACATCAAAAATTAAGCCTTCTGCTCAATGAAGAAGTCTACCAAAAATATTACAAAATACGCTACAGGCTGTAAGAAAAAAATTATAAACTATGTATCTGACAAAAGACTAGCATCTAGAATAAAGAAATTCCAAAACTCAACAAAAAAAAAACAATTGAATTTAAAAATGGATGAAAGGCTTCGATAGTCATGAAAGAAGACACATGAACGATGAATAAACACATAAAGAGATGTTCAACATCATTAACCATGAAAAAGATGCAAACCAAGACCAGAATGATGAGCGCTCTCTCATGTTCTCTCTCTCTCCCCCCCTCCTATTAGAACAACTAGACTGAAAAACAGCAATACTAGATGCCAGTGAAGATAAGAAATTCGACTCCTCATATACCACTGGTAAGAATGTTAAAGGTAAATGGCAGTTGTGTTCCTGGTTATGTATTATAAGTATCTGAAAACTCTGGTGAAAAAAATCTATCCACAAATAGTCACAGTAACTTCATTTATGATACACATAAACATGGAAACTACTCAAATGTCCTTCCAGGAATGAATGGTTAGACAAAACTTGGTACATTCCTTCCATAGAGTATTATTCACCAATGAAAAGGAAATACTGACAAATATTAGTCTAAATGGATTTCCAAAACATTATGCCAACAAAGGGAAAAATGCCAATCTCGAAAGATCACAAGCTTTATGGTTCAGTTTGTATAATATTCCCAATTGACAAAATTATAGAGATAATAAACAAACTAGAGGTTTTCAGGGGTTAAAGATGATAGAATGTGACATAAAGAATAGAGATGGGGCATCTTCATGTTGACAGAACAGCTCGGATCTTGAACGTAGTGGTGCTTATGCAGATCTACATGTAACAAAATGGCATAGAAGTGTGTGAGATGAAGCCACTTAAGGCAAACTGCACGAAGCAAACACCTCAACCTCTTAGTTCTATTCTTGCCATTTTCTATGAATTTATAACTATTTCAAAATAAAAATAAGTTACATAGCTTTTTTGCTTTGAGATCTTCTAGCTTACATATGGAAGAAACTTGAGAGGGGTTTCCTCAAATTTGACAATTCAAAAACTTTAGACACTGCCAAAAACGAGTAGTGAAACTGGATCTTTTCTAAACATAGTACTGTCATCAAAAAGGAATGTGAGATACTGAATAATAGCAATTTTTAATCACCTAGACTACAAAAATCACCTAGACTACAAAAAAGACTAATTTGTATCTTTATGTTACTTACAGATAATATTACAAAATTATTTGAAGGAATCAAAAAGTAGGCAAACAAAAGAAAAGTATTGCCAGTTGAGTACTCTATCTCAAATGCTTGAGATTTTGAGAGTTTTCTGGATTTTAGAATTTTTGCGCAGATTTTGTTGAGCACCTTAGTCTGAAAATCTGAAACCTGACTACTTTAAAATCTGAAACTTTTTGAGTGCTTAAAAAGTATTCAGATTTCAGATTTTTAGAATAGAGATGTTTAAACATATATATAGACTTTAGACAGCTAATTAATACAATTTTTTGAATTGATATTTACATTTATCATGAGTTTTTTGAACATTTTCAAAAACACTGTAATCAGGAGCATTTAAAAACTTTGAATCATAGTTTATTTCTCATTCTATTCTTAAAAGTTCACTTTTACATACTCAAAAAATATTCACATTTATACCTGATTTCATATGAGCAATTTAAAGTAGCTGCCTAAATGCTTTTATTTGCATGTCTGGATGTGCACCTGTGTGTGTGTGTGTGTGTGTGTGTGTGTGTGTGTGTGCGTGTGTGTGTGTATACATATGCGTGCATGTGGGAAGACGGCACTGAGTGTGTGTGCTGTGGACTCATTCTGCTTTACCTTCTTATTGCTTTGTTCCAGGGTTTCCCAGGATCTACCTTCTAGGTTGAAAGTACAGGCCACTACCATTTCCACCTGGCATTTTTACATGGGATCTGGGGTTCTGAACTTAGGTTCTTTTGCTTGTGAGACAAAGGCTTTAATGTCTGAGCCATCTATCCAGTCCAGATCTCTAAATTTTATAGAAAGTTCAGATCTCTCAAAATCTGTTCCTATAGTCACATGTTCTAGTAATCAGAATAAGAAAACAGACTTCAAAGATACACAAAAATCCCTAGATTGATAGGAGTGGGAGGAAATTAAGAGAGTAAGGTAAGAATAATCAGAATGTTTTACATAGTGTAGAAAATTGTCAAAGAACAAGTATTAATTTAAAAGAAACCCTTAACCCACCACTGAGTAACCAAAATGGAAGGTAAAATATCTCACTTCTTTTTCTGATGATACATGTGTGTGTACACACATATATGTATACAAACACACACACACACACACACATAAATGTATATAAAACATGACCCAAGGTCTTATACATGCTAAGAAAGCACTACCACTGAGCCATGTCCCTGCTACCTAACCTCTTTAAGTCTTGTTTTCCTCCTCCATAAAACATTCATGACATCAGAATATATGCATGGACGTATAAAAGGAGGTAGTATTTGCACAGAACCTATGCCCATCAACCTGGATACTTTAAATTATCTTTAAATAATTTATGATTTTTTGCAATGTCAATGTTATATTAATAGCTACAATACTGTATTGTTCAGGGAACAATGACAAGAAAAAAAAATCCACATGCTGAGGACGTTTTTCTGACTATTTCTAATCTGGTGTTCACTGGGCTCTGAGATGCAGAACTGGTAGGTCTGGAGGGCTGACTGAATGCAGAATGGACCAGGAATGTAGCACCTAGTATATAACGAGGGAATAGCAAAGGACTCCTAAAGCAGAAACTATTGGTTGCCTGTTCAAAACTCATTCTACTTCCTCTTAGCTCCCAATCCACTTCTGGCATCACGTGCTTCAAGGAAAGTTTCCCAAAGCCTCAGCTCTGGCTAAGTCTGCTAAAACGACCCACTTTTTGGAAAGGTCATGAAAAGTGCAAACATGTAAACTTTCTACTGAGTGGAAAATTATCTGGTACTGTACATGTCTGGGTGATAGAAAATGAAGGACTTACAAAATACCATGAAAAATACTTATGATTTAATCAGGCCCTGAAAAGCCAGGGTACATACTAGATGACCAGATAAATAGGCGTATAAAGTAACTTTAGAGGTCACTGAATGCAAAGTCTCAATTGTAGATAAGGCCAGCCTCCTTTCTGGCCTTCATCCTGCTAATAGAGAACAAAGATGGTACCATCTGGTCTTAAGTTTAAAGTCACAGACTAATTTTTTTTCTTCAGTTTTATAGTTCTGAAGATACACTGGTTTTCTTAATCCAACCCTAAAAATTCATGCCAAGAAGTCGAAATTCCAATCACTCCAACTTTTATGGCAGGGAAGTCTTTAGCACAGTAACCCTTCTTACGGCACAGTGGATTAGCCTGTGGATTCTGTGGTGGGTGAGACTGCCTGGGTTCCAACCTTATCTCTTCCACTCAAAGCTCTATGACCATGAGTAAAGTTATTACTGTCTCAATTTCCCTAATCCTAAAATAGAGATCACAGTATTATCGCTCTTATAGGAATGTTATGAGAATTATCTCAATATATGCATGGAATCTCAAAGGATATCTGCAACCCAACTGCTAGTGAGACTGTGACTGTCACCAATGCACTGCCTGGATCTACAGAAATGGTACAGCTGGCAGTGGCCAAGTCCCATCAGTATGAAAGCCTTACATGGAAAAGAAGCTATTATCTCCAATCCTGGGTTTCTTTCCAACCCCAAGAATGACTGGAAGATTATTTGTTTTCTCTTCTAAAAGGTGCGTGGAAGCCTCAGTTGTTTCTTTTTTTTATATACATTTTTATTATTATTTCAGCTCATACAAACTTAATAGGTACACCAGTTCCCCCCCTCCCTCCTCCTCCCCCCGAACCCCCTGCTCTCCCTCCCCTCACCCCTCCCGCCCCATCCCTCCGTGCCTCCCGCCCCGATTCCCAGAGTCCTTTCTTGTGCATGCCTGACTCTCCTCTGGACCTCCTCTCTGATGACGTACAAGGACCCAGTGGCATTTCCCTGAACCCTTTCCTGTGTTCCCCTTAAGCATAGGAACACTACTGTGGCTGCCAATCCCTTGCCTCCAAGGATCTTGGTGCCTTTAGCAGATGCTAGACTTTGTGAGGTCAATAGTGTGTTGGTTTCTAACATCCTATATTCTAGAGGGAATACAAACTGAAGAAGGTAGAGGAAGGAGCACTGCCACCTTGTGGCTTTTTTGATTCAGAAAAACAATGCATTTATTTAAATGTCACTACAATGCTTTCTTCTTTACTTCTTTAACAGTTTCATATAATTATTTTATTCTCTCACCATGGTACCCTTCCCCATACCCTTGCTTCCCCCCTCTAGAATATTCATCTTCCCAGTAAGTTTTCCTTTTTGTTGCATGCATGCACATATGTATGTGTGTGAGTGTGTATGTTTTGTGTGCATACACCACACTTGAGTATGTATGCCTATGGGGGCCCAAGGGTGAATATGGAATCATCCTGCATTGCTTTACCGCCTTAATGCTTTGCTCTGGAATTTTCCAGATTTTACCTTCCAGGACTGGAAGTGCAGGCTGCCACTATATCCACCTAGAATTTTTACACAAGATCTGGGAATCTGAATGAAGGTCCTTTTGCTTGTGAGGCAAAGTCTTTAACCCCTAAGCCATCTCTCCAATACCTCCCTCTGATTTTTTGGTCCTTTCTTGTATGTATGGTTTTCAATGGGGTTACCATCACCCAGTATAGATGTGAAACTGCGACAGATGATCAAAGCACGTCCAGTGACATAGAATGTAAAACTTGACGATGCAAGGTCCTGGAAGTGCTCTGGCAGATGCCTTTCATTTAGTGCTGAAAAAAGCTGGAGTCCAAAGACACAACAGGCTAGCCTCAAACCAGAGCCAGAATTAAGCTGTGTGTTGCTGAACTTATGATCCAATGCTGTTTGATCAAAAGGTGCTGGAGTTCACAAGAGTTTAGAATTCAAATGCTTTTTCAAAAATCATTCTTGGAGGCCAGAGAGACACATACCTGTCCCAGCACTTGGGTGGTGGAGGCAGGAGGATCAGTAGTTTAAGCCATGCTTGGATATGCAGAGTTTTCAGAAAGAGTCTGGGCTATGTAAGAACCTATTTTTTGTTATTGTGGTTTTTAATGAAACAAGCCACAAAACCATAGGCAAGAGGATGTCATAAGACGTAAAATATGAGGCCTACATAGGAGATGTTATTTCCTTTGTGCATTTCAAGCAAGAAGCACAGTGTACAGTATCATGAGAAGGAAAAATTTTACATACCTCTTTTGATACCTGGCTGAGACTTTCTCATTCTTGCCCTAGGTTTCATCACAAAGGAACATCAGCAGTTACAGGCCTGCTGCCAAAGGCTTTGAATTCTTGCCGTAAGTTTATTGCCCTTAGCAAGAGACAAGTGTTTCTAATTTCCTCTATATAGTGATAAAATGATAAAACTTATGATAGCTTTTTCTCCTGGAAAGCCAATACTTCAAGCTTAAAAAAATTACCCTCTCACAACTCTTAAACCAAAAAACTTAGTACCTTTTCATGGATACCCTGCACAGTACACTGAACATTTCCAAGAGCAGTCACGATTGACATATTTAAATACAAGACTGCCTGGCCTTGGGTCCAAACTCACCTTATATTAAGCCATGATAACATAGGTGTTGTGCCTCCACCAATGACCCAGACAGTGAAGAAGACAATGAGAAGGGTAGTCGTGAACATCGTCTGGCGGGCATAGGATGCTGTATCACGGATGGCCAATGCAAATGCCATAGCTCCCCTGAGACCTGCAGGGACCAAAGAGGAAAATGTGGTGATTAGGACATCTGAAAATGTCTCCTCAAAATCGCCAATGGCACATAGGGCTAAAAACTCAAGCCATGTACTTTGGAAACCAAGTTGATTGAATCAAAAAGAACTTTAAAAGGGTGTCTTCTATAGTAAGAAAAACACAGCACTTGTTTGTGTAGCACACTTATTGGCATTCTTATTGTTTTAATGACCATCCTGCTAGTGACCTAAAGTAAAAAGAAACTTAAGTAATAAGAAGCTAAGGCTATGATCTGAACCTTAAATAAGCAACAGAAATGTAAAACACAGGCTAAGTAAAAATATGTCAAATTTAATTGTAGAATATTACTGAACTTGCTTAGCAAATGGAAGAGCAATAAAGAGGCATGAAAATATTGTTTAACCTGCATCAGGTAAGGCTGTCTGAGTATGTGTAGTGTGTGTGTGTGTGTGTGTGTGTGTGTGTGTGTGTGTGTGTGTGTATACACAAGAGAGAAAGTGATGCAGGGATGGGGAAAACATGTATCATGATGCATGCGTGCAGATAATTTTGTGGAGTCATCTCTCTTCCATCTTACAAGGGCTCTACGGATTTAAATCAGGTTGCCAGGCTTGTGTGGTAAGTTACCTTTACTTACTGAGCCATCTTGCAGGCCTCTGTTTTATTTATTCATTTATGAGACAGGGTCTCATGTAGTCCAGATTAGCCTTAGACTGGCTCAGACTGGCTATTTAGCCAAGAATAGCCTTGAATGCTTGATTCTTCTGCTTCCCGAACGTTCATCTGAGATTACAGGCTTGTGCCACCACACCTTAGTGATTATATTTAATAATACCACCACTGCTTGTAAAAAAAAATTATTTGTTTGCTTACCTGAAAACATCATCATGTGTTGAAAGTTCCAGCCAATCTTATGCCTTCTGCCCAAGTTGAGGAAGAAGGACAGCGGGTAGATATGTGCAGCTCTTCCCAGGAAGATGGCAACCTGAACATCGGGGTTAAGGAAACAAGTTCCCAGAATGGAGCTTTCCCACAAGCGCCGTGATCCAATGAGCTGCCTGCAGAAGCCAAGCTTCGCTCTAGAAAAACATTTCAGCAACAAAACAGGAGTCATGTGGCCAACTTTTCCATGTTCTGGTTCACAGAGATTGTTTCTAGCTTATTGAACACACTGTTGTGACTTTTTAACTTAATTGGATTGCTAGTGACCCACTGATTCCTCAGTTTTTCTAAAAAAAAAAAAAAAAAAAAAAAAAAAAAAACGAGTCAAGAAATAAGCCGAAGTACCATGGCAGGAAAGAGAGCCAAGAAAAAAAAACATACAATGTTATTGGACTCTACTGGAAGATGGCAAGAAAGAAAAATAACCCTGCAGTCAAAAGTTTGCTGAAGACATCGGAGAGGAGGGCCCAGAGGAAAATCAGACATGCACAAGAAAGGACTCTCTGGGAATTGGGGCGGGAGGCACTGGGGGATGGGGAGGGAGGGGGGTGGGGAGGGGGAGCAGGGGGTATGGGGGGAGGAGGAGGGAGGGAGGGAACTGGTGTACCTGATAAGTTTGTATGAGCTGAAATAATAATAAAAATGTATTAATAAAAAAAAGTTTGCTGAAGAAAAACTCGCAAGCTTCATTTGCAAGCAGCCATCTGGGATTTCTTTCAATGCCCAGGAAAAGCCTAAAAACTAGGTGGGGAAACTTCATGTAGTCATACTACACACATTTCAGCTGACTGATACAAATCCGACTAGGGAGATTTCTTTGCTTGTGTGCTCTCACTGTTTTTTGGAGGTCTAAGAAGTGAAAAAAGAAGAGTGTGGAAGAGGAAGTCTACTGTGAGAGGCAAAGAATTCCGGGAAACCAGTCATTTGCCACTTGCCAAGTTTAGACAGCACCCAACAGAGAGGGCTGCACAGTCCCCTGCTCTGAGAAGGAAACCCCTGTGGAAGGCAGAGAAACAGGGAGCTTCCGTTCCAGCAAAGCACCAGCTGCAAGGGCCACAGCTGTTCAGACAGAGCCAAGCTATCTTTTGCTTCCCCTACGGTAGAATGCTAACTGTTTTTCTGCTTCCCCCGTTCTTCCTTTCCTTTTTTGGTTTTGTTTTGTTTGGTTGGTTTTTTTTAACAAAAGGAAACCAGCAGTGCTTGTAAACCATATTCCATTCCAGAGGCAAGAAAAAAAAAAAATCCTCACAGGATCAGCAGCCTTTAGGGTTCCCAGAAGTTGTGGCTCACCCTGCATTAGGCCCCAATCTGTAAACAAGAACGGTCTCTTACTGTTTGTCCCAGGATATCATGCTAGAAATACAAATCAGAGCAATGCACCGGGTCTGCCTGAAGACGGAAAACTGATCTCACGGATTCTGAATCGTTATCTGGCCGAGTTTGTAAATCCACCACATCATAACTAGGATTCCAGCACTGTTACCATCTAGCATCTAGACAGCGCTGTATCTGACCAGGGGCTTGCACACCTTGTGGGAAACAAAACCATTCCTCTTTGGACAACATTCTAAATGCTGAGGAGTCCTATAAGGTTTTTAAAAAGGCAAAAAAGCAGATGTCCAAATCTTAAGTCAAGCACTAGAAAATTTCACTTCAATAAAAACCGCCGTATCTAAGCCCACGTGAACAAAGCTTTCTGGCACCGAGTCATTGCTAGACACTTGCATCTTTCCTCGCTGAGGCCAACTGCCTAAACTGCCCCCTTTTCTCTTTTTTTAATTTTGCACATGTGCACATGTGTATGGGGTGGGGGTGGGCACTGTGTGTTTCTGTGGAAGACCAAGGGTGACTTCAGGAATCATCCTGGATTGCTTCTACCTCCCTTTTGCTTCCCTCTGCCCACCAGGGCCAGAAGTGCAGTCTGCCGCCATTTACACCTGGCATTTTTATGTGAGACCTAGGACCCAAACTCAGGACCTTCTGCTTGCGAGGTAGAGTCTTAACCCCGGAGACATCTCTCCAGCTCAACTGCTTGCTTTTCAAACACTGCATTCCCAAGGAGACCAATCAAAGAATCAGGGATTTTTCTGTTATCCTTTTTCTTCTTCACTCTTCCTCCTTCCTTTTCTTCCTTCCCTTTCTTCCCTCTCTGCCAATTAGTTTTTCGTTTTTCACTTTTCTTCTCCCTCCTTCCCTCCCTCCCTCCCTCCCTTCCTTCTTCTCTCCCTCCCTCCTTCCTTCCTTTTTTTCTCTAGAAAAAGAAAGGAACCTTTTCTATTATGATCTACAGGTCTGCAAGCCCTTCCTGGGTAGCTGAGGAAGAGTCTCCCATGCTGAGGTGTGCAGCTGACAGCCAGAGCGATGAAACCCTACTATTGCCAAAATCCAGCACCCTCGTGGATTAGAGTTCATATGGCAGTGAAAGGTCAGAAATAATTCTGGGGATTGACGTGGCTGTTGACTTTTGAATTTATCCAGGAAGGAGCTCTACAAAACGATGACCTGCCAAGTCCCAGTTTAGAAGAGAAAGGCAGAAAATGCAAGAGTAAATGCCAATCCTTCAAATCAAATAATTTAGTTTTAGGAAGCACCACAAAAAAAGTACCATGAATTGGCACTTGGTCCAATTACCCAACCAAAAGAGAACTAGTAATAAAATAATTATTAACAGTAGTACCGCTTCCCCTATAGTGGTCACCTCTCGCTGTAGAAAGTAGAATGAGAAAAGGATACGAAAGCACCAATGATGAAAATGGGACTGAAAACGTGCTTCTGGAAGGTAAACAGTGTCAGGCCCATGTAGGAGAAGATGAAGTTCTCTGCCAAGAAGTGTAACACCTCAAAAAGCTGCGTGGAGAAAGGAAAAAGAAGCTGGTAATTCTGCACTCCCCATACTACCAGTCAGCGAGCGCATCAGTACCAAAGACTTCTCTCACCTGCTTGGTTCGACTTCTTGATTCCACTGACAGATTGTTGTAAGTATAATGAGCCTGTGTAATTCCACAGAAGAGAACAGCTACAACACCTATGAAGAGATTAAAAAACAAAAATCAATGGGAAAAAAACAAGCCAGGGAAAAAATGCCATTGAAACACTTTCAAAGATTTCTGCATTTTCTATTATGGAAAACTCCTGGAGCTCCTCACCACTAATTCCAATCTTTCGGACCCCCAACCCCGACTTTCCTCCTTTAAGGGTGAGTCCCCCGACCTTCTCTCTTGCTCCATTGTTGAGGGCATTCTCTACCTTCCCCCAGACTCTTGATACATTTGTCATCTGTGGTTGGCATATAGAATTCCATTCCTTCAAAGAGATTGTGACTTTTGTCATATCTCTCTCTGTTTATGAATGCATGAATTTAGTTTCAAATTTATGCTTTATATTTTTGTGTAGTCTGGAGCTTCATACAAAATAGATTTATCCAAAGCCCCGATGGTCTACAGTTCTGGTTAAAGTAAATATCTTATACTGGGCAACTGACACATTTGAGACTATGCATTTACAGAGTACTGTCCAATTTTAAGAAAATAAGAAATTTTGTGATAAGGCATATGAATGTTATAGTATTCTGAAAAGATGATAAAAGATGATAAAAATCCTCCTACATGGATTGTACACAGTAATACTGCTTCATTTTTTCTAATGAAGAACAATATGATGATTTTCTAAAATGAGGGAATATAAGGAAATAAAAGCATTGACCACATTAGTACTACATGTTGAATACCCCTAATCTGAAAATGTGAAGTCTGAATTTCTCCAAAACCCAGAACATTTTGACCACTGACCTGATGTCACAAGTGAAAAGTTTCAGACCTGACAATCAATACACAAATGTGCAACATAAGATTTTTTTTTCGGTATCCTTAAAAGAAAACATATTCTTCTAGATACTTTATAATATAGAACCTCTGTTTCACTCACGAAATTATTTTTTCTTGTTTTTTTAAACTTTTTTATTACAAAGAAAAATTTAAAATAGGAGTAGACATATCACCATGAAATCAGAAAGATGTCAAGAATCTTCACACTTCTCTAAGAGAATGATGAGAACTAATGCTGAAGGGGAAGAAAAGGAATGTGCTTTTCTCAGTGGTATATCCACTGATCTACGATGTTTGCTGGAGCATGAATCGTGTCAGGCACATGACATCAAAGACAACTAGATGAAATACAGTGTGCCACACTAGTGAAAAGGCTTGAAAATTGGAGGGATGGCAGGCGAGATGAAAGGTTATAAGAGGAAAAGAGAAGGGATGGGATTTGAGACTAAGGGAAAATATTATAAATTCACTATATTCGTGCATGCAACATAAAAAATAAAAGAGAATGAGAAAAATAAAACAATAGAATGGGTTAAAAAATTAAATAGGAATACACATCACAACATTGTAAAAGGAAACAAAATTCCCAAACCATAAACAGAAATGCAACATCACAGTGTATTCCACAACACAGAAAGACAGAACTTCAAAGGGACCCCACTCCATCCAAATCCCAGCCAAATCCACAGTTCCCAGCTGTGAAGATCACAGCGCCACATAAATCTTCCAACATGATAAGCAGAACTCGTCACCCAAACGTGCATAATATTACCCTCCACTAAATCCTTGACCATTTCTATTATGATCCCTACCTCTGAATCCCACACCACAGGATTTGTTAGCCAACCCAAACATCTCAAACCCATAGGTAGTTATAAGAAGCTTAGCATGCACAGCAAGCTCCATAGTCAGAATTCCAAGCGAAACTCCAGCAAAGAGTTTAATGCTAGCATCCACATACAAGAGAGAACATGTGACATTTATCTTTCTGTGTCTGTGATAACTTGCCCAACATTATATTTTCTAAATCCACCCATTTGCCAGCAAACTCTACAATCTCATCATTCCTGATAGCTGAGTATATGTAACACAGTTTTATTACCCATTTTTCTGTTGATAGGAATGCTAGTTGATTCCATTTTCTTGCTATTGCAAACAGAGCTACAATGGACATGGAAGAACAAGTGTCCTTGTAGTGAGACAGAGAGTCCCTTGAGAATATTTCCAGTAGTGGTATAGTTGGGTCATATGGTAGTTCCACTTTTAGCTTTCTGAGGAAACTCCATATTGATTTCCAAAGTGACTGTACCAGTTTACACTCCCATCATCAATGAATACATGTTCCCTTTTCTCTACATCCTCACCAACATTCATTCTTATTTGTGTTTTTGATCTTAGCCAATCTAACAGAGGTAAGATGGTATTTCAGGGTGGTTTTAATTTTACGTGCAAAATTATTATTATATAGAATTACCTTTTCAGGTTCTGTGTATAAGACATATCATGAAATAAAGGAATGACTCCATGTGTATTATATATGACAATTTTCCAAAACCTAAAGAAATTTGAAATGCCAAACAATTTTTATCCCAAGCATCTCGGATAAGGGATATTCAACCTGTATATGAAATGGGTACCACCAGAAAACAAATTGATCAGAGTGAAAACAATGAAATCTATACTCATTGTCATCTGACTAGATGCAAAATTGCCTTTAAGGACAAGTGTTTCTTGCTTATTGATGTTTATAAAATAAGGCAATCATAAAGGAAACTACAGATAAAATTTAAATATATCCCATGGCATTGTGACTAAGCTTCTACTTCATAGACAGAATGGGTATGCAAAAACATAACCAAGTTTGGAATAGTGAACTTTATCCTTAAAAATCGGGAAGTTTTCAGAAACCGGATGTTCCATTAAGACAGACCCCTTGTCACGGTCGGCAATCCCGCCATATAAACAGAAAGCTGAGCCCCTCCAGGTAGTCGCTGTCTAAGAATTCACCCAGAAATCCCCTCACACTCTGACAGTCCTTCCTGTAGCACAGTAGGGAACCCACCTGTGAACCCGCAGGCTTCCGCCAAGAGAAATGTACTCCAGGACATCAGGAAGAAAAGCGCTGTCTCCAGCAGGGGGAAGCAATGCAGCTTGGTAAACTTGGTCACGTCAGCACCAGGTTAAGGACAGCAGTTCCAGGCACAGGCATCAAGTACACAGAGATCTCCACTCCACTCTATTGCCCCATTACCCCTCCCTGAGGGCCAGCCTTTCTCCATCTCTCTTCTTTGGGGGTCCTAAATCTTATACCCTCTTTAAATTCTGCAGTGTCAGATGGAACTCTATACAACTACTCTGCCATACCCCTGGTCTGGATGGGGTTCTGTTTGTGTTTGTTTGTTTTTTCCATAATAAAAATCAAGCTTTCCAGGGGCTAGGGATGGGACTCAGGTAGAGTACCTGCCTAGTGTGTTTGAGGTCCTGGATTTGATCGTAAGTCACTAACACACAGAAAATTAAAACTTTCCAGCAGAATAGAGATGGCCAGGCAGAAGGATGGGAGAGTTACCATTGATTGGGTACAGAGCTCTCTGTAAAAAAACAAGAGACAGTGCTTTGGGAACAGACGGAAAGGATGGCTGTACAACATCATGTATGTACTGCATGTATCTGTGTATTTAAAATAGTTAAAAGGCATAACTTGCTCTATCTAGCCACTATTTTTTTAAAAATTAATAATCATTTATCAAAAGTCATTGAACTGTATAATCCAAATATATAACACGTATAGTACATGAATTACTTATTATAATAGTGTGAATAAATTATTGGCTTCATCCTTGACTGGTGGGTTAGTTGTCACAGGGCTGGGAGAACAACAGGAAGGACTGGAAGGCAGGCCCCTGAGACTCTTGACTCCTGTGGGTCACTAAGGCCTATATCCGCAGAGAAACACACAGAAAGATATGCACAATTCCTAGGGTGCTCACAAGGGACAGGGCTTCTTTTTTAAAACATCCCCTAGAAAGCTTGATTTTTATTATTTGAAAAAAAAATATGCACAGGCTGGGGATATGGCTGAGTGGTTAAGTGCAATTAAGTCCATAGGTACCAGGACTTTTAAACAGTTTTTGCCCTCTGTGCTATCTGACTTAGTATCTGCTAGCTACATGTGACTATTAAACATTTAAAACATAGCCATAACTGAGGTATATAAACAATAAAAGATAGGAGCTGGAGAGATGGCTCAAGGGTTAGTACTCTGCCTCACAAGCAGAAGGACCTGAGTTCAGATCCCACATAAAAACATCAGGCAGAAAGGGCCTTGGCCTGTACTTCTGGCCTTACTGGGCAGAGCCAGGGAAATCTCAAAGCGAAGCAAAAAGGAGGTAGAAGGAATCCAGGATGATTCCCAAAGTCACCCTAGGGCTTCCACAGGGACATACAGTGCCCTCTGATACACACACACACACACACACACACACACACACACACACACACACACACACACCATGCAAAAATAATTCTAAAAAATTAAAAAGACCTAACGAAAGAATAAAACATATATCTCAAAGACTTGGAATAAAAATGGAATGCCTAAAATCTCACAAATCATGTTTAGGATTATCTATATTGATTATACATTTAAGTGCAATGGCTCTCATTACATTAGTAATGTCCATCAAAGAAGATTGACAGGTTATAGCACACATGTGGAGGGACTGCCTGCTCTAAATTTTTCTCTCTTTTTTGTTGATTTTTTTAAGCTAAGCATCACAACATCCTTAGCTTATGGAAGCCACAATTTCCACCAATGGCCCCCAGCTAGTTAAACCCACCTAAATACCCATATGATCCAGCTGCCTGAGGCTAAAGGACTGGCCAACTGATGTTCCCCAATGCCCTGCATCTTCAGGGTTCTTCAGTTCTCTCCATTTCTTATAATTGATCTTCCAACCAGTCCATAAGAAAGGGGTGCAAGAAACAAAGACGAGGACACAGCAACATGTAGAGCTGTATGCCTAGTCTTTTCTTAGACTCTTAGCTAGGGATCCACATATAGCATCTGATGTGAAATCATCTGATGATGATAGCATCTCCGGAAGTAGAAATTAAGTTAAGATTCTAATCAAAAAGGAAGATCTGAGAACTTTCTCTTTGAAATTATAGTGTCACAATGTGTAGCCAGTCAGGGACAGTTGCTACAAAAAGGATATTAGAGCTGTCACAACGCCAATTACAGCTCCCATGGTAAAAGAGCCACTAAATATACCTAGAAAAATGCCAACTGACTTAAAAAAGGCAGCAGCATCAAAGGCATGAGTGTTCAGTCCCGCTGGCTGGTAGGCAACAATAGACCTGAAATTTTAAAGGAGAAAAACGTTATAAACAACTGCACTGATCTTACTCCACGGGACACCATCACAATTTCACCTTCCATGGTTTCAGTTACCACAGTCTAAAAACATCATGTAGAATATTCTGAAATAAACTATTCATAAGTTTTAAATTATATACTGTTCTCAAGAACATGATAAAATCTCAAATTATCCAGCTTTATCCTACCTGAGACTCAAATCATTGTTTTGTACAATGTATCTGTGTCATATAAACCTTTGGCTACTTTGTCCCTTAGCAATCATCCAGGTCATCAGACTGCACGCTTTACGTAAAAATGTCTCCCCCCAGAAATCTTTTAAATTGATCCAAAAGCAAAGGCGTTTCATGTATTAAAAAGTGGCATTTGAAAGCAGTTGGGAAAGATAGATCAGTCAGTGATGACAAAAGTGTTTGACTATATCTTTTGAGAAAAATGAATTACAAATTTTCCCCATTCTATATATTAAAATAATATATCGATAAATGGAACATTACAAAAAATATATTTGCATATGTATAGTATCTTATGTATTTCTATAAAATACTTTAATATTTGCACATTCTATTTATTACAAAGTATAGGTATAACTATTTATGAAATGAAAAAATAATGAAAATCCTAATATTAGAATGTAATTGAGAGACTTTTCATGTAATTATGTGGGGGGGAAATTCTGACTATAATGCCAAAACAGGCCAATCAAAAGAAAAGATTAAGTGATTTTTCTAAACAATATTCCAAACATCAGTCAAAAGAGAATAACAAAGTAAAATGGGAAGATTGACTACTAAGAAAAACAGTCACAAAGGACAAAGCAAATGATTATATGAAAAGTTACATACCACCTTTTTATCTGCAATTGAATTTTTTGGTCCTAATTAATTTTCTTTTACTTACTATTCTAATGACTTTTGTCTATTTCCATGTAATCTTTCAGAAGAATAAGCCTTAGTGATGAGTTTCAAACAAAAAAAAATGTTTCCCATACAGCAAGTGTGGTTGAAAATTTGGATATGTCAAAGGAAAAATCAGAAAATAAAAAGGTAAGAGTCCAATAAGGTATAGGGAAGAATAATCTATTATTATAATTGTCCTACTTTATTAGTAGTTATGTTATTAATCTTCCACCATACCTAAATTACTAATTAGACTTTATCCTGGGTAGATCTGCATGTGTTTACATAGTGTATAGGGTTCAGTACGATCCGTGGTCTCAAGCGTCTGCTGAAGCGCTTGAACCATATGGGGTCCCATATAACTGAAAATATCAACCTAAGTATCTTTATATTCTTCCCTGCACTGCCCAGCACAACTTCATTTCATCTAAGCTGCAGCCATCATGTTGTGCTGGTCCGAACATTCTGATCGTTGTTGAGCAAAAAAGGAAGAAAGAAAAAAAAAAACAAGACAATTTTATCAGTAAGGCTAGCAAATCTCATTGAGCAAAGTACCAGTTGAAGAGTTGACATTTTAAGATAGACCTCCAGCTTGGTCCAGGTACACATGAGAGGAAAGCTTCTACGCTTCTGCCAAAACACTACTACTTACGAGGATAGAACAATGGCAACAGCATCATTCAGGACGCTCTCCCCAAACAGAAGTGCATAAAGATCCACATCTGCATGCAACTCATTGAAGATTGCCAGTACGGTCACTGAAAAAAGGAACCCAAAGCATAGGAGTTAGTTTTGTTGTCTGTCTTATAGCCACTGAGTCCAGACTTAGAATGGTAATTCGTATCTTGGATGGGACCAGGTGACTTGGTGGCCAGTGGAGGAGTAGAAGGTGGATGGTTTGTCTCTGGAAGAAGGAAAATGGCAAGCTCCTAATCTGAACAATGTCTGATATGATTACTGAGTGACCCTGCACCCAAGCAGTGTGCTCTCCAACAGAAATACATGACACTCTAAAAATACCTCACATAGAAAATTTAAAAACAATCACCATTTATGTGATTTGACTTTTTTCGGTAGGTTGGAATGTCTTTGACGGCAGGAACCCTATTTTGTTATCTCTGTACTCACAGAACCCAACAAGGTTGGGGCACAGAGACCATTACTAAGGCTTGTAAAATAATGTAGTTTTTGTTAATGACAGACTACACAGAATTACAGTTTTTTGTGGGCAAGAGAGTAAAACAGAGTCTTCTATGTAGCTCAAGCTGGCCTGAAATTCACAATCGTCCTGCCTCAACCCACAGCGGTAGGATTACACATTATGTACCACCACACCCAGTCCATAAATATATTTCTCACAGTTTCACATTTTTCTTAAGCATTTAAAACCCAACTGTTCTTCAGATCAGTAGTTCTCAAACTTGACCCTCAAGATTCCTTTACATTCTAAAAAGTTATGCCCCTTTACTGAAATTTACTGTATGGAATTAAAGCAAGAGCATTTAAATGCTTGTTCATTTAAAATGAACAACCTACTATGTACCAACATAACACAATTTTAAATAAGAAACTTTTCTAAATTAAAAACAGAAAGTAGAATCATCATTTCACATTTAATAAATGCCTTCAATGCTTAGATTTACAGAAGGCAGATGCTTCTCAAACATGTATCTATCTGTATCTATGCAACAGATAAGCATTATTATGTAGCCTCTGGAAAACACTGTACAAGCAGGAAAGATGAGAGTGAAATCAGTTTTCTCCTGATATGTCCTTGAAAAGGTTTATGGGACCCCCTGAATACACTGAGAACTGCTGTTCCAAAGCAGGGTTTCTCAACCTCAGCTCCACTGACATTTGGGGCCAAAAAATGGCTTTGTTATAAAAGCTGACTTGTGTATTCTAAGACATTCAGCTGCATCCCTGATCGCTACCTGTGAAAGATGGTAGAGATGCCAGACACATTCAGCCAGATTAACTCTAAGGGACAACTGAAGTATTACTGAAACCTGAAAGTGTGGTGGAAAGATGAAGTGCCTATTTGCCTGACTCAAAGAGGAGCATAGCTCTAGCCCATGAATGAGACCCAAGATAAACATCCACTTATTTAAGTTGGCATCAGTCAAGCTTTTCTGGTATTTGTAGTCATGAACACTATTAATAATATAATTACAACACAAAACTAAAAACTTAATGAGTTAGTATATGCACATCAATTTTGTTGCCATGACCCAGTTCAAGAATTTATCAGCCCCCCTCCCCATTCCTTTTTAATGTGTGCCATTCCAGTCTCAAACCGCTTTCCTTCACTCGAAAGGAATATTATGGTGACTTTTTTTTCATTCTTATAGTTTAATAACTCCAATGTACACTGCCTAACACTATCTGCTTTTTTGTTCACTTTAAAGAAAATAGACATTTTTAACAACTCTTTCAAACCCTGACGTGTGCAATTCTTTTATAACATATCATTTTCTTAATATCTTCAGTATCTTTTAGAACATGATTAACATTGCATCCTTTAATAGGACATTTCTTTTCCTAGTATGACTTCAATATCTATAACTTCATTATTCAAAGAGTTAGCTTCAATTTTTTAGGTTTATACCAGTTCATCCTCAACTCACTTCTGTTGTTTATATTTTATTCAGGTGGATAAGGAGTTGACCTGAGGGCGCCCTCTTCTGGTTTTACCAGGAACTTCTAAACATGGCCACTTCTCCCAATACTTTCTGAGATCCACTGACTGTAGCCCTCCCCTCTTAGAATTTAATCTGTCTTCCTCTTTATTTATTCATGTATATATATGTAGAAGATGCTTGCATGAGTATGTGTTTGTATGTGTATGGACACGTGGGGGGGTCTGAGGAATCCTCCTCGATTGCTTTTCTGTTTTTGTTTTTTTTTTTTGAGACTATGTTTCTCATCAAACCAAGAGCTTGTTGACAGGAGTAGTCAAATTAGCCAGCTTGCTTAGGGGCTTCCCAGTCTCCACCTTCTGAGGCTGGAAAGACCCACCCATCTGGCAATTCTGTGAAATCTGAGGAGCCAAATACAAGGCCTCTTTCTTGCACAACAAATTTTTTTAACCAACTAAGCAATCTTCCCAACTCTGTCTTCCTATTTTAATGCCCTGTCAATCAAGTTAGTGGTTCTAGAAGTTCCTCTTTAGGGGACAATTCTGTCCTTCCAGAAAGCTCTTTGCTGGGTATTTCTGAATCTTAATGACCTAGATCACTTCTATGGTCTCTAAACCCCCTCCAGTCTCCTTGTACTCACGGGTAAATTTGAACCTAGAAAGTCCCTTCCAGTTTTAACAGTCATCGGGTAGGCCAACAAGTTATTTACTCCCAATGGGGAAATCCCTCCTTTAGCATGTAAATACTGGTGGGAAATTTCTGGTTTGCATGACAGTTGGAATGATTAACAGTCTCTTTTTTCTTCCTCAGAGGTGTTATTACAGCTGAACTTCACTGCTTACTGGGATGCTTTGCTATCTAGTTTCTTCTCTGCTTTTCCTTTTGCTATTCTGCTTTCTTTATTTTTGTTAGGGACTGAAGGAGATTTTCGAATGACACTGCCCTCAATGTGCTTTCGTTTTCAAAAGGTTCAATTTATGGCTGAGATTAAGTAAAAAAAAAAAAATCAGACTTGAAAAATGTCTTTTATATCATGACATGATCAGACATCAACAAGCTGTATACTGATCAAGTATACGTAAAAAGTATATTTATTGTTTCTATTACAGAAATGCTCTTGCAAGACACTAAATCGTCTTTCTTTTGGGATCCCGAAACATAATACAGGTTATACAATGAGAAAGTCTTTATGGATGGGGACTTTTAAAAAGGGTGTATACTCGATTATTTATGGCATAAATGATATCATGGCTCCTTGTGCACAATCTTTAATAGTTTGCCATTGTGTGATACAAGAGTTGCCTTGCTTTTACTTCAATTGCTAAAAACATGATAATAACCACAACTACTGTCATGATTTGAAATGTGAGCTGTTCCCTACAAGGTCATGTGTTTGAATCTTAGTTATTCAGGAAGGTCATGGCACCTTTGGAAGGTGGAGCCTTGCCAGAGAAAGGCATGTTACAGAGAGTTGGCCTTGAGGTTGGTTAGGCCACCCAGCATCAATTATTTAATCTGTTCTTGACTTTGCAGTTCTGCAACTCGCAGTCTACATGATGGACATGACTTAAGCCTCCTCCAGGTTCTGCCGCCAGCCATGCCTTTTCTGCCATAGAGGACTATATCTCTCCTCTGCAACTACAAGCTGAGTAAGTCTCCCTTTTCTCCCTTAAGTTTCTTGACTTTGAGTGGTGTCTCACAGCAACAGAAAGGAGTAAATAGTATAACTACAAAGGACTTATCATGAAGCAGACACTATGATAAGTATTTCTCATTCAGTTCTCATAAAACCCTATGAAGAGACTAGTATTATCACTTTCTTAGCATAGAGGTAAGAAAACAGGCCCTATGTGATGGGTGGGCAGCTCTATGTTTCAGTAGTGAAATTCCCCCAAGCCTGTATGACTGAATACAAGAGGCATTTCATTCCTCATCCATACCACATGTCTGCTGTGCACTACCACAGGAAACTTCTGTCCACTTCAATTACCCAGGGACTAGGGGACCTGAGGCTGATGGTAGCAGCAAAACTCAATGAACAAGGCCCAGATTTAGCAGTCCAGGAGACCTGAGTCCTCGGACTCTGCCAGAGTGGATCTGGTCAGAAAATGGACAGCACCCCTAAACAAAGCAAAATGAGAAGAGCTTCATAAACAGATTTTATGTAAGTGTAGGCAGAGGACAGGGAAAACACAAAGGAGAAGACAGAACTGGAGGCTGAAAACTGGGAATTGTTATAGCATCCTTAGATTCACGGACTCCCGTGGAAGGAATGTGGAGTCGTAGGGAATGGGTCGCCTCACAGGAGCTGTGGCTTCTGATTACAGGGCACAATTGTCCTGCAGAACCCTGCATCTCCATCCTTTCAGTGCCATTCTCCCATAAACAAATACAACAGGAATCCAGACAGCAAAAGGCCTTCGACATATTCCATATAAATCAGCCTTCTGGCACAAAGAAAGAGGTAAAAAAAGGGTGGCAAGTAAATGAAAAGGCAACGATCTCTAACAGCCACTGACTCAGCAGGAGAATTTAGCGCACAGAAACTATGAGCATTCCAAATATGGTACTTTTCTCATTGCTGTGGCAAATACCTGACAAATGCAACTTTATTTGGGCTTATAATTTTAGAGAGTACAGTTCATCATGGCAAAGAAGGCATGGCACCCAGAGCATGAGGTAGCCAGTCACATTGTGCACACAGTCAGGAAAGAGAGATGAATGCTAAGGCTTAGTTGACTTTATCCCCTTTGCCTATTTATTCAGTCCAGAACCCCAGTCCATGGGATGGTGCAGCCTGTATTCAAGTCATGCCTTACCTTTTTAGTTAATATCCTGGAAAGACCCTCATGGACACAATCAAAGGTGCTCCTTACTAATCCTTTAGCTGTTCCTTAATTCAATCAAGTTCACAGTTAAAATTGATCATTGCATTTGGCAAAGTGAAGGACCAAACTATATGAATTCCAAACACTCTTCTGATTTTTAAACATGGTTTGCTTAAATACTATACTTTTCTCAACAGACTCTCTTCTGCAATAATCTCAAGACAACTTGGTATTAAAATAACAAAGCTACTTTTCTGAGTGAGCTTAGAAATATACTTGAGTAGTGATGCTATGTCGCTTTTCTTTTGAACAAACATGAGCAAAACAGAAATCTCTGTCTAAATCAGTTGCATACAGAGGTCAACATAATCAGCACATGCTTTGTCCAGTGTTTTATATGGCAGAAGGGGGAGAAGGTGGATCCAGGCTTACTGATTAGTGTCTCTTAACCTGAGGCTCATCACTCCACATCCCACCATCTTTTCACAAGCCAGGGTGCCTCAACCAATCAAACCTTCCATATTACTTTACAAAGGCTGTTAATGATACTATATGGAGGGATAAAGGGTCTGCATACTGGAGAACATTAAGATTCTTCACAACTACCCAATGTGGTAGCCACTTGTCACATTTAGCCATTTAACTTAAATTGTTAAAACTAAATGAAATCCGTAACTCAGTTCTCCAGTTATACTACCCCACATTTTGAGTGTTTGATAGCTGCATGTAGCTAATGGGTGTCTTAATGGACTAAGTATATTATAGAACATTCTATTTTTGCAGAAAGATCTATGGAATATTCTAATCAAAAGGACACCCAAGAGGAACATGATCAAGTGGAAACTATCATTATTCTTAATGTTATTACTGTCCAGAATGTTAGAGAGTATTGTACACATTGAGAAAACACTTCCATCTCTACTATTAGATCAGGACCAAACCTTTCTCCATAAACTTTTTCTAATATTTAGAGTAAGTACTCAATACTTCTAGTCTAGAGCTCTACTTCACATGAATAAAAAAAATCTACAAATGTTCGTTACTTACATAAAACTGCATGATATATACATAGAACTTATGCATCCTGTTGTAGACCTGAAAACATCTCTAAGTCGCTTATAATAGCTAACAGAAAGCAGATACTGTACAAGGAGCTGTTCTACTGTATTGTATATGGAATGAGGACAATAAAGGAAGTCTATATTGCATGGGCAAAATTTTTAAACAAATAAATGCACACAACATGCAATTACTCGAATCCAAAGATATAGAAGGTAACTAATAATAGCTGACATTAGAGTAAGGTATAGCTCATGTGCCTTATATAAACATTTAATCATAACTTCCAACTTGGAGGAAATCTTTCTTGTTTTAGAATTGATAGATTATAGAACATTCTGGTTCTATAAGAATCAGTTCACCTAACATTTGAAAAAATACAAGATAAGAGACTTATGAAGAATAAATAGTAATTTATGAAGGAACACTGCATAAAAACTGGCTTATAAATCCAATTGTTTCTACTAAGAAAAACGATTGTTCAAACCAAATGATATGCTTCCTAAAGAAAGGTAAAAGCATAATGCTGAGAAAGAAAATAGTCTAAAATTATGTCCAAATCAATCGTTCTTAAAAGAAAGGGGGAAATATAAGTATAGGAAATATAAGCATCCATTGATAAATCAATAAGCAAAATAGGGTCTTCCCCACATAGGATAGTTAGTATTCAACCTTAGAAGGAAAGAAATCATGGCATATGCTGTAACTGCAGCATGGACGAAACTTTAAGACAGTATGCAAAGTGGAATGAGCCAATGGCAGAAAGAAAAAAATGGTATTATTTCACACACAGGAGTGTATTAAAGTAGTTGAACTCACAGAGACAAAAAGTAGAGTGTGGTTGCCAGAGGCTGAACATACATGGAAAGGAGAATTGTTGTTTGAGGCATAGAATTCAGTTGTGCAGGATCAAAGAGTTCTGTACTGCTTGCTCAATGATGTAAATACATATAACACTGCTGAACCAAGATTACAACGGTAGGTACATTGTTATCTATTTATTTCATTAATTTGTCATGTGTGTGCATGCACACATGTGCCACAATATATGTATGGAAGTCAGAGTACAATTTTCAGAAGTCAGTTGTCTTGTTCTACCATGTGAGTTCTGGAGATCAAACTCTGGGTATCAGACATGGTAGTAAGAACCTTTACACCTAATGAGCCATCTCATCAGCCCAAGGTGATAAATTTCATGTTGTGCATTTTGCCACAAAATGATAAGATTTTACTGGTTACTCTTTCTGTGCTGCTGTGAGACTTCACTCAGGCTCGAACAACTTAAGAGGAGAAAGGGAAATTTATTCAACTTCTGGTTCCAGAGGAGAGATATAGTCCATTATGGCAGACAAGGCATGGCAGGTTGGCAGAAGCTAGAGGTGGCTCAGGTCACTGTAGACGTCATTGAGACTGAGAGCAGCAAAACTGCAAACTGTAAACCTTAACAGTCTACTTCTGGAAGTGGGGTGGGGCTAATCAACCTCAAAGTCCACTCCCTGTGACTGCATTCCTCCAGCAAGGTTCTACCTCCTAAAGGCACCATGACCTTCCCAAACAACTAAGGATTCAAACACATAAGACCATGGGGGACAATTCACATTTCAAACCCTGACAAAGATAAACACACTCTTTCTTAGAAAGTCTAAGCCTATTAGGTTCACTAGTAATTCATATACAGCATTTTCTGTTAATAGCACGGTCTCTGCTGTAGAAAAGGTTATGATTACTCTGACCTTTGTAAGTTTTAAATAGAGAAACATGATTAAGTTTCAAGCCAAATATGCAATTACCTGGATCAGTGGCAGAGATAATTGCTCCAAAAAAGAGACAATCCGTGTAGTAAAATTTATCAGACAACTGTCCCACGATCTTCATGAGCTTTACCACACCATACATGAGATTTCTGTAAGAAGGTAAATAAATTATGTTAGGGGAAAAAAACCTCTTGCAAATATACAGAGTACTAGAGTAGTAACAGAATACTGTACTTCAACTTCAAGGAGACTTAAGTACTTTATAAGAGAGACAATTCCCATGGTTGGCCAGTTAAATAAATGAACATAGACAAACAGACTTTTTAACCAAGTAATAATTTGTAGTTAATGCTATCTTACAGAAGCACCTGAATACTTCATTCTTGTTTTCTTTGAGACAGGGTCTCAAGTAACACAGGCTTGCCTCAAACTCACTATGTAGTTGAGGATGACCTTGAACTTCTGTTTCTCATACCGCCACCTCCCAAGTGCTAGAATTTATGTGTGCCACCATGCCCGATTTATGCAGTGTTGGGGATCAAACACAGGGCTTTGTGCATGACAGATAAGCACTCAACCGAGTTATAAGCCCAGCCTATGAATATTTCATTCTTAAAATGTGTGCTCATTAACAACTATAGCAGCTACAAAATATGGTCTTCAATTAGTCACAGAGTTAAAACATCTCAAGCAGCTGGGAGAAAGGAAAATGAAAAAGATAGAACTCAATATATTGTGTAATAAATTGCTACAAATTCAGAATTCTAAGACAGTACATTTCAAGTCCTAGAAATGTGGGGGATGGATGAAGATAGAGAGATTGGTATCTCTACCAAGAATGAACACAAAGGAAAGATGCTACTACTTGATGTCTACTTGAGTGAGACAGGTCAGACACAACCTTCCATATGTTGAACAGAATGTGATATCGTCCAATTCATTTTTAAAATGGTCAAATGTGTTGTTGTATCCTGTTTTCTTCTGAACCAACAGCTGCCATTTTATCCAAGATCACGCCTGTTGACTGTTGTTTCCTCAAAGATAGGGGGCTACAATGTACATGAACTGCATGTGTGCCTAAGCATGCGCCCACACATGTACTCTCATATGTGAGGTTGGGAGAGACCCTAGAGTATACAAGCTAAGGAAGATTAGTTGGAGGTGTGTGTTCCATCTAGGCGGTCATGAGGTAGCCATCAGTCCTGCTGGGCTCTCCCTGCTCCTTTTAGTAACACCCGCCCTTACTCCTGTAAGTAAACCCAAGAAACTTGTTGGTTCAGCAAGTTATAACTTGGTATAATTGTTACTTTAGTTTGTCATGGAATTACCATCTGGGGTGGAAAGACAGCTGCATGTGGTACCTCCTCAGGAAGTATTCACACAATACTTGGTGTAGGTAGCAGGATCACAACAGAACTAAGAGAGTTGGGAAGGAGGAGCTGTGGGCATTGTGGGGAGGGAGGGAGGGAGGAGCAGTAGAGTGGGAAAGGCCTGGCAGGCTCCTGTAGGTAAATTTTGCTTACACTGCTGTCCTGTCTGGGTGAAGGAGGGGCGCCAGAGCAAGAAAGACCCAATAGGCTCCTGTAGGTAAACCTTGCTCACAGTGTTGGGGAAAGGACAATACAGACTCCTGTAAGTAATCCCAACAAATCTGTTAGTTCAACAGCGATAGGACCAAAATTAGGTTGGGAAGGAGTGTTTGCATGGACCCTGCCATGGGCGATAACACTGAATGAGGCTGAACGGGCGGAAAATGGAGCATTTATGGGAGGAAGTTACATGACTACCATTCCCCATGTGGTGTCAATGTGCCTTCTTACTATCGTGGTGGTTTGCATGAGTGTTAGCCATAGATAGTGAGTCATGTAACCAAAGTTGAGCTGCCAAGAGGTAAAAGGTCTGTGTGGGAAACAGTGGGGTGACAGTCATCTTCTATGTAGTGTGGTGTAACATGCCTACTTGATGAACAGGGCCCACCGTGCCAGTGTGGAGATACTTCAAGAACAGCTGATGCTTTAGAGAAAATATTGAGGTCCCTGAGAGTAGAACCCTAGGGATGAGGATCTCAGAGAGCAGCTGCTGAGGTTGCCTGGTCACTGCTGTGTGTGGAAAGAAATGCACCTGGGGCCAGGACAGTTGCACACAAGCAACTTGTTTATGTGGAGGAAGAATTAGAACAGGAAAGGGAGGTGTGGCTAGTATCTGCTGTGTTAGCCTCTGATTTGGTAATACTGGAAAAAAGAAAGGATGGAAATGCTGGTTCATCATTTCTTATAGCTGGGGGGGCTAAAAGAGAAAGGGCATGAAAACTTGATATGTGCTTAACTGCCCTGCCTAGGATATCAGAACTTGGAACCTACAGGAAGAGTCAGAAAAAGAAGGTCTTCTATGGTGAGAGGCATCCCAGCTGCTTCGCTGATGATGTGGACAGGGGTCCTGCAGTTAAGGGTAATACAGCATGGTAGGAAACCCCATGATGAATTACAGATTCACTGGTTCTCTATGGATGTGTAAGAGATTTAGGCTTGGAGCAAGTCTGGGAAGAGGTGGGCCTCGGTTCCTAGTAATTCCAGGAACATCAAAGGCAATGAGCATCAGCTGGTGGACAAGGAGATGAAACAACTCAGGTGAAAAGAACCTTTCATATTACATTGGCTCTTACTAATGTCTTCCTTTAGTGTTCTTTTAGCTGCTGACTCCTGAGATCATCAATGTTTGGAATGAACTGCAGTGACATTTTGGAGATCCTGCCAACTCCCTATAAAATGATAACCTGAGTGTTTTGGAGATTTGGAAACCTGAGTGAGAGGCACACAGGTGTACCTAAAAGAACAAGGATGGGAAAATGGTTTGCAAAAGACTGCATGGGTCAGGCATAAGTGTGAAATTCTTGGGATGTTTAAGGTTGGGTAAGATAGAGCTAATGCCCATCAAAGCGAATGAAATTTAAGCAATGGTTGAAGTAGTAAACTAAGGCATATACTTGTGTGAGTGAAAAACGTACTCCCAAAAGTCGTATGGCTGTCGATGAAGATCACAGTGCTAAGGGTGGACGCTATGTGAGCTGTTGACCAAGGAAGTCCCAAAGGCACACCAGTAGTTAAGGTTATTGCCGCTGCTGTTAGTTACATACTAAAACTGGTTGACAAGACCCTATTGATGAAGACATAGTATGCTGTGGGTGCAAGATAGCATAGCCAAGTGGGCAGGAGCACTAGGCAGACCACCAGCCCTGGTAGCCAGCAAGCACGACCCAAAGACTATGGGCCCCAGAACATGCCTGCTAGTACAATAGCAGCACAAGCTACTCTGACAGCGACTAACAGCTTTCTGATGAGATTTAAGGCCAACTCCACAGGGAGAGTGCATGTCTGATACTGTGTGTGATTCAGAACATAGACCTATAACTGGAGATACAAGATGCCTGTCAACTTGCCTTCTGAATGTCTGTGCTCACATCCATAGAGTACTGTTGTTGTCACCTTTGGCTGTGGAGAAAGAAGTTCTTACACTGGTGACAGTGTAAGAACTGATGGAAAGACTCACAACAACTTGTGATGATGATTCTGACAGCAAATGACTGTTGCTGTAGCATCGTGCCCTCTGCCCAGTCATGAATGGACATAGATATCACCGCCTTCCGGGGTTGAAATTGCAGGCTGCCACTATTTCCACCTAGCATTTTTACCTGGAATCTGGGATCTGAACTCAGATCATTCTGCTCTCAAAGCAAAGGCTTTAACTTCTGAGCCCTCTCTTCAGTCCATCGTATTCTTTATAAGTTACTCTACACAGCCTACATTCAAAGGCAAGTTGGAATGAAGGGCTGGAGTTGAGGGAACTAAGTTCTATCTCCTTGAAGGGGAGGTACCTACCAAATTTATCTGAACTTTATATCTTCTCATTTATATATTCATCCTATCACTTCTCTCTCACACTGAGGACTCTGGAATATTAATTTTTTACTTTGGGTGATAATTTAATATAAAGTTATTTATTTTCTTGTGCTTCAGTAATTGAGAGGGGAGTGTTCTGGCTATTGTGGGAACTTCCAGGTTGGCTCTTGGGCTTCTTTGACAGGCCCTGCATTCTTCTGTTTATTTGTTTGCCTTCTGAGCACTTGCTTACTCTCAGGCATTATGATAGCTCTGTTTTCATGTATATTTCTTGTTCCAGACTTAACCGTGTTCTTTTTTTCTCAGAGTATAAGAAATGAAGATGTGGAAACTCGGCATAAATTTACTTCATTTTAATTAATCTTACTTTAAAGTAACTACATGTAGTTACCAACTACTGTGCTGGACAGTATGTCTCCATCTCAGCTGCCATCCCCACGGACCTCACGTGACTGCACCATATGGATGAATTACACCCTTTGGGAGGCATGTTAACTTGGTAATTTGACAAAGATTCACTTACCCAATAATGAAGCAGGAAACAGCAGTCCCCAGAAAGGCATAGGCCAAAATAGACCCAAGATTTCTGAAAAAGTGTCTCTGAAAAAGCAAAAATTCAGGAATTACATAGCGATTTTTGACAGCAACCACGAGAAACACATTAAATTCTCTAAAAACTGAAACTGCGCTGCTTCTATTACATCAGGTAATAACAAAAGTTAACATGAATAATTCATTTAGTCTTAGTTTTTGCACAGTAAAAGAATGAAAGGGCGGGGCTGGAGAGGTGGCTCAGGGGTTAAGCCTCTGCCTTGCGGGCGGAAGGTCCTGAGTTCGGATCCTAGACCCCACATATAGACACCAGGTGGAAGCGGGGGCGGCCTGCGTTTCTGGTTCTGGTAGGGCGGAGCCTGTGAATCCCGGGGCAGAGTAAACAAGGAGGAGGTGGAGGCGGTCCATGGTGGTTCCCGAATTCGCCTGTGGTTCTACACACACACACACACACACACACACACACACACACACACACACACGCACAATTGAATAAATTAAAAAAAAAGAATGAAAGGGCTTGACAAACTGCAGACAAAATTACTCTGGTTAATTGTTTTAAATTCTATAGAGTATATATGTGTTCATGAGTACAAAACAATCTTTTTTAAAGATTGAACCCAAACCACTTTAATCTATGATTCTGCTAGTTATTCCCAGTCCTAGTGGTGCCTTAGAAGATTATTATAGGTGTGAAAGTGAAACAAGTTAAGGGTGAGAGTGACATCTGAGAAGCAGCTTAATTTGATTCAGAAAACAAGCCTCCTTAAATATATGTTCATGGGATCCGAGACAACTCCTTATATTCATTGGTTTCATCTTTGGGATCCAAGAAAGATAGAGAACAGAGATGAAAATGGAGAAATGAGAATGATAATGAGAATTCCATTCAAGAAGGTCAAGTTTGCATAGGAAGAAACTTAAAGCCAGTGTGAGACTTAGAAATTATTCAGAAACCGGTAGCAGAATTGCAATCTCTTCAGTACTTCTGCATATCACAAATTGCCTTAAAAATGAACACATTTACACACATGTGTATTTACTTATAGTGTCAAGGCCTATGGGATATTCTGATGGTAGGAAAAGTTATGCCTGTTCTTGAGATGTTTTAGTAACAGGAAGAATTATTCCTATTTGAAATTCAGAATTACTTAATAAAAACAGACAAGCAAAACCTCACGTATACACTAATTAAATAAAGGTCAAGAAAACATTTTCTAAAACTTTTTTTTAAAGGCAACAAAGCACTAGTGTGCCAGCTGAGCAACAGTAAGGAAAGAGGGCACAGCTGACATCAGGCAGCTACTATGAACTAAGAACAGACACGGAGTTGCAGGTATCCTTCTGGCCTATGCCACAGAGGGTCCTAAATTTTGGCCTATCTTTCCACAGTGCTTGTCTGTCGGAGGCGCAGAAGGTGTCAAGGGACATCCGCCCCTACACTGCTCAGAAGAGAATCAGCCCATCCAGGGCATGTCATTCCAATAATCACCAAGTGAGGGCGCTGCCTGCACAGATTATGAACACATCGAGCTTCTTAAATCATTATCCTTGATCTTTTTTCAGCTTACGTTAATACATCTATGAACCAAAATTTTTCAGGAAAAAAATCCTAGATTTCAGAATTTCAACAACTGAGCTTGGAAGATGGCTCAGTGGACCAGAATTCAGGTCCTAGTTCCCACATAAAATGCCTGTTGAGTGTAGTAGCTTTCCTGTACTTCCAGCCTTGGAAGACAGAGACCGCAAATTCTCAGAGCTGTCTGGGTAGCCAAATTACTCTTGTCAGCAAGCTCTGTTTGGGTTTGATTAGAAACCCTGTCTCAAGAAGAATAGGGTGAAAGAGCAATCGAGGATGATTGGCAACATCAACCTTGGGGCTCCCTGAACATATATGTACATAGGTGCCCATACATATGTGAGAATACATATACACATGCATGTATGCCACACTCACATTAAAAATCAACTGACTCCATTTAAAGCTCCATTTAGGGCTTCTATCAGGGAGTGGTAGGAGTGTCTTAAGGACCAATGGCACTCACGGCAAATATATCTATGAAAAACTCCAAACCTAGATGCACTTGCCCTTATCACTCAGCTTTCTTTTAGGTAACTATCTCCATGGTTAATAGAAACATGTATCAGATAACTTTACATTTACAATATTTAACTATAAAACTATAAATATAAACCTGTGGCAAAAATGTATACAGAAAATTATTTATTCCTTATTCATGCCTGCTAAAATGAACTGAAATTCTTGTTTGCGTATTACACCTAGTACTTTCATAGTATACAAAGTACTTTCACATATAATGTGAGAACTCAACCAGTTCTCACAAAATCCAAGTAGGAAATTATTACTTAGACCATTATTTTTTTTCGAATCATACTAGGGATTAATGTAGGGCCTCATGAATGCTAGATGAGTGCTCTACCACTGAGCTACATTACTGGGCCTTTTTGTTGCTTGTTTGCTTGTTTGTTTGTTTGTTCATTTGTTTTTGAGACAGGGATTCACTCTATAGTCCAGGCTGACCTGGAAGTCACTAGAGGATCCAAGCTAGATTCAAACTTGTGGCAATCCTCCTGCTTTGGCCTCTTCAGTGCTCAGATTACAAGTGTGAGTCACTGCACACAGCTCTTAGATGAGAGGAATCTAATAACCAAGACATGATGAGTTGCCCAAAGTCACGTTCACCTGACTATGGTCCAGAACTGGACAGTCATTCTCTGCACGTCAGTGCATGGCATTCTCACTGTACAACTCCTCCACTACCCAGCCCCTCAATCCACCATTTCCCTTTGGGGGCAGAAGGTACAAGAGGTGCTGAGTTGAACCACTGTATTTTTCAATCTGTCCTCATTTGACTACAAATGTAGTCATAACGGGTCCAGAATTTCCCCCACTCTTCAATGTTGAGTATAGAATGACAAGGGAAAAAAGACAGGAGATGGTGGCATGTCCAGATTTAGGCTTCAAGAATCTAAGTGCAGAAATGGACCAAAACAAGGTGTGCTTTGGTTGAAATCCATCTGACATCTGAGTTCCTAGTGTATTATTCTCAGTGTTACATCACCACTCTCGGAGAAGCATGTGTGGTGGGGTGTTCGTGAATGTGTCTGAAACTTAAGGATCTTATAGATAATTTCCTTTCTCTTACAGGTGTGCTGCAAACAAATCACAATGTTAACGTTAATCAATAATAGGTTTAACGAGAGATGACAAACACAATAAGAACAAACTATTATTTACTGCCTTTATAAAGATTATTTACAAAAGAAGCATATTAATACTTTATAACTTAAAAGGGTAGCATGTCAACATATAAGTGCACATATAATGTGAGAACTCAACCAGTTCTCACAAAATCCAAGTAGGAAATTATTACTTAGACCATTATTTTTTTTCGAATCATACTAGGGATTAATGTAGGGCCTCATAAATGCTAGATGAGTGCTCCACCACTGAGCTACATTACTGGGCCTTTTTGTTGCTTGTTTGCTTGTTTGCTTGCTTGGTTTTCTTTCAGCAGGGCTGATAAAGGGAAGGTTCTATAAAAGGAAATTGTTTGCACCTATTAGAGGGTCTTTACAACCCATGATTTGGCTTCGTTTTAAAGTAACAATGACTTGATTATACATTATGATGAGTTATTTAAAATACCAAATTATTCACCAATCATTTGATCTAAATAAATGTTTCTATATTTTTCATTTAGGAATAGAATAGCATTATTTACAACCATAATAACCAACTCCTATCTATGATATTATGTGTCAATAAATAATATGAAGATTCTGATGATCTTGGCAACTACATAGATCATTCAGGAAAATGATATGCTTTGAGATTTTGGTACAGCCAACCTAAATTTAGAGGTGGTAGGTCACAAAGGAACACCTTGGGCCCTGAAGTTAGACAGAACGGCCTTGCATCAATTCAGTCTTGTATCATAAACATGGCCTCACCCACAGGGTCAATTATTCTGAGTTTGCTTTCATCGTCACTGAAATATAAGATATTTCTACAGGCAAATGCACAAATATGTGTGGGCCCAATGCTACTCAAATATCTGGCATATCATCTCCTTCCTGCTCCTTTCTAGCTCCTGGGGTGGTAAGTGAAGGAAGAGGGCCACTTGATCCTTGAAAGGGAAAACTAGTTTGGCTTTGATCTGTCACTTTAACTCTCCTGTGCAAGGTGGGAGATGGTTCGTGCCTTTCTAGCTTCCACACTGAGTGAAAAACAGTCTTTGATAGGCCTGGCAGTTTTTAGAATGTTTGTGTTTCAGACTCTCTACCTGGGATTGACTGCTGATGAAAGGCTTCTGTCTTCAATTCATCAAGTACTCATGGAGCGCCATTACTAAGGGTTAACCTCCATACCCTAACAGGGTTGCCAGCGACTTTGGATCATAAATTAATCATTCAATCATGAGCTAACTCTTAATGTGTTGGAAGTGTTTCTCTACTATTTTCTGAGTTTCTGTAAGATTGGTATTAATTCTTCCTCAAATGCTTGATATAACTCACCAGTGTAGCCATCTAGGCTTTCAATTATTAAAGTTTCTTTATTTAATAAAGAGCAATCCAAGTTTTCTTATTTCTTCTCATGTCAGTCGTAGTTATTTGTGTTGTTCGAGAAATTTGTTCATTTCAGTATGTCAAATTTCCTAGTATAATGGCTGGGAAGATAACTCAGTCAACATGGTGTTTGCCATGCAAGCATGAAGACCTGAGAGATTCTGCTCCAAAAACCAAACAAATGAACTAACAAACAAACAAGGTACATGGGATCTGAGGAATGACACCTGAAATTGGCTCACCTACACACACACACACACACACACACACACACACACAAAATTTATAAGCAAAAACTGTTCATTGTGCTCCCTTATTATCCTTTTAGGGTCTAAAGACTGTAGTGATACCATCCACTTTGTTCTTAATGTGGATACCTTAATTCTTTCCTCTTTTCTCAATTGATATACATAGAGTATCTTGCCTATTATGCAAACAAGGCTTGGAGTACCATCTCTGGCACTTCAAAAAAAAATTCGGCATGAAGAAATAGTCCATGACCATGAAGGTGTCCCTTGTGGTTCCCACAAACTGCAACATCACCCCTATGCCATGAAAACTGTACATTTGCTCTTCCCTATAATTTTATCATTTCTATATTGCCACATAAACAGAATTATACTGTAGGTAACCTTTTGAAGCCAAAATTTTTTATTCAGCACAAAATATTATAGGTCCATCCAGATTGCATGCCAATAATCTGTCTCATTTTATTATTGCATTTTATTCAACACTGTGGATATGCTACAATTTTAATCATTTGTTTACTGTGAGACATTTTGATTATTTCATTGTATGAACAATGAGGAATTGGTTTTGTGTGAACATAATTTTACTCTCCCTGTAAGAAGTTCTCAGCAGTGAGATTGATAGATCTTATAGCAAGTTTAATTTCTGTTTTATAAGAAACCGTCATTTTTTTCAAAGCAATTATATCATGTTGCACTCCTATACAGGTGGTAGAGGAGAAGGTTACATTTTTTTTTTAATTTTAGATTTTTAAAGGCAGAAATCATTCACTGAGGATACAGTCTCCGAGTAGATACAGAATACAGAAATCTGAGGGAAAAAACTAGAAAATTATATAGATCAATTAACACTAAAATTCTTATGTCATAAGAAATTGTTGGCAAAACCTTCTTACCTTCTTTAAACTATAGCCAGCATGGAAAATAATTGGAGGCAGTAGAATGTTGAAAAATACCTCCGGGTCAAAGGTTACCTAAAAAGTTTAAAAAGAAAAATGACAAATTTTAGTTTAATACCAACTGATGTTATAAAATTTGCTGACTACAGGGCTGGAGAGGTGGCTCAGGGGTTAAGCCTCTGCCTTGCAGGCGGAAGGTCCTGAGTTCGGATCCCAGATCCCACGTATAGATGTTGGGCGGAAGCGGGGGCGGCCTGCGTTTCTGGTCCTGGTAGGGCGGAGCCTGTGAATCCCGGGGCAGAGTAAACAAGGAGGAGGTGGAGGCGTCCATGGTGGTTCCCGAATTCGTCCGTGGTTCTACACACATACATACACAGACACACACACATGTATACACACACAGACACACACGCGCGCACATACACACACATATGCACACAGTTGAATAAATAATAATAATAATAATAATAAATAAAAAAATTTAAAAATTTGCTGACTACAGTAATCCACTGACTGAAGTGACTATTCCAAAGAAAAACATCAATGTGGATAAATCATGGATTAGGTCCAGAACAAAAGCCCCAATATTCCTGTTGACTGGAATGCTTTTCTCTTCACAGCTCTTTTGACTTAAGGTTTTGGCATGCTGCTTCAACACACGTTGAGCCACAACAGTTTGATGCAATTTTGAGAAGTCACAGAAAGCTGCTGCTACTGTTTTTCAACAAGATATAAAACATCTTGATTTTTATCACACTTCTATAAAGTCTTAACTGTAATAAGCAGGCTACTATGATTCTCTCTTAACTTCCTGGATGATCTCTTATGATCTTTAATAGACATAATTCTATTAAATGCAAGTCTCTTTTGAGTGACCAGACCTCTGCAACACTTGATGTGGCCTAGACAAAGTTATGTGCAAGTTTAGCAGCTTCTTAACTATCAACATCAATTTGGTGACTCTAAAGGAATTGAAATCCCCGCTGTTGTGTTGATAGAGGGAATTCACTCTGAAACTTCCACACAACAAAGTTATAGCACATCCAAAAGAACCTAGCATTCTATAAACATGCTAAATATTTTGGGGGAAGTATAGAATTTGATATGATTAATTGACATAAAGTCAGTCTCCCCACATGAACAAATCCTTCAATAAAGATTGTTTGCTTGTCCTGGTAATCACCAATGAGACTGAATTTTGTTTTCCTGGAACATTTATGTTACCCCAACACCAAATGGAAAACAACATCTGAGACAGGAGTAGTGACCCACACCCTATTATCTTAGTACTCAGTAGGCTGAGGTAGGACACTATGAGTCTGAGTTCATCCTAAGGTACACCATGAGCTCTTATCTCAAAATAAAATTAAATTTAAAAAATATTGAGAAACAATCCTTGGACTTAAACTAAAACAAACACTTTTTCCCTTGAAGATGAGTTAGATCTTTAGCATTACTTGCTAATGAGAGTAAGCATTCGAATATTTATAGAATATGTCCAGAGAGCCATGAAGAAGTAAGAATTACATAATAATCTAAAGGTGAAATAAATGTTATTTTAAGAAAGAAATCATCTCATCTCAAAGTCACAGCAATAAGAGAAAATAGTAAAGAGGAGATGGAAGTTAGAGAAGCTAGTTGAGTGGAGACTTGCCTGATCAGTGGTCTATGACAGCTACAGATTCTAACAGGTCTGAGGAGATAAGAAAAATGAAGGGAAAGAGTTCAAATCTGCCTCCTCCTCCTTTTATGGTTCAAAGTCCTAAAAACTGTGAACGAGGAATGTGTCTAATATTCCAGGAGTTTAAAAGGGTTTCTCTCCTCGAGGTCAAAATGAAACCAAGGAGAATCAATAGCCATGTTCCAGACAAGTATGTGCCAACTCACCTTCCTCAGCATGTCATTCTGTTCTACATTGTTGATCTTGCCAGGGCTGATTTCTCCTTTCAGAGTGTATTCAAAGAACTTCCCACTGACATTTACTAACAGTGTGCTAAAGGCTCTGTCTTCCTGAGTACAGCTGAGTGATTTGTCATGACCACTGGTGGCAGGGGTGCCATACCTCAGGATCACCCCAACGATGAGCCCTGAAATAGAATGACAAAAAAAAATCAGTCCCATGCAAGGATAGACCATATGGAAATAATAACGCTGTTGATTTTCACTAAGAAGCACAGAGAAAATCTTAGAAACAAGGTCTCAGGGTATTTTTAGGTGCAACTGCACATTCCATCAGAAGTGGTTACTATGGTCCTCTGGGCTGACTGAGCATCTACCATGTCTCAGTTTGTGGTTTTTGGAAGCAGATGATGGGACCGAAAAAAAAAAAAGCAGCAAAATATTTTCTGCCTGGACAGAACAAGGAAGAAGTGTTGAGTCCTTGATTCCTGTCTCCCCAGGCTTCCCTCAAGCCAGGCCTGCTGCCATCTGCCAACAGGGACCAGGCCACTGGAATTTCTACTTGCTACAAATGTCACTTGCTTTGCCACACACCAGAGGAAAGAGCGGGGGGAAAGCTTTTGCTTAGGTCATTCCAAGCACTGGGTATCATGGAGAAAGTAATTATACCCCTTGGGAGATTAAATGCTGCACTGTAAATTTAAGCAATCACGACTCAGGGGCTGGAAAGCTGGCTTCTTGGGGCTATGGCTATGATTCAACAGCTAAGATAATCTGCTACAAATCTCTAAGCCTCATTTGTTTCTTACTAGGACTTTTCCATCAGGGAAAATGAAAACAGTGAGGCAATGGATAAGCAATCAATTCCATGAAGGAGGAAGGAGTGCTGCTCCCCTGGTTCCTGGACCTGCGTCAGACTTCCCCAACAAAAATGTCAGAAAACCCAAGAAACTATAAATGATTACTAGACACTTCCTAGAATTTTCTCTTAGAAGGAAATTTCAGACTTCTCTGTCCCTTCAGTTCTTTGTTAGCAGTATTAAAGACGTAATGGTCACAGCACTCCTCCATCCCATTTACCATAATGAAGAAAAACCCACCAGAAAAAGGGAGAGCAACACTGAGTCAAACGTTTGAATGTACCTCTAATCCCAGCGTTTGGGAGCCTGAGGCAGGAAGATCACAAGTTCAAGGTCAGCCTGGGCTACCCAGTGAGATGCTATTTCAGCAAACAGCAGATGTGCCAGCAATGCAGAAGGACAAAAGGAGGCAGTAAAGCAATGACAATGACGTTTATTGTAGTCTTTGTGCTATTACTTGAATATTGAAATGTCCCCCAAAAAGCACATATTTACTCGATTCAGTACTATTGGGTAGTGGGTGGACCTTTAAAGAGGTGGGGCGCTAATAGGAGGTCTCAGATCATTGAAGACATGCCTGTAAAACAATGGGATTTCACTGCTTTCCTCTCTCGGTTTTGAGTTTTCAGCCATCAGGTGAACAAGTTACTCCACCATACACTCCTGCCATGGTGTGTCGCCACAGACCCAAACAATATTACCAATCTGTTATGGGATAAAACCTCCAATACTGTGAGCCAAAATAAACCTTCCTCTCTGCAACTTAGCTATTTTGAGTACATTTTACAATAACAGTAAGCTGACACATTATTCGTAATATTCTATATCTCTTACCACCATATGACAACTTATAGGCCACTGAATAGCAACTCATAAATGAAATCTATAAAAAATATAATTCTTCATATCAAATAGTTCTTTAGTGCATCATTACTATTATTCCCATCACAAAATCTATAGTAACAGATACTTATAGCTGGTTGGCTTTGTAAAAAAAAAATCCATTTTTAAAAGTTTTCTTACCAATAGAAGACAATACTGGATTTATGTTAGTGAGTTTATAGATTTGTTTGGTTAATAATACTTTTTTAATTTTCTCTGTTCAAAGACATATTCAAATGACTTCTATATTATTAATAATTTTGGATGATGAAAACTAAATCAGCCCCTTGATTATACTAAAAAAAGTTTTATTACAAATTTAAAATGAGTTCTTAATAATGTTTGATCTGACCAGAGATTTCAAAAGGTCTTCAAAAGGGTAAAACAAGTCAGATCTAACTTTACAAAAATTTATCATTAACAAAAAGAAATGTCTAGGGAAAATACTCAAATAATGCAGAAGGTCCCAGTTATCTGGCACATATACAAAAGACAGGCACTTCTATTCACGTCTCATGGCTAGAATTTCCATCATTTCCTCCTGTCAGGTGACAAATCCAATAATGGCATTTGCTCAGCCCTGCTCTGCTCAGTAATGGGCATGCGCTTCCCAGCTGGCACTGCTGTGGCCATCTTGGTTAGGGCTTTCTGAGTGCCAGGGTTGCTAAGTACACCTGTGAGCTGTCAACTGCAGGCATTGGGTGAATTTCTTTTATTTTCCAGCTCTTTTTCATTGCTGCCCCAGGCAAGTAAGGTCCCTCTGCAGACTTGTGAACTATAAAACCAATGTGTCATTTAGCATGATGGCTCTACCAGTTCTCTATCACCTCTCCCTGCAGAGCAGGGTGTGAGTACTCTAATCAATACCCAACCAATTCTGCAAGGAACAGCAAGGAAGTACATCCTGTGTACAGCTTATGGTAGTGATTGTCAGTATAATCAGTGATAGTCAGTACCTTTGTTATGGTACACTATCCTCCAGACAGGACATAGTGCTGTCATCTTGAAATCAGAGCAGCTGTGATTGGGTCCACTATCATTCTATTGTGGGAAGGGGGAAGTGCTCATGTGAAGCCAGAGGTAGCTTGTAAGACTCAACCCTTCCTCTAGGATATAGAAGAAGTGAACATTTGCGAGCAGGAAGGACTTGTTCAATGGTACAGCTGACCCTAGTTACTCATGTTGCTGTCAGTAACTCTAAAGTCATTGATTTGTCAAGCTAAACTTGGATCAAATGGCTTCTTTGTTCTGTCATTGGTACCCCTTCTGGGGTGAAAAAGTTTGTTTAGGTATCCCCAGGAAAAGTTACATAACCTCCCCATCCTCTCCATTTACACTATTCTGCTGGCTCTCCTGGTAACTATATGGAAAGTCCCATGCCACAGAAAACCTCCCATGGTTACAGTGTGCTGCATGCCTACTGCCTGCCACTGGAACTCTTAAGGCTGCCTGTGTGCCCTTTTCTTCTTCAACAACACACGACCCAACAGATGTCTTATCCCATCTGCTGTGAAAGTGCCCCCAAGAGGGCTATTCTTTGTGCCAATCAAGTGAACAAATGCATCAAATGAATCTACTTTGGCATTGCTCCTAAAGGTAAAACCATGTTTTCTACACTGAACCATCTTATCACTTCCAAACTTGCATTACAATGGCATTCTTAGTCCCTTCTATGGGCTGCTCTCCCCTCTGCCTATGCCCATGGGGTCATGCTGAGTGTCTCAGCCTTGCTGATCAGGGTTGAGGTCATGGTGGTGATGGTCAGGACCAGCTGTGACAAGGGACCCCTCCTTCTGAGGCTGCTGCTGACACAGGGCTATTTTTTAGTCTCATTATTCCCTGGTTAGGCAGTTACAGTTACATTCTGATGAAGCTCTATTTGACAAAGCAATTCCAAGGCTCTTCAGTATTCATCATGATACACGATGGTCTACAGAAGACAGAAAAGGTGACCTTTCCCACAATTCAACTTAAACATCTTCATAAGGAAAACAAAAGAAGCCCTTTACAGAAACGGACTTTTTCCTCAATTAAAACCTGCTTTGTATAACTCACCATATCATGATTTTACTATCTTCACCATTAGCAGAGCTATTGGAAAGAGAAAACAATACTTTCTATAGTCCTCACAATGAATACCAATAAAAAAGGAGGTTTATATTTGTAAACAATGTCCTCAATTCCAGGAAATGCTCTTGAAATGTCTCCCAATAACCATCATTATCAGACATAGGCTCATTAGCAGATAACAGATATTGGCGTTTAAATTTAAAAAACCTTTCCCTCTCTGCCCTGGCCAATGTACTCATATTAGTGAAAGGAGACAGTGAAGGAAATGATGTTGCAGCACAAACCACCACAGTTTAACCAATGTTAGACTAAACCACACAGTACACTATTAGCTCATCAGTAATTTCTAATTACCACCAACCATATTCTATGGCATGATACTAAGTTCACAATGAGCATTTTCCATGTGAAGAAAAAGGGTTTTCTGTGGGAAAATAACAAAAATCTGGAGAGAACCTGAATAGCCTATCTCATTTGCTGTATGTAAAACTATCCTCTGAAAGGAAACTATAAAGAGATCATAATTACAAGGAATTAAAATATGTGAGAATTTTTTAATCTCAGAAAAAAAACTCACAAAAACCCCAATGGGAAGCCACAGATATTTATCTGACTGCATCAGTTCAGTGCTCCAGATTACAAAGAGAAATAGCTATGTGGGCCAAAAAACCAGCAACAGAACATTTCAGCTGAGGGAGTAAAGGACTATGGATTTCATGAGAACAGGACTAATGTCAGAAAGCAAGTTCAACTTTCACAGAAAGCAAATATGGATGAAATTCCTCTGTCATTTGATATGGCTGAGAACAAAATGATACAAAAATGCAAGACTTAGAACTTGAGGGTATGAAAAAATATCTTACTCCACAAATGTATGAGTATATTGTTCTGATGGTAGACAATAGTCTACATATGTACTCATCCATAACAGGTAGAGTGATGAAGAAATATAATTATAAACCAAGTGTAGCTTATAAATTCCAGAGGGTCATAAAGACAACAGTCTCTATTAATATGATACCAGCTTTCCTTTGGGGCCTGCGTCTACTGGAAGAACAGTTGAACAAGTGGACACAGGGCGAGGTGTAATTCTAGACAGCCATCAACCAGCTGCAATATGTGAATGTCAGTATTAATAAGCCTTTGTGAAATAGGAGGGGAGCAGATGCATGTATGTATCCATGAGACTTCTCCTTTCCTTCCTTTATGTACTCTATTGAGGAAACAGGATCACAGAGTTGATTCAGCTACTGCCATGAAGTTATGTAGAGGCCTGTAGGGGTTGATCTGAGTTCTAAAGTTTCATTTGAAATAAGAAAAGAAAGTGTCTCTTTCATCCGGTTATAACATGTTTGAAAACAGTAGTAACTATAAGTTGAGTATACCTTACCTGAAATGTTTGGGACTTGGAGAAGTGTTTCACAGTTTTAGAGCTATTTAGATTTAGGAACATCTGCATAAACTTTATGCAAGCATTCCTAATCTGGAATCCGAAATCCAAAACTTTTTGCTTACCACGGAATTAAAAAAAAAATCTCAGATTTCAGATTTTCGCTTCAGGTTGCTTAACCATGGATTCCAGCACTCACTATTATTTTTCAGGTTTTAGAGTCACTGGCATGATTTTCATTTTAAGATTATATTATAGGGACTGGAGGTATGGCTTAGGGGTTAAGACTGCCTCAAAAGCAGAATCCTGAGTTCAGATCCCAGGTCCCACATAAACATTGGTAACTGCACTTCTGGTGCAGCTCCTGGTGGGCGGAGCTTGGGAAATCCTAGAGCAAGGCAAAAGGGAGGTAGAAGCAATCCAAGATGATTCCTGAAGTCACCCTTGGTTTTCCACAGACACAAAGTGCCCTGTGATACACACATACACACGCATGCACACACATACACACACACACACACACACACACACGAACACAAAATAAATGATTTTTCTAAAAGAATACAGTATAGCCCTCTGCAGTATTTCCTACTGTTATTTACATAATTTCATTATTAATGTATTAAATGATTAAGGGAAAATTCATTAAAACTCTTGTGTTTCATAAAGGACTCTCTGGGAATTGGGGGGGAGGCACTGGGGGAAGGGGAGGGGGAGGAGGGGGGAGGGAGGGAACTGGTAAAAAATTTTAAAATGTATAATTAAATTTTTAATAAAAAAAAAGAAAAAAAAACTCTTGTGTTTCTTATCATTGAACCCTCAAAGTCTAGCATGGATCACAGGCACTAGGATCCTTGGAGGCAAGGGACTAACAGCCACAATAGTGTTCCTATACTAAAGGGAAACACAAAAAAGAGCTCTAGACAATGCCACTGAGTCCTTACACCTCATCAGAGAGGAGGACCCAGAGGGAAGTTTGAGATGCACACTAAAGAATGCTCCAGGGATGGGGGGGTGGGGGGGCAATGGGAGAAAGGGAGGGAGGCGGGAAAGGAAGGAGAAAACGGGGGAGGGAGCAAGGGGGTCCAGGGAGGCGTGGAGGGAGGGAGGGGAATGGAGTACTTACTAACTTTGCATGAGTGGAAGAAATTTTAAAAATCCTTAAAAATTCTTTTGTTTCTGGTTTTCAGTATACAGAACACATTGCTTTAATGTGCTATTATTGAGGGCAAATTTTACATGGCACAAAATTCATCCATTTTAAGTATACATATTAATGATTTTTGGTATATTCACAGGGTTGGCAAGCCAATTTTGGGAGTTGTTCTCGACTTTCACCTTTACTTGCATTCTGGGGACCCAACACATGTCATCATGCTTGTGTAACAAACACTTTTCATTGCTAAGCCATCTTGACAGTCCTTTATTCTTTTTAAACTTTTTAATACAAACACTTGCTTGTGTGATCCTTACACATACACACACACACACACACACACATACACAGAGAGAGAGAGAGAGAGAGAGAGAGAGAGAGAACCTTCACCCTACTTTTAACTCCAGCAACCACTAATTCACGTTCCCAAGAATGTTTAAAAAAACACACACACAACCATATCTGCTCACCAACTGAGGGACATGTGGTATGTTTCCAGCTTTTGACTATCACAAATGGAGCTGCCATTCACATTCATGAACATGTTTTTCTATGAACATGTTTTCATTTCTTAAAATGAAATACCCAGAATGGAACTATTCAGTCACATAGTTCATGTATGTTTACTCCCTATGTAAATAGTTAAGTCACTTTGTGGAGTAGCTAAACCTTCTTGTACCCCCACACACACTGTGTGAGTAACATGTGAGAGTTCTATTTGCGTCATATCCTTATCATCATTTGGTAATGCCAATATCTCTTATTTCACCCATACTAGTAACTCTGACTTGGTACTTCATTCAGCTTTTAATATGCATTTCCCTAATGTCTAATGATGTGAAATATACTAGCATATGTTTATTTGTCATTTTAATATCCTCTTTCAAGCAGTGTTCCTTTAAACCCTTTTCCCATTGTTGAAATTAGACTGTTTACTTTATGGTTGACTATGCTCTTTAATTTCCTTACATGTAGTAGATGCAGATCCTTTGACTTATCAATGACTTGAAAATATTAAGTCATAGTCTATGGCCTGCCCATTTAGTCTTTTGGTGGTGCCTTTTGGCAGAGCAAAAACTTTCAATTCTGAAGGTAAATTTATCCTTTTTTTTTTTAACTGACTTGGTTTTGACGTCCTAACTACGAGATACTTTCTTGACCCAAGGCTATGAATACTTTTGTTTTCTAAATACTTGGTAGTCTTGGTTCTTTCATTTCAGTCTCTGATATGGCTTGGGTTACTTATTGAGGATGGTCTTAGATTAGGGCCAAAAATCAACTGGCCATAAACACAAAAGCTTATTTATGGAGTTGATGGAAAAACTGGGAACTGGAGATCATCACAGTCTCCTCTACCTTCCCAGAGTCTTTTGCAACATGAACTTTCAGGAGATGGCTGTAAACCCTGCCCTAGAAGCTACAGACACATACCACACAGGTTTCTTTAACACATACTACCAATTAGTTATTTAACCATTGGTCCATTTCCATAGACTTCTAATTGTTATTTTTGACAGCTTTGTCCTCCATAGTTGCGATGGATCATTCTCCCATGCTACATGCTACCAGGCAACAGAAAGGAGAAAAAATAGATGGACAATGACAGAAGACCTGGGCATGTTTCATCGCTTTCCATTCAGCTATCATACAGAGCAAGGTCTCTCTCTATTGTTTGTTTCTAAAACTGGGCTGTCAGAAGAATGAGTATGCTGTGTCAAAACCCTTTACAACTGCTACACAGATGCTGCTTTTCTATGAGCCCTTAGGAAGCGTCTCTTCCTTATGCTATCTCAATTGCTGCAAAAATAGCACATATCAGGGGATCAAGGATTAAGAAGGGAAGTTAATATGCGGGTCGAAGCAAAGAAGAACGGTATCTCTAGAAAAGTGGCTACATAACTCTCTCATCGAATTTTCCCTGTCCAGAAAAAAGAGCAGAGGGCCATAATTTATTGATTCCTCTAGCAGCTTATGAGTCCAGTAAAATGAACATTTGTACAACAATTTACAATATATACAGAGGGTTTGGGCCAGATGAGCCTAATTCTCTAGTTATATATGTTGATCTTTGTTTTACAAGATTCTTCCAGGGGTTTACCAAAGTATATAAAAGTTTGTAATAAAGCAATGTAGTCATGGGCCACAATATGTACAGCACTCTATTCTAGCAAATGAACAAGAATTAGGAATATTGTTCTCAACATGAGAATTTAAAATACTGTTGGCACTAGAGAGAGTTCTCAAATATCCTTGTGTTGACCACACAAGGATAGGGACTTCAGTTTGGATCTAAGCAGCAATGGAAAAGCTGGGCATATCTGTAATCCCAGCAATGGAGCAGGTGGGGAGGACAGGCTGACCTCTAAGGTTGATTGACTGGCCAGTTAGTCTAACCAAACTGATGAGCTATGGGTTCAGTGAGAGAACATCATCTCCATAAATAAGTAGAGAGTGATCAAGGCAAACAACTGCTATCAACCTCTGGCCTCTACATCCACTGTACACACACCAACATGAACACAAACACAGAAAAAAAAGAGAGAGAGAGAGACAGAGGGAGAGAGAAAAGTAAAACTATAAGAAATACAAATTTCATGAAATCAGTAATCTCATTGTTAAAATCCTGAGCCTCATAGTCAGGCCCTGTCTTAAAAAAGCAAAAGATTCTTTTTTCAGCTAAACACCAATTACACTTCAAAATAAATTGCCTCTGCCTGGAACCCTTTTCCCAGTATCTCTACCCTAATGGTCTTCAGCAGCTTAACCTACTGAGCCATCTTCCCAACCCATGAATTCCACTTTTAAATAAAATGCTATCCAGATGTGTTACCAAGAAACTACTAGATTATCTGTTCTTCCTGTTAAAAACTGATAGATCCATGTGCAGGATTCACCATTGGTGAAACAACGGCATGAATGGTAACCAATTCTCTGATCGGCTTAAAAGCCTGTTTTTTGGTTGTCGTTTGCAGAAAACACATGCACGATATTATAAACCAGGCCAAAAAGCTATGGAAGGAGATCACAGGATCCAGGCAGGGAAAAACAATGAGGTTTAACTATAAAAACCTGATAGCAAACTGCCATCTAAACAAAATCTTATCATTATACCCACAGATTAGAAAAATTCTCAGCTCTTGGCCAAGAAGCATCCTTTTTCAATGGAAGGTGTTTAATACAGAGTATCATATCTGGCCAAAGAGCAAAGAACAAGTGACTGCAGGCTGCTTGCCCCTAAAAGGAACATCTAAATTGATTTCTATATAATTTCTTCAGATCCATTATCTATACTAATTCACTCACTTAATTATCACAAGGCTACCTTGTGGAAGAGGGGGCAGTAATAATATAAAGAGTATGACTCTGGGTAGTATCTTCTGGGCATGACAAGGGTGCTGCACCCAAAAATTCCCTGCAGTGATGACTGGTTCAACAAGACCTGCAACTTTTCACTATGGAAGAGGAAAGATCCCAGGAACCACAGCCCCCACTTTAGAGTACAGGCACCCCAGGTGAAACCCAGTGAGCCACACATGCAAAAAGATATGAAAATTAGGAGGGAGACTGACTAGAAAAGAGAAAACATGCACTGTGAAAAGGAGAGATTAGGTCCATTTACGAAAGTGTCAAAAATAAGATGACATGTCAAATATATGCTTAATGACATGTTGAAATAAATTATGCTTAGGAATTTAGCTAGAGGCACACAACATATACTTTTCTTTTAGATATCCAACACAATCATTCTAAAATGCACATGAAAAATTTAAATTTAAACTGATTATATATTATATATTCTTTGATTATATATACATCTTGAATATTCCTTATCCAAAATGATTGGGAACAAATGATTCAGATTATGAATTTTAAAGATACATCTTGATATCAAAACACAAATCAATACCTGTATATACATCACTTTAATGCATTTTAACTGTAATTTGTCAACTGTACAATTTTTATTTGTGGTATCATGTTAGACTCAAAATCTTTTGATATTTGGAGCATTTTGAATTTCAGGTATTTTGGATTAAACTCAGCTTGTACGAGTAAGATAAATGTAAGAAAATTACAGGATATCCATTTTTAAAATCACATTGTGAAATATGTGTGATACATAGATGACCAGATAAAGCACATATATGGATGAGGTATAACTAGGAAGAAACAAACAGAAAAAAGGGTTGAAGGTACGGTTAATTTTCTGTTTCTTAACCTGGAAAAGTGAATGCGTAAGTGTTTAGACCACTTCTAGTTCTACTGTTACATATATTATTTTGTATATTTAGTATATTTTGAAAGGATTTATCAGGATAAGAGTGGTCTGCCGGGCATGGATGCATCTACCACTCAACTTAACCAACGACACATTACCAAGAGAGCTAACATAATTGTATACCTTTCCCCAACCAAGTCCTTTACTATCAAGAGGGCTAACACAATCGTATACCTTTCCTAAATTAAGTCTTTTACTATAGTCCTGTACTATCACCCACTTGATTCTCTAGGCACTAGTAGTCTGAATTTGGTGTCGGCTGTGTTCTTAGGGTATTCTTGTATATGTATGTTGTGTAACTGAATGGCATGAATTAATCTGTAAGCTGCTTTTTTTCTATCCTACAATGATTTTATGGGAGTCATCCATGTGAACATAGGGCTCTGTGTTCACGCAGTCTTTCCTTATGTAGCATGTCAGCATGTGGATGGATAAATTTTTCTTCTGCTTCCATGTGGTACTTTCTCTATAATTGCTTCAGATTCATCATTTATATCACAATTCATGCTTATTCAATTCCAAAACTTCAATATATATATATATATATATATATATTTCAATATATATATATGTATATATATTTATATAAAAAGACCAATAATAGCAGTATGTTATGCATCAATAGTAACATATTTTCCAGGTTCTGTAGTCATTTGGACAAAATTGTAAAGATATCTAGCACACTCCATTAAAAAAACTAAAAAAATAGTTACTATATTAAAAAGAATGCAGCAACTCTACATCTTATGAATTAGGTAGAAAAGGCAAAATAGAAAAAATTACATAGCATGCTACCTTCAGCATGGGAGATAAAAGAAAAAAATCTATCTTTAACTTGTAAATGCATCAAGACTCTCTGGACGGTTATTCACAAGAAAATATAGCAGTGGCTACCTCGTGAAAGAAAAATTGTGTGACTAGAGATCAGAGAAAAGACAAGAATTGATTTTTCATTATCAAGCCGCTTGGGTGTTAGATCATGTGCAGTATATATTCCCTATTAAAATGAAATTGACAGTTAAATGCTAAAGTAAATCACACCATTTTGCTACCTGTCCACACTTGACACAAAACCACATCCTCTTTAGGGTATGCTTCCTCACTTCCGGACTCTTCCCTGGTCTACCTGATCAGTTCCTAATCTGCTAGCAGAACTCAACTGAAAGGATGAAGCCAAGCACTCCTTCTTCTATGCTGCCTGCCATTAGCCATATAACTGTTCCTGTATATCTGTCCTTGTGGACAAGTATTCTACTGAACCCAGCACAGTATCTGAAATACGGTCATCTTTCCACAAATATTTGCTGGGAAAGGAAGCAATGAAAATCAAAAACTGAAATTTGACTACAAATAATATTAACAGATTTTTTTCTATATGGATGCATCAATTCTCTAAATTATGAACACAATGATTTCTCCCTACGATTTATGATCAGGTTTTGGCAAGCAACCAAATTTTATCTGAAAAGATTAGAGTTTTATGTTTTTGCTGCAATTTCCTGAGTCGTGAAATTGGTATCTGGGAAGCAGCCAAAGTCAACAACCAGAGTCATATTAATTACATGACAAGAAACTCTTCACATCATATAGTCAGCAAAACCCTTTAAGCATTTCTAAGGGTAGAACAAAATGGAATTGCATAATGGCTTTAATTCAGCTGAGTCAAACCTCTGTTATGCTGAACAGGATACTTGACAACATTATTTTAAAAATGAAAGACATAAAGAGTGGAATACCTTTGATTCAAAATGCATCTTTCATCCTGAGAGTAGTTTTAACAAGTGATCCCTGCAAACCAGAAGGGTCTGGGCTGGCTGAAAGCTGGCCATAGAGTGTACTCACCCAAATGCCACCAAATCTCTCTCTCTCTCTCTCTCTCTCTCTCTCTCTCTCTCTCTCTCTCTCTCTCTCTCTCATCTCTCACACACACAGAGCATGCTCACCCAAGTCCCACCAAATCTCTCTCTTTCACACACACACACACACACACACACACACACACACACACACACACACACACACGTCTTCTATATATAGATAAAGATAAAGCCAAATAAGTTGTGTCAGGTACCACAACATACAAGAGAAGCACAGGAAGTGGCACGGCGGAAAGCAGAATGGAAGAAAACTTCACATAAATGACTTCTCAGTTGTGCCTTACTGGATTAATCACACCATATGGAGAAAAGACGCAAGAGACTAGAAACCAGACTTCAGAGGAAACCATTGTTCTGCATGTCGTTGGGAATGAAGGTTGGATGCTATGACACAATCTTAGCCAAAGCTGGGTAGAAATGGGGAGGAAGGAGTCCAACCGTCACAAGGAAGAAGGCAACCATCCCTTGAGCCAAGCTCACCATATCAGCCTTTACCATACAGGAAATGGAGCCCACAAAGTATTCTGAGTCAAGGAAGGGGTACAATCAAGTTTGACTTCCAGAAGGTACCATAGCAACAGCTCTGAGAATGAATAGCGAGAGATAGGCGATGAGTTCAAGAAATTTAGCAGCTTTTGTAAAAGTATCATGATTGAGGGAGGGGTTCGAAAATCATTGCTCCAATGAAGTTCCTTTCATTGTCCCACTTCTCTGCACTTCATTCTTTCATTTGAGTACTGGCTATGGTTCAGGTTCACACACACAGGTCCCAGAACATTCTACAAAATTATCCACTCCATCCTCCTGATTTATGAGAAACAAATGTATCAGCCAAATACTCTTACAGAGGCCTTACTAGGATCTTAAGCAAAACCAAACAAAAAAGACAATAGGAGAAATATAAACTCTTTATTTGACCAATATGAAATTACCGTGGTTTAATGAAGTAACAACACGTATCATAGCTACACTATGAAAAGATCACTTATCTTTGAGAAATAATGATAAAATGCCTGGGATGTGCACCAAAACCATCTGTACTTGGGAAAACCTAGCTGGAAAGCACACATGAGACAAGATGGGCCACGAACTGTTAATGATTAGGGTAATGGACCATGAGCAGGGTAATAGGCTCTTCAGTTTACTATGAATATCTTACTGTCTTTACTTTCATGCATTTAAAATGTGCCATAAGAAAAAAGTAAATTTCAAAAGTTATCCAGTCAGGGGCTGGAGAGGTGGCTCAGGGGTTAAGCCTTTTGCCTTGCAGGCAGAAAGGCGGCCTGCGCTTCTGGTCCTGGTAGGGCGGAGCCTGTGAATCCTAGGGCACAGTAAACGAGGAGGTGGAGGTGGTCCATGGTGGTTCCCAAATTCGTCCATGGTTTTACACACACGCATACACGCACAATTGAATAAAAATAAATAAATAAATAAAGTTATCCAGTCAGAATAGAGCTTTAAAGTGGTAACTCCAGTAGTCATAGGATGAGCACAGATTTTTGCTCTAGAAACTTGGTCTAGTTGTCTGCTGGCCATCTCTCTAACACCTGTAACTCAACATGTCTAAGACATACCTCTCACTCCTCCCTGCCAGCGTTGTTTTTGTTCCCCATTCCCTGTTCCTGCCACAACCAGCTTCCTATGAGTCATTCTTAACTCGTTTACACCCACAGTCACCACCGAGGTTCTTCTGCAGTGGCAGCCGTTTCTCTCACATGAGTTTTTCTTCAGATTGCCTTGCCTTCCTTGCATCCATCCCACGCTATTCAGTAATCTGCCTCCAAACAGCAGTGATAGCGATTCTAAAAGAAACCACACTGCCAAGCTTCAAGGTTCCGATGGCTCCTTGCCAGCTAGAGGACAAACGTCTGACTGCTCAGCAAAGCAGGATCGGTTAATTGCTTCCCTTTTCTAAGACACCAAGGTTTCCCTGATACCATCTGCACGAATTCAGGTCTCACAAAAGATGAGAAAGCTGTTTGAAAGATAATTTAAGATTGGACTAGTAAGTGACCCAGGCAGCTCAAATGATATCCACAGTCCCAATAGTGGACACCTTGAGGCAAGGTGACCAGGCAGCCCTTATGGAAAGCCAACATCACCAGCCAGCATGTTCCAAGTGCTATTTCCCTGCCAAGTCCTTCCTGCCCTCCCCCTGGAAAAATGGAACCAAGTTCCACGTGTCATGACAACTACTTCAGGGGCTGAGTAGACCATGGCCACAGAATTGAAACTAACTGACCTCAATGAAGTCTTAACACTAAACCCAATCAACTGGCCTTCTCCATGAAAGAGTGACAACATCTAAGCCAAAGAAGCCAGACACATATTAACCATAAAAGGGGAAAAAAGCAAATCCCAGCAAAGGACATACTCTACAATGAGAATTACAAACACTAATAAATCAACTTTATTTTTTTGAGAAGTATATTTTTCTTTTACATACAAAAACGAAGTCCAAAATATGGTTTGTTGAAGTAGCTATCAACAGGATGTGAAATAATTTTACTTTTGCTTTGGTTAAAACACTCTGGAACATCAGTCAGTTCCCTCCTACTAACAGCAAGAAGCACAGTGACAGGACCACCTTCAACACCAATAAACAGCTTTCATGGAAAATTAAATTAACTTTAAACATTTTACCAACATATAAAAAAATGAAAAAGTAGCATGACCATTCTCAAATCTTGGGCATACCAATTTAAACCAATTTAAACATGTACACCAATTTAAAAAATAACTTTCCCCAAAATAGATATTAATACAGCAAGCTATGAAATGAAATTACTTTAATATATTTTTGAAAAGAAAAATCCTAGCAATCCAACATGACTTGTTAAAAGTTTGCATTTTCTACAAGTATACACATTCTAAAATAATCCACTAACATGTTCTTACATAACATAATTCAAACTAATGGCATTTCAATAATATTCATAAGGAAATAGGTAAAAGAACATTTAGTACACCAGATCTGAAACAAAGTTTATAATTGGATTTATGGTTATGAAAAAGCAACCAAATTTCTATTTAAATTTGTAATCAGTGACAAAATATACTTCAAAAACAAATATTTGGTCTGACAATCTCTAACATTGCTTAAAACAGTCTGATGTTTGTAGTTGATGGAAGGCAATGTGCAAAAAAAAAGTGCCGTTTTTTTCCTTGAAATATGTTAAGACCAACACTACTATTTACACACACAGATTTTAAATGTGCTTCACTGAATGCGGTGCCTCTTCTTGGGGATCAATCACTTCAAGACTCCATCTACACAAAAGCACTCCCCAAAACTAAGAACTCCATCCCAGCACCACCAGGACCCTAAGAGTTTGCCAGTGGACACAAGGTCGATGCAAGTGGACAAAGAAACATTTCAACAAAGCAACTACTAGTCCACAGACACAGTGAAAAACAGTAGTGTGTGTGTGTGTATTTAACAAAACATCCAACAAAACAAATACAAAACTAGCAATGCTCCACCATGCCAGAACTTGGTTTTCCACTCAGTGCTCTTGCTCACTACCTCCGGCCTTTTCTGCAACCATGTGGTGTAGTTCTGTTAAGTTACTACAAGTGCTGTTTTGAGGGGAAGTCACGTGTCGGGATGATCAACAATTTATGTGCTCAGTCATTGCTCCTGGGCCGCTGGCTTGGTGAGTGTGGCTTAAGGGAACGAAGTCTTGCTTTAAAGTGGACACTGGAGTTTTCCGATGCAAAAGCATAGAACAGAAGGCGAGGAGTGGCCCTTCGACGCTGGACAGCGTGGGGGAGAGTGCCCCTCGGTCAGCACTCAGGGCAGTGGCCAGGCCGGCTGAGCTTGGAAAGCCGGCGTACCTCGGGTTCTAGCCTTAGGTCAAGATGTCCAGCGGTGGCTCGGGCTCGGCAGCCTCGACGGCCTCAACGGCGGGCAGCGCTGGCTTGGGGAGACTGGGCAGGGCACCGGGCGCAGGCAGTGGCTCCAGGAGGCTGAGCAGTGACTCCGGGAGGCTGGTCAGTGACTCCAGGAGGCTGTGCAGTGTGCCGGGCGTGAGCAGTGGCTCGGAGAGGCTGGTCAGCGGCTCGGTGAGGCTGGTTAGTGGCTCTGGGAGGTTGTGCAGGACACCGGGTGTGAGCAGCGGCTCGGGGAGGCTGATCAGCGGCTCAGGGAGACTGGTTAGTGGCTCCGGGAAGGTGGTCAGCAGCTCCGGGAGACTGCTCAGCTGCTCTGGGAGACTGGTCAGCGGCTCCGGGAGGCTGGTCAGTAGCTCCGGGGGACTGGTCAGTGGCTCCGGGGGACTGGCCAGCAGCTCAGGGAGGCCGGCCAGCAGTTCGGGGGTGCTGACCAGCAGCTCAGGGAGGCTGGCCAGCAGTTCGGGGGTGCTGACCAGCAGCTCAGTTGTGCTGGCCAGCGGCTCGGGGGTGCTGGCCAGACGCTCGGGGGTGCTGGCCAGAGGCTCGGTAGTGCTGGCCAGCAGTTCCAGGGTGCTGGCCAGCAGCTCGGTGGTGCTGGCCAGAGGCTCAGGGGTGCTGGCCAGCAGCTCGGTGGTGCTGGCCAGCGGTTCCAGGGTGCTGGCCAGCAGCTCGGTGGTGCTGGCCAGCGGTTCCAGGGTGCTGGCCAGCAGCTCGGTGGTGCTGGCCAGAGGTTCGGGAGTGCTGGCCAGCGGCTCGGGAGTGCTGGCCAGCGGCTCGGGGGTGCTGGCCAGCGGCTCGGGATTGCTGGCCAGCGGCTCGGGGGTGCTGGCCAGCGGCTCGGGGGTGCTGGCCAGCGGCTCGGGGGTGCTGGCCAGCTGCTCGGGGGTGCTGGCCAGCGGCTCGGGGGTGCTGGCCAGCGGCTCGGGCGTGCTGGCCAGTGGCTCGGGGGTGCTGGTCAGAGGCTCGGGGGTGCTGGCCAGTGGCTTGAGGGTGATGGCCAGTGGCTTGGGGGTGCGCCTCACGAAGCGGTGCATGCTGTTTTCGTGCCTCTTGAGATCCGACGACTTGACGAAGGCCTTGTCGCACCAGTTGCAGGCGAAGGGCTTCTCGCCGCGATGGCGGCGTTCGTGGTCGTTCACATGGGATTTGTGCTTGAAGGCTTTGTCGCACAGGCGGCAGGCAAACGGACGATCGTCGCTATGCACCCGCTCGTGCTTGCGTAGGTCGGGCCCGCGGAGGAACGCCTTGCCGCACGTTTCGCAGAGGTGGGCCCGCTGGCCCGTGTGGATCTTGCCGTGCTCCCTCAGGTGGGCCTGCGTGATGAACCCCTTGCCGCAGTGCTCGCAGATGAACGGCCGCGGCGTATGCAGCTTCTCGTGGGAGCGCAAGCCACCCTCGTCAGGGAACACCTGGCCGCACACCTGGCAGGTCAGCGGCACATTGACCTGCCAGTACTGAAGGGTCAGGGTGCGGGCGGCTGGGGCCCAGACCGGAACAGTCCCTTGCGCCCCCATGTTCAGCTTGTCGCAGAACACCGAGGCCTGGGGGATCTGCGCTACCGCTAGAGCCGGGAACTCGGGAGGGGTTTCCATGGGCTGTACCTCTTGGCTGTCGCAGCTCATTTTCGAATCTGCCAGGTCCTCGTTCGCTCCTTCGAAACCGCTCGCGGAGCCGGAGCCCAGCCGCAGGGGACTCGCCGTGATGTTGACCTAGTAGGCACCGCTGCTGCTGACCTGGTGGGCGCTGCTACTGTGCGGTCTGGAAATCTGACAACACTTTAAGAGTGGGGAGCGTCTCCAATAGGGCGGCGATCTTGAGGAGGTTATCTTGAGGTAATAATCGCTCTTGGAGCAGTCCCTATTTGCACCCAGACTCGCTTCCGCTTGTGGGAAGACAGTTTAGCGAAAATCCAGACACCTGGCCGGAGAGATGACTGGGGAGTCAAGACTCCGCCGCACAAACAGAAGATTCTGAGCTGCGATCGAAGGCCCCTCCTCTAAAAGCTCGAAATGAAAATGGAGGTTGCCTGCACTTCCGGTCCTGGTAGGCGGAGCTTGAAAACCCCAGCGCCAAGCAAGGAAGAGAGACGATATCCGGGATGATTCACAAAATCACCCTTAGTCCTCCACAGGACAACACAGTGCCCACTATTACACACACACACACACACACACACACACACACACACACACACACACACACTAAACTTTTTTAAAAATGTATAAAAACCGGATACCAACGACCTCATTAAGTTGAAATCCTCCTTCACGGATATCTTCGCCGTGTACATGTAGTTGAAGACCTTTTCGAATATGTCTACCCAAAGAAAATCTGTCTATAACCAAAGAACTATCCATCTTGACCTTCTTGAAAAGCTTCTTAAAATACATGCTGCAGACAATTGAGAAAACATCTGTGTGCTCTGAATGTCACATCTTCAACCACAATAGCAATATCACAAAATTCTCTTTTCAGGAGCTGTTCGTTCAGAGTTTTCAGAAAGTGTTTTATGACCATCATCATTATATTTGATGGTTTCAGACATACTGATGAAAAACTCCATGAACAATTCATGCTAATTTATTAATGCATTAAACACCAAAATCTTCAGATCAGAGTTAACTCTCATCAGAGGAGGTCCAGACCTAAAGTACGCCATGCTGCAAATCAATATCCTGCAGCCAGGCACAACCACACATACCTGCTATGGGCTCCCCCGTTCACTAGTGTACAGGCTGAGGAATGGATGCAGGGAATGGGGGCATAATGGACGGCAGTGTTTTGGATTTTGGGGGGTAGCGGAGAGGTTGAAGTGGGGGCAATCGTACACATCCCAGATGATACCACACTCCTCCTGCACCAGCACAGAATAAATGTGAATAATCATTACTATTTCTACTCAAAATAGTTTAACAAAGTGGGAAATGTTCAGAGGGTTTATGGTATCAATGCTAAGAGCAAAGCCCCCATCTATTATATTTATTTTTTCTTCCACACACCAAATCAAGTTGTTCAGCACCAAACTAAAACTCACATGTGCAAAGCCACCACAAGTCAGTAATATGGAACAGAACAAAGAAAAATCTAGGATTAGTGATAATAAATCATTTATTGACAATAACAACTAGTACCTCCCCAGATGATATATATGACAAATATGAATTAAGCAATCAACAAGGAACAAAAATTCTACTGCCTCTTTGCACATTCTAACAGGAGGACCATTTCAAGTAACAGATATAAGTTACGTGGTACATCATAAGCAGTAAAGATGAAAATAAAGGAAGAAAGGAACACAGAGAAAGTTAGGGGAGGTGCCAGTCAGTGGAGGACAAGGGGACAATAATAGACAAGAAAGGACATTTTGGCGGAAAAATTAAGAGGGGGTAAACTGAATACATAGCTGCTCAGCCTCTTGTCATTCATTTCTCTGCCAACATTTACATTTTCCCATGCAATTAAAAATAATATACCCGGGCTAGAGAGATGGCTCAGGAATTAAGCCTCTATTTTGGAAGAGGAAGGCCCTGAGATGGGATCCCAGGTCCCACGTAAAAACACCAAGTGAAAATGGTGGTAAACTGTATGTCCGGCCCTGGAAGATGGAGCCTGGAACTACAGAACAAAGCAAAAGGAAGCAGCACAATTCAAAGTGATTCCCAAAGTCACCCTTGGTCCTCCACAAGCACACACAGTGCCTTCTGATATATATTCATTCACAGAGAAAGAGAGAGAAAGAGAGAGAGAGAGAAAGGAAAACTTAAAAATAAGATAAGATGCCCACACCATTACTTGAACAAAACTCAGTGTTCATCTCATCATTTTGTCAATGGCACTGAGGCATGGACCAGAGATACAGTTCCAACCTTCAGTCCAGTGACGTGAGCACTTTTCAGAGACCTCTATTCAGGTGAGTTGGATTTGAGATTTTGTGGGAAAAAATTTCAGTACAAATTAATATGAAATAAAGTTTGAATCAATTAAGACAAGATTTTAATATGAATTTAAGTACGTGGGTTAGTAGAAAGAAAAATGATTGAGGAAAGAAAAGTACATATTGAAGCATGGTCGTGAGCTTTTCAAAAGAGAATGGACTTTAAATGTCTTAACAATAGTCATAAGTATGATTTTGGTGGCTCTTGAAATTACTCTGTTCAAAGGGCTTCTGAAGAACTTCGTTCAGAATAGAGTTTCTGAAGAACTCTATTCCCCCACCCTTTTTTGGTAAATGAGATCACAGCATACTTTGTGAGGTGCCTTGGAGAAGATTGCTACCTGATAAGATAAAGTCATGTGTCACAAAGTTTGTACAAGGGACCTAAGACATGTCTTTTATGGTAAATGTCTCTCTTGTGGATTCCAAAAAAAATTGCAGGTTTAGAATTAGGACAGGACAAAGACCATGCTTAGTTCTATATGCTTAGGGCTTAAACATGGTTCACTGCTATTTCAACATTCTTATTGGAAATACTTCTAGATAGTCTATATAAGCAACCTTCACAACAAATTTGTTACTTGGGCTAGAAAGTCTTATCTTGACTCTCAGTTGGAAGGATTTCAAGGGCAAGATCTTTTCCCTTCTCATGCCCTCTTCATTTTCTCTTTCTGCCTAACTCAATTTGTCAAATATATGACAACCCACTCTACAGGACAGCACAAGGCACAAACAGGGGAGAGGCCATGTTGCAGTTCACCTACATGGTTGCTGATAAATGACCATCAAATGGCTTAAAGGAACAAAGGGTTTATTTTCTCTTACAATTACTGGCTATAGTTCTCAATCCAGTTTGATGGGAGAGCACGCACCAAAACCAGGGCCGAGGGAACTGGCCACACCATTACAACATAACAGTTGAGAGATGGACAATCCTTACTTGCCAGACCAGCATATCTGGCCAAGTGTACACGAGGATACCAACTCCCTCAACCAGCTCTCTGTATTTTATTCCAGAGCCTAATCACACCCACCATAGGCTGGACCTTCCCCATCAGCTAGATAGTCTCCTGCAGGTTTGCTCTAGGCCCAACTCAACCATCAATTCTCTACAAATGTGCCCAGAGCTCAAATCCTCAACCATCAAGTAGATAACTGTGCCTAACTATAACAGGCCAGAACTAATATAAAATGGATTCTGTCCTCTGAGAGTCTACAGTCAGTTGAAAGCCAATTGTACAAAAGAAAAAAAAAAAACATTGGAGGGAAGGAATCTCCATCGACCATTGTTCTAGCTCATATTACAGCTATGGGATGCTCAAGGCTCTCAGGGGAACCATCAATAGTGGAATGCTGCGTGGGAAGGGAGGACACCCCATCTGCCTGGGTCCTGGCAGCACCTTAACGAAACAAGAGAACAATGTCTTCTACAAAATACAATACCAAGAGTAAAGTAGTGAAATATGGTGAGTACAAAGATACAAATAAGGCAACTGGTCAGAGCTCAAGGCTTTTGGCTCAGGTGACTAGGAAGACATGGATATAGCTTATAGAACTGAAAAGTTTCGGTGGAACCAATAGGTTTTTAAAATGAAAGAAGTAGCTGGGTGAGCTAATGCATACCTGTAATCCAGCTTCAACCAGGCCAGAGCTACATGGTAAGATTCTGCTTTGAAAAAATAAATAAGGAGGTATAGGGCCTGGCAAATAGACAGTAACCATCTGGCAAATGGAACACTGACCCTCCCATCCCCAACTGCTGCATCCTACTCCTATTCTTCCATCTGCCTTTGAGTCTCCTCTTAAGATCTTCATTTAAACAGTCTTTTATCTTTGGTTAGGAAGTGACCTTCGATACCAATCGGGATGCAATTAAGGGCAGTGCAGAAAAGCAAAACTGAAAACAACAACAAACCATAATTCAGAACACCAGAGACCCTACATTATTCACTTGGAACCAGACCAGACAAATCTCTCCCCATTCTAAATTTCAGGGAACCTTGCAAAGAGGGGGCAGCAACATTGTAAGAGCCCAAAGATGGGGAGGACCAATGATATGCAAGATACTCCACACAAGCTAGGGCTGCAGCCGCCATAATTGGACTTTGCCCAACTTGCATAATGGCTGACATGTCAATGACCCCCCCCTCCAAAGTCTCGCATGGATCACAGAGGAGAAGGTTCCAGGCAATAGGATCCTTAGAGGCAAGGGATTAAACAGTCCTAAATAGAGTTCCCATGCTAATGGGGAGCCCAAGAAGGGGCTCCGGGCTATGCCACTGAGTCCTGAACCTTCACTAGGGTGGAGGACTCAGAGGGAAGTTTGGCTTTCACACAAAAGGATGCTTCAGGGGATGGGAGGGAGGGAGGCGGAGGCAAAGGGAGAGGGGGAGGGAGAAAAGAGGTAAAAGGAAGGGGGAAGGGGGAGAATGCAGTGGGGGATAACTGGGGAGGGGAGGAGGGAAGGGAGAGGATGGAGTACCTATTGAGATTGTATGATTAAGAAAAAAATTAAATGTGGGAGAAAATATTTAAAAAATACTTCAACTCCATGTCGAAAAATAAATAAATAAATAAAATTAAAAGTTGCAAATATGCTAATCACATATATTGATTTTTAGAACATGGTTTATTCAGATGAAAATGGCACAATTATCTACTTCCAGAGAAAGGGGTGCAATAATTTCTCTCAAGGGAGAGAAAAGGAGGTGGAGGTTTTCAGTTTGACTTCTTTTGTAATTTGTGAATGTTATATTTTTATCTTCTCAAAAATTAATTTTAAAAACTAGTGTGTTGGCTACAGCCTGCAGACCCAACCATGCTGGAGGCAGACGCAAGAGGAAATTCAAGGTTTTTGTGGGCAAAGAAACAAGACCCCCCCCCTAAAAAAAAGTAATACATTTAGAAGTAGTAACTTTCAGGATTTAGCACTGAATATAAGAACTTGGAAGCCAGCCCTATAAAAATAGTATCTAAAGTCACAAATCTGAGAGCAAAAGTCATCAGACTCCCCCCTCAGACACTTCTACATTGAGGCAAATAGACTGAAGCAGGGACATTGAGTAGATAAAGCATCCTCGTGTGACTGGAAGAACCTCCCTGAGAAAGATGATTAGTGTGAATACAGTAAACAATGTCCCTGGAATAGAGAACAGTGAGCACTCCACCCTAATTTAAAAGTAAGGAAATGAAAGTTTTATCAAAGCTACCCAAATTGCCAGGTTTGATGTAAGTGACAAATTGTGGTAGTAAACTAGAAGTTTGGCTGTTGGCGTTTCTTTAAGAGCTTGGGAATCCCAAACCACAAGCTGACTCACTTGGACTGTACCTGAGATCCATGTAAGTGTACACAGTGCACAATAATCAGAGAGTACAGCCATCCAAACTCAGCACAGAGGGAGTGTCTTGGATTGGCTGTGGGAGGGAAAATGACAAGGCTGCCACTGCATGGAATGAACCCATCTGCTTTCCCAGTCCGTCACAAGTATAGCATTTCCAGCTGCTTTGGCGCATACTCTGTCATTCCTAAGCAACCTGATGCAGGCTCCCACAACTTGCCTCCGCAAAGAAAGTAGTGCTTGCCTGAGCCCATGTCGTGCTTCACTTAACCAGCAAATCTCTCGTCAGAAATGAATCAATTGGCTTCGCCTTAGGCTAAGGCTCTTTGAACCTACTTAATATCAGCTGGTCCTCAGAGCCATGGTCAGCCACCAGGCTGCTGATAATTTCAGCTTTTGAGCCAGTGATGTCACTGTCTCAACTGTGGCCCAAGGAACATGCTTCCAGTGCAACCCCTTGCAGACCATAGGTAACACCTAGGCCATCAGCTTTAACACAACTCCAACAACATCCATTTTCCTATTTCTATTTGATAGCTAGCTCTGTAATGACAACTACGACTTCGTCCTCCAAGGTTTGTTTTCAGGTTAGACCTACAATACTACTACTTTCTCCCAAATCAATATTTCCTGTAGAGTAAAGGTCACTATTCAAAGATATCGGGAAGCAGCATGTCATAAAGCAATCGCAAACACCTCAGTCTTGTAGTCTCTTCATTGTTTATCACTGAATTAACTTAACCTACTGACTCAACATACCTGGCAGCGCACTATAAGCAGGAGAGAATGCCTTGTGGCTTAGTGCAAAGACAGAAAGTAGGCTGCATCTCCCTGCACCCTGCACCTTTCTTGACTCTGCAGCAGCCATTGATTCAATTTAATCTCTGTCCCCAGTTTAAGGTTTACTAGATTCGCATAACTAGAAACGAGTAATATTTTATTTTAAAATTGAAATTTACACAAATATTTTCTAGAACTAGAAAGATGTAGCTGTGGAACAAAGGCCAACACAGTATCGGCTTCAGCAAGCAAAAGTTTATTTGTCTCTCATGTAAAAGAGGGCCTAAGTATTCTGTCCTAGAAACACCTCCCTTGGATACTGCTTCACTGTTAGGCCCACCTTTCAGGCAGAGGGAAATGAGGAAAGAACAAGATAAGGCATTCCTATTGACCAGTACCTGGTCACATGGTCACATTTGGTTATGAGAGGCAAGAAAATTGACTCACTTTTTTGTTTTTCTGAAAGGCTAATCGTCCTTCCAAAATTTCATTACTGAAATGGGAAGGAGATACTGGCAGAAAAGTAGCATTTTTATCATATCTACTGGATGGATTCTACAGTATCTTTAACTCAGTGCTGTGTTTTAAGAGTTACCCATGTTGAAACATAGTCATGTGTGTGCATTGCTGTTCAGTTGCATGCTGCACACAACTTTATATAAGGGCTCAGGTGACGGATTTGTTTTACAATATACGATTAAAAATTCCAAATGTAGTAAAGGGGCACACCACAAGTTATTAAACCATTCCCCTACGGCTAGACACCTGGGTCCTTTAAACACAATGTATTTACAAAGCATTTTAATCACATCAGAGGAAATGAAAAATTAAATGCTAAATTATATGGATCAGTCTCTGGTACACTCTGGTTATTTTGCAAAGCTTTTAAAGTGTTCTACAGGAAGCCAATTAAAATAGAACCTGACAATACTGTACTGCACAGAATAAGGAAATCAATTTATGATCCTCTTAGACTTTCTACTGTTGCTATCGAGCATTACATGGCATTCTGAGTTTCTTGACAACTAAGACAAAGAGGAAGCAAACTGTGTCATTTAATTTCCATCTTCTGATAACAGGAAATAAAGCAGTTAGGAGAAATAATGTTGCTCAGTCCTACATTCTAAAACAAAACTGTCATAGTCTTTAGCCAAAGCTTGATTAGCAAGAAAGGGTATAGCTGTAATAATCAGTTGCATAAAATCAGAACAGGACTTCTCTAGAATGATTCTCGTTTCACCTCTAACAAGCAGAGGACTTGGCATTACAAGTTTGATTGGATTGGAGAAGTACAACTCAGCAATAAAGCTCTTGCTTAGTCTACACAAGGTCCTGGATTCCATACTAAGCCCTGCGAAAGTGGGGACAGTCTGAACAGGGCCAGGTTAATGCTCCATATTCGAGATAGGAATCCTTCCTAGAAGGGAATAACCAGGACAAAACCATTGAACAAAAACTGAGACTTCTCCAGCGCTTAATAGTCCCCCTGCAGCTCAGTAGTCTCAGAGACCACACTTTTAGTTACTTTGGTATCAAGGGGTTTTCCTCTTTCTTGTAACTAATTCAAAAGTTTAACCCATTTTAGAGAAGTAAAAAGATACCGGTTATTTCTGTGAGGTTTTATATGACTGTAAATAACCAAATATATAGTATCTTCCTTTTCAATTTTACTTGAATTTGGGAGTTATTTTTTCTTTTAACATAATTTCAAAATTATTTTAATCGTAATTTTTCCTTTCTTTTTCAATATGGAAGCTTTTAAAATTATCATTTTATATTCCATCCATAAAATAAAGGTTATGTAATTTTGATACATACTCTAACATGTATCCTTAAAGTAAAAAAATGTAGTAAAGCAGGCTTCTACCTGAGAAACTCATAAGTGACTCTATCTGCCATGTCTCCAAGAGATTTTATATATATATACACACACGTATATATAAAATATAGATATATTATGTATAGTTTATAGTTCTTTAATATACAAGTTTAATTATTTGCAACTTTTTAAAATTTTACAATATGAACTGTGTATCTATCCAATTATTTATAAAAATTTATAGGCTACCATATGATAATTCAATACATATATGCAATATATAATGATCAAGTCAACGAAGTTAACATTTCAAACTCTCAAACTTTAAAAGTATTTTAAATTCTATCATAGTTACAACACTCTATCCCAATATTCTCCCCTCAATACTTTTGTGTCTTCCGAAGTAATTTACCCCAAACAGAAATAGTACACTTTAATACTGCTTCAAATTAGCCAAGACAGTCTAGGAAATATTGAACACTCACTTTGCACTGTAGATTCTACTTGTAATACTATCCCTTCATTCTCACTACAACTTCATGAGCTATTACTACACCACTTTCCTATTTAAAAAAAAAAACTAGATCTTCAAGAGTAAAATAACTTGCCTAAAATCACATGGCTGGCTAAGTACAGAACTAGGATCTAAACTCATGTATTTCTGATTCCAAATCCAGCCTTCTTTCTCCTAACATGCTTCCCAGATGGCAAGTTATTTAGAGCTAAAATTCAACTCATTTTTGTAAAAAAAAAAAATGTGCCTACTACATTGAGACCCCAAACCTTCCCCTAAAACAGGCTAGTTGGTATAATAAAGCAATAATGAGCTGCCTCCAAAAATCTTACTTCCTTCTCAGTCCTACAATGATCTCATCCCAGTCTGGAGGGTTTCAGCATAGTCTTCACAATTACAGACAACATACTTATTCGACAAATGTTCCTAAGCATCTACTATGTCTAGGCATTGTTCCATTGTTTGGATACACATATCAGTGACAAAATAAATAGAAATTTATGTTCTCCTGGAACTTATTTATACTTTAACATTTCTCACTTTTACTATCTCCCATATAAAATTATCATAGGATGAAGTGTACAGTAGGCATTCAATAAAAATTTCACTAGTTTGATGTATATAAATCAGTAGAACTAGACAGATTTTTCTATATAATTGCCTGTTAAACTTCTGAAATTGTCACATTGTTTCTGTGAACAGCATTATGATTGATTTATCTCAATATTAAAATGTGAGTCCAGTGGTAACAAGTTAAATTTTAAATGCAATCAAAATTTTCCTGACGGTACTCCCATTCTCAGTTAGCTGGAAGCACAAATGTCAGTTTATACTATACAGTCTTGCAAAGCCTTTTTAAATAGCTCTATGCCTGGTAAAGGCCCTCAAGATAGACAAAGCACATGTTAATCTTCTATGTACATCAAGACACTGAAATCTCAAAATGATAAGTGACCTGCTCAAGGATAGATAGGTACTTGGGAAAAGTAGTAGTGACTGTGATGCCCAGATCTACATGTGCAATTTGTTGTTGGGAGTGGGGGGGGTCAGCTGCTAAGTGAACATTTGCAAGGCCTTGGAGGATTCTGAGTTCCAGTAACATTTGGTGGAGATATACTTATTTTTAGCATAAAATTATACATCAGGCACACATACATTGTACACATGCACAATGTACACACACAAAAATGAACAGAAAAGCAGCCAATGTACTAAAAAGAGAAAAGTAGGAATGATCCACAAGTCACCTTGCAGTCTGCCTTAAGGCAGTAAGTACTCAATTTCTGAACATTTCTTAGCTAGTGGGGGCTACAAGCCCTCAGACAATCAGACTGAACTTCTCACTAAGAGCAGAAGCTCTAGCAAACATGGCAGGGGGCACTAGGACCACACTGAGACAGGATGGGCAGAGTAATTCCCTTGCCCAGATCCGCTCACCCACTTACCACCCTCAGGCTTACATTCACAGACACTTCAGACAATAGTGCAAACTTTAAACCTCTTATGCTTCAAAATATACACTTCAACGTTGACAAACCATAAATCTTAAGAATTTATAACCAAATGAAAGGAGATGAGCCCGACAGACCAGGCAAATATTGTCCACATGCCTTGAAACCACTATTTGAAGACAATTTGCTCATAATTTAGTTGTTCTTAATTTAACTGTAACTACTTGATTGTAAACTGCCATCCAAACATTTATCAGTATACCCATAGATTAGAGACGCTCTCAGCACTAGACCTGGAAGTTTCCTCTCCCAATGGAAGGTGTTTAATATGGAGAATCACAGCTGAACAAAGTGCAAAGAATAAATGACTGCGAACTGCTTGTCCCTAAACAAAACATATAAATCATCCCTCACCAAAGGCTCAGGGAACATTGTGGAAGAGGGGAGCAGTAAGAATGTAAGAGCCTGAAGAGGGACACAGGTGTGCCTGACAATCTGAAAGGGCGGCTGCACCCATCAATTCACTGCATTAATGTCTACTCTCCACAAAACCTGTACAAGATTTGGTCTATCAATATTTCACCACAGAAGGGGCAAGATCTCAAGAGGCATCACGTCCCCCTGAGAGACTATTGAAGGTTAATGGTGGGTGGGAGGAGCTTCTTCCTCAATGATATACTCGTAGATGTATCATCAGTGTCCCCAGCAAGTACCCAGGCATATGTCATTAAAGGCGACCCAGATAAAACTAAGTGAGCCCCACACGCATAAAGATGTGCAATTATGAGGGAGACTAGTCGGGAAGAAGGTTTACAATGGGAAAGGAGGTGGGATGGGATTGGTAATAAGGAGTGAAAATGACATAATTTCGTTGTATTTATGTATGAAACTCTAAAAGAATAAAAATTAAATTTAAAAAGTGAACTAAACTCAACACAAATCCAGGGGCTGCAGAAATGGTTCACTGGGTAAAGTACTTGCTTTGCAAGCATGAGTATCGGAGTTCTATTCCGCGGCAATCCCATAAAAGTCAAGCATGGCACACCATACCAGTAATTCCAGCAATAGGTGGCTATGAGTGTGTGGTACAAAGACAAATAGATCCCAGAGGTTCACCGTCCAACCAGTCTAGTCAATCAGTGAGTTCTAGGTTCATTTGGAGATTTGGTCTCCAAAAAATGATGAGAAAGACACTCCACGTCAAGCTCTGGTCTCCATATGCACAGGCATAAACAGTCACATGCACAGGTATGCATATACATAAGCACACATATGTATAACAAAACACAAAATCCAGTTAAAACACCACTTAGACAATTCCTAGAAGAAAATTCATGCAGGTAATTTTTAAAAAGTTGTCTGAAAGAAGCCAAAGAAAATCAGCTTAGAACTGTGATTTTCTGTATACAAGAACAAAATGGAAAAGACTAGAACTAACATGCCCCCCCATACTTGTCTGGTAAATCAAAGAATTATGCGGGTCCTGTGCTCTTAAGCTGCCTCAGATTTTTGTAGATGATAAGGAGAAAAGTACCCCTAATGCCAACAACAATATTTCTCTCCAACGTGAGAAAAGCCTCAATAGAAAACTGCGTATGTTAATATAGTAAGTACACTATGTCAGAAACACAGATGACCATATATATGCATAATTTTACGATATCAGTATTTATTAACAATAAATTCACAAGGAATGGAGTTTCATTGGCAGCAACTTGCCAGGTTCTTTTATTCTAATCTTAATTGCTAATATTAATAGAGCACACACTACATGTCATACAGTAAATCTATACCACACACACGCACACACACACACACACACACACACACACACACACACACACACACACACATTTATTTAAAAGGGGTAAAAAGAGGCTGCAGCAGAATTCAAGGAGTTCTAAAGACGCCTGAGAGGCAGATGCTGATAAGGCGGCAAAGAGAGTTTCTTTGGGAATCAGGTAATAAACCAGGTGAAGGGCTGCTGGAGCTGTCACCACTGCTGCTTTCCCTACTCGCAGCTGCTGCCGTTGCCATGGAGTCCAGCTTCAGGATATGAGTTGAGCTGTGGAAGCAAGGTACGGTCGAGGATGCAGAGATGAAGGGCAGGACTGGGTTCAGATGAACAAACGGGCAGACAATGATTTGAAGAGGGCACCACATCACCACTGTTCTGTTAGGTATCCTCATTTTTATGGGGTTCACGTGAGGGAGTTATACCCTTTCTGAATGTGATATGTTCGATATATTTATTCTTGCATCTGGTTTTCCTGATATGATTTTAATACACTGTATGCTCCTACAGAGCCAAATTATTTTGAAGAATTTGTAGGGCAGCGCCCTTTCTACTTTTAGAAGTAAGTTATTTGTCAATCTGTGCCTATGGGTGGTGTTGAATCAACACTACTGTTTAGATACCTATCAAAGTGCATTCATCCTCTATCCTCAAAATGGAGTCAAATGCTGCTTGTAAAATGGAGTCTTTTAGGGTGACTTACTTTGTATTTTCATTGTTGTAATGAATACATGGCCCAAACAATTTAGGGAATCAAACAGATGCATGCAATTACAGGTTACAGTTGATCATGGCAGGAGAATTACCAGCAGAAGTCAAAGGAACTGGCCATGCCACGTCCACAACAGGAGCAGGACGAGAACCAGTGCTGCTTTCTAGCGTGCCAGCCTGCTCAATTGCAACCAGCCCTCCTTCTTATCCACCTTCCTGGGGAATGGAACAACCCACTCTGACCTGAGTCTTCCCACATCAATTATATAATCAACCTCCTTACAGCCTTGTCTTAACTACATCATTCCTCACAGATGAGCCTAAAGGCTCAGCTCTGAAGTGTGAAGTTGACAGCTGTAACCACAAAGGACAAGTCCCAGTCTGACCTCAACAGCTATCTTAGTTCTGAAAGGGTAGTTACAGGGATATAAAATTGGGTAGCAAAATAGTATGGTATAATTTGTTATTCTCCAGTTTTTTGGCTTAAATTATTTTTCAATAACTAATAAATGTGTTCCTTTAGAACAATCTCTTTCTCTGACACCAAACTTTGCTTCTGACAAGAACAGAATGAATGACAAGCATTTTGGTCATTATCGATAGATGTCATTATTACTGCTTAAAAGATCTTGTAAGCTACATCATTCAGGTGTGTTGACTGTAAAACCAATTGTTATACTTCAGAAAAGATCCTGATTTGCATATTCCTGCCTGCTGCAGTGCAATTATAAAATCACAAGCAAGCATTTCCTTAGGAAGCAACCCCTACTCAGGCTGGGAGCAATTATTTAAGCACAGAAACTTGGCATCACAGAGCTGTACCTCATTACCTTCATCTCTTGTCTGTTCTTTCCCAGTACTTCCCTATGACTTCTCAATCATTTCCCAGTCTTCTTACTATCATTATAAGGACATGGGAAGGGAAAGTAACCCCTCGCCCAGGAGTCTGGTTGAAGTTTCTTACTAGCCAAGAACTTCAAACACAATTAGCAATATTTGCTTAAGATTGTTCTCCTTTCACAGCTGAAAATCTGCAATTTTCTATGAATCTCACTAGAAATCCCATTTACAATGGAGAGAGGTCTAGGGTTCTAAACTCCTTGTGCCAAACACGTGGCTCTTAGTTTTACTTTTTCAGATTGTAATCCTATCCAAAGCACCTCTGAAGCTACCCTATAATCTCACTTATCAAAAAGAAGGGGGAAAGTTTCTTAGCAATTCTTTGAGATATAGCACTTTGATAGAAACCAAAATGGCTTATCTTAAGACACTTAATTGCAACTTTCTCTTGAGAAGCTTGGCGTACTGTATTCTTTTCCTGAGCTTCTTTTCTTTCTCTTAATCCCTGTGCTTAAAACATATGTTAAAAAAATGTCTTTTAGGAAACCATCCATCTTCGAGAAACCCACACCGATGGCCTTGGGTGTGCCTTATTCATTCTTTGGGTGTCTTTTTTGTATTTTTAATAACCCCCAACACTGCTTCACACTGGCTCGTCCTGAAATTTCTTACTGAATTGAAGCCAAGAATCCAATTGTACCTGGCTCAAGGTCTGTGAAAGATACAGTGAGCTCTCCAGGAGACTGCATAATAGATAGACTGTGCCTCTGTCCCTGCTGGCATAGCCGATACCACAGGGCTGTATGTCACTGCACCCGTTCCTGCCCTTTCCCAGGTCTACCGATGCCACTTCTCAATAAATTCTTTTCTGTTGTTTTTTTTTTTCTCTCTCTCTCCTTACTGTCATTACTCTGGTTCAAGTCACAAGCACTGCTAGTAAGGCCACAGCCCTGCTTAAAATTCTTAAGTGATTTTTTTATCCATGGAAAAAAGAAATTCAAGGTCTTTAACAAAGTATTCAAGACCCACAAGGACTTAGCATGTTCTACCTCTCTGATTTCACTGCCTACCGCCATCTGCTCCATTCATAAACATTTATCATATTACCTCTTCAGAATGCCCCCCCCATGTTGCTGATCTCCTCTACTTGGCAATATTGTCATTTGGGCCTCCCTCCCAGCATTAGCAGAGAAAAAGGATGGAATGCCATATGATGAAGTCTAGCCTCCAGATAAACCATGGACATCTCTGAGATGATACACCAGAGCAAGGCCACCCACACAGTTAGACTGCTGAGACTACATCCTGAATTTCCAGAAACAAGACTTGTTTCCCAGAAGCAAGTGATAAATCATCACATAGATGGGTGCTTCAAAGGTAATGCTTCCCAGAACAAATAAATGGACTCAACAAAGGACTTCAAGTCAGCATTGCTGCAAAATGATCACCTCTTGTCCAAATACAAATAAAGACCTTAGTAATGACTTTAAAAATACCTTTTTAACCATGCTATTTTTGTGTCCTATTTGAACATATACTTTGATTTACAATGGATCTGAACTTACAAAATTCCAGGAAATCATTCTTTTTCTATTAAGGCATAGTAATTGCACAAAGTAATGAGGTTTCATGATGAGTTGTTGTCTAGACAGGCATTAGCAGGCTTGATTGCCATTGAGAATGGCCCCTTCCCACCTCTCTGAATTCCATTTCCATTTCCGTAGTAACATACTGTTTTAAGAAAAGGAACCATCACAATTTTTCCTTCTTAAAGATTAGAGCATCAGATGAAAGCAAGGTGAGAGTGGAGATATCAGGATTTTGTTGAACACCATTAAAGGAGTCTACTTCCTCCTGATCCAAAGAATAAAATCTGAGTTTTACTCTGGCCCTTAATGAAGATATACCAACCTAACCTGCTGCAAACATAATATTAAAAACATCCTGCTGTCCCCTCCATTAAAAGTTACTCCAACGGGACTTGTCAATCACCTGGCCAGGAAACCAGCCCTCAGGAAAGCTGATTCACATGAAGATATGTTAAACAAATGGGAAGGAAAATTATGTATCCCCCTAATGAAATGTGCATCCCTTGACACAGGAGCTTCCAGATCATTGTTAAACCTGCCCTAGAGAAGTCCACCTAACTTCTCCCTCTAGTTCTTCAGCTACCAGCCCAAATTCTATGTCTATTTGACCTGAGGCTTTGAGTCACCTTCTTCCTACTCTTCTTCTTCCTTCTTGTCCTCTTCTTTTTCTTCTTTTGCATCCTCTCCTTTTTTCTCTGTTCTCTTTCCTTTTCTCCATCCATTCCCCCCAGCCCACCTTGCAGTTAAAGATCCTCACTGATATAAGCCTGTTCACTTTTCGAATTCTAAATAAAAAAGCAGAACTTTTTCTTTTTCCCCTCTCACTGTCTTTCTTCTGGATACCAGCCAAAATCCTAAGCATGCTTGACCTGATTCTCTAGGCAATCTTTTCTTTTCTAAAGTCCACCCCCACTAGACCTCCATCACTAACATTATCTATTTTCCTAGGCCCTAATTCACGAGGCCTGTTTTCTCTTTTCCATCTCCCCCATCCCAAGAGCTGCCAATATTTATTTACAGCTTCTCTGACCTGTTGTTTCTCTATCAAACTAGGATAAAATTATCCCCAAGTTTCCTCCTGAGTCCCCCTTTTTTTTATTTCTACTCATACAACTTCAACAGGTACATCGGTCCCCTTCCTCCCTCCAACCTCCCACCACCCTATGCCCCCCTCCCAATCCCCCAGTGCCTCCCCTTCCCATCCCCGGAGCATCCTTTAATGTGCATGCCAGACTCTCCTCTGGGTCCTCCTCTGCAATGAGGTGCAAGGACCCAGTGACATTACCCAGAACACTTTCCTGTGTTCCCCTTAAGCATAGGAACACTACTGTGGCTGTCAATCCCTTGCCTCCAAGGATCTTGGTGCCTTTAGCACATGCTAGACTTTGTGAGGTCAATAGTGTGTTGGACATTGCGCAGGGCATGCAAAGTCCAATTATGATTGCCTCGGCCCTAACTTGTGTGGAGTATCTTGCATATCATTGCTCCTCCCATCCTTGTGCTCTTACAATCTTACTGCCCCCTCTTCCACAAATTTCCCTAAGCTTCGGGATGGGGAGAGATTAGGCTGGCCTAGTTCTAGGTGACCATGTTACAGCTGAATCCCCTTTTTGAACTATTATACATACAAGACTAAGAACTGGAAAAAGGGAACCCAGATTCCCTGGCAATGCCAAGAGTTTCTGCATTTGCAGGCATGCATATAAAGTCTTTTGATCATGTTTATGTCCTCTATTACTTGTTCTTATCTTCCCTTCCACTCCCTTTTCACATAACCATCTCTGAATTCCATTTCCATTTCACTTCCATATCCAGGAAATAATTCTTATGCTTAAAAGAGTATTAAAACAATAGTCTATTTAGAGCCACGTGCTCCAATAGCCAAGCTTCCTTCCAATTCTAAAATTAAATCCTTAATGAGAATTGCCGGAAAGAGACTTTCATAATCATTCACCAAAATGGCACAGAACACATGCCATATTTTTCCACTGTTCTACTCAAATCAGCCAGCAGAAGAGTGGAATTTTCAAAGATGCAAATAATTCCCCTAGGTCATATTACCTTGGACAGAAACTAGAGCTGCGAGAATAAGACACAAAGGGGAAAAAGCCCTGGGCACACCCATCAGCCCCTGCTTTCCCTAGGTTCCCGAGCTAGCAGCAAATGATTCTTTTTATATCTATCCATTAAGCTTCTGAGAAATAAATAAGATCACTCCAAAATTCAATTCCCAGTGAAGCCATCTTCAGATGCTGCGCATTTCAGATATAATCACAATACAGAACCACTTCCAGAATGAAGGTTCACATTAAGACAGATCACACACACACACACACACACACACACACACACACACACACACACACCAGATATCACCTGTAGCACATCAAAAGATAAAGATATTCTCACAAAAATCACTATTAAAGAATCACAAATTAGGCAATCAAGGGCTCTAGCAAACCTGTTCTACTGTGGGAAGGGAAGAACAACCAGTAAAGAACTAAATGAAAGAAGATGGCTATGCATTGGCACAAGTGTGGTCAGTGAAGGCAGCTGGAACTGCCAACAAGATGCATTTTTTTCAGTTTGTTTCTTCCCACATCCTCAGTCAATACTTAACTTCCTGGTTTGAAGTATTAAATTCATACATTAGAACAACAATGGGCTTCCTACTCTATTCCAAAGGTTGAGGAAGGAAGGAAGGAAGGAAGGAAGGAAGGAAGGAAGGAAGGAAGGAAGGAAGGAAGGAAGCAAGGAAGGAAGGAAGGAAGCAAAGGAAGGAAGGAAGGAAGGAAGCAAGGAAGGAAGGAAGGAAGGAAGCAAGGAAGGAAGGAAGGAAGGAAGCAAGGAAGGAAGGAAGGAACGAACGAAGGAAGGAACAAAGGAACGAAGGAACAAAGGAAGGAAGGAAGGGAAGGGAAGGAAGGAAGGAAGGAAGGAAGGAAGGAAGGAAGGAGGAAGGAAGAAGGAAGGGAGGGGGAGGGGGAGAGGAGGGGGAGGGGGAGGGACGTGAGGAGGGGAGGGAGGGAAAGAAAAGAAAGATAAGAGAGGAGAGAAAGAAAGAAAGACAAAGAAAGAAAGAAAGAAAAAGAAGAAGAAAGCAAGAAGAACGAAAGAAAGAAAGAAAGAAGAACGCAAGAAAGAAAGAAAGAAAGAAAGAACGAAAGAGAAAGAGAGAGAAGAGAAAGAGGAAGGAAGGAAGGAAGGAAGGAAGGAAGGAAGGAAGGAAGGAAGGAAGGAAGGAAGGAAGGAAGGAAAGAAGGAAAAGAAAGAATTCCTTTGATAGAAATGTTGATGAAAAATCTGCTTCTGGTTTCTGGTGGAATAGAGGTATTGGGCACAAAGACTCCATTCAGAATTCTATTGTACTTTAGAAGAATCACCTCCTTAATGTTTAAATACCTGTTTTTAAAAAAAATCCTCCTAACAAGAAATGTCTGTCCTGTTCACGATCCTTTGTTAAGTATAAATTAGTGATCTGCAGCTCAAGATAATTTTTCTAAGACTTTTTGAAAGTACAGATTAGTGATCTGTAGCATTTTTAACAAAAATTCTAAGACAATCTTAATCTTAATATCATTATTTGCAGAATAAAATGGAGAATAAAGAACTTTTTCTGTACCAATAACCTGTTTTCCTCCAAACTCTTGGTTTCTTGCATTATTCTGACGTTGTTCAAAAAACTAAAATTCTGTGAAATAAGGAAAAAATTTTCATCAAACCCATTATGCTGTTCCATTTCTATATTACACATACAGAATTAATTTAAAAAGTAACCAAATGAGAGATGGATGGGTGAAATAACACTAAATTGGTGATTTGAGAATTGCAATGCTTTGTATGACAAAATTAGTCCTTCTTTGTGCCTGCAGGTCACTCTAACACTGAGTCTACAATTTACTTGAGGCCTCATGCAAGTTCAATTATGAGCTTAAAACAGAGGTGCGGGAAAACCTCCAAAAGATTTTTTCGTAATTGGCAGGTAACAATCTCTCATTTTAGGCTACCGCACAGAACAGACTTATTATTCACAGCTTTTGTCACCGTGGAATATAGCATGCTGCTTTCAGTGCAAAATCTGACAGCAAAAATATTGTTCATCTATGTGCACAGCCTCTGCCCTCCCAATAATGGGAGGAGCTGAAAAGCCGTGTTAAAATATTAGGCTGCTTATCAAGCTGACCTAGAAACCAAACCACTGCTTCACAGCAAGGAATGACAACCATGCTAAACAAGCAATCTAGCCAAGAAAAGATGGTTACTACATAATCACCACTGAATATGGTGATTATGTGAGAGCTAATACAGTCATGCCCATGCTAGCCATGTTCACCTTAAAAAGGGAACCATTTACTTCTTCTTACTCTAACATGCCAATGATGCTGAGATTTCTTCAAAAAAAAAAAAAAGAAAGAAAGAAAGAAAGACAGAACGCACCCATCAGGCAATGTCTGTACCCCTGAGCAAGCCCCAAGTATAGATCCATGGTTCAAGCTTTGTTTCGTCCCTAGCAAAGTCATTCCCCTATAAGGAGAAGGAGCCTGCAGAAGTCCTGCCAACGATACCAAAAGGAAGTGAACTATTCCTCTGGACACCAAGAATGAAGGAGAAAGCACTGTCTCAATAACAGAAAGGGTCAAAAGATCAGATAGGAGGCGCTCAAATCATAGCACCAACCCTCCCTGTTTAGAGCAGGGTACAAGTCACGGGGGTAGAGCTGTCCTCCCCGGGCTCTCCTTACCCTGTACAGTGGCATCATCATCAGTGCCACCTACAACCTGAGTGCATGTTCTCACAGTCATCAATGATGACAACACAAACTATGCATTCCTCATTTCCTATCAGGAAAAATAACAGAAAAAAGCTAGGAGAATGAAAGGTTCAGAACAGGGTGCATGGACCTGGTTAAGTTCACAGACTTTTGTTCCTGATCATTTTCAACTGAGGGGGTATGATCTCACCAGAAGGGGAGGGCATATAGTCTGGCAGATAAAAAGTAACCATTTTGCAAATGGGGGATTGACCCCTCCCTCACTGCGGTTTCCTACTTTTATTACATCTACCTTCGAATATACTCTTATAACAAGATTCCAGTTTAACAACTTTTTGTCTCTGGCCAGGGGGTGACATACAATGCCCATCAGGATGGAGTAAAGGGCATTGCAGGAGCAGCAAAACTGCAAAAGAAAATCAACAAACCACAACCCAGAACTTCAGAGACTCTATATCAACCACCTAGAACTAGGCCAGCCTAATCTCTCCCCATCCTGAAGCTCAGGGACATTTGCGGAAGAGGGGGCGGTAAGAGTGTAAGAGCAAAAGGATGGGAGGAGTAATGATATGCAAGATACTCCACACAAGTTAGGGCCGAAGCAATCATAATTGGACTTTGCATGCCCTGCGCAATGTCCAACACACTATTGACCCCACAAAGTCTAGCATCTGCTAAAGGCACCAAGATCCTTGGAGGCAAGGGATTAACAGCCACAGTAGTGTTCCTATGCTTAAGGGGAACACAGGAAAGGGTTCAGGGAAATGCCACTGGGTCCTTGTACGTCATCAGAGAGGAGAGCCCAGAGGAGAGTCTGGCATGCACAAGAAAGGATGCTCCGGGGATGGGAAGGGGAGGCACTGGGGGGTGGGGAGGGAGGGGTGAGGGGAGGGGGAGCAGGGGTTCGGGGGAGGAGGAGAGGGATGGGAATGGTTGTACCTACTAAGTTGTCATGAGCGAAATAATAATAAAAAATGTTTAAAAAAGAAATATGAAAAAAAGAACAGGGTGTGTGGAACCAGACTGCATGTTTGAAAGCTGTGCTTAGCATTTCGTAATCCAGATGACCCAGGAAAGTAAGTCCCTTGACTTTTCTGTGTCTCCAGGTCCTCCTCAGAAAACTACATGGTATTGTGAAGAACTACATAAGTTAATATTTATAAAATGCCTGGGCTAGGGGACTGGAGAGATGGCTCAGGGGTTAAGACTCTACCTTGCAAGCAGGAGGTCCTGAGTTCAGATCTTAGGTCCCACATAAAAACATCAGGCAGAAACAGTGGTGGCCTGTACTTGTGGCCCTCGTGGGCAAAGCCTGGGAAATTCCAGAGCAAAGCAAGGAGGGAGAAGCAATCCAGGATGGTTCCCGAAGTCACCCTTGGTCCTCCACAGGAACATACAGTGCCCTCTGATACACAGACACACACACATGGAATAAATACATTATTTAAAACACCTGGACTAATACTTATCACATACAGATAGTCCTTCACTCAGTGGCTTAACTTACAAAATTTCTTACTTTTAGGATGGGACAAGAGTAATTTATGTGTTCTACAGAATTCATACACTGTTTTTGGATTGTGGTTTGAACTTTCACCTAGGTCAACAAACCTATCCTCTCTTGTGATGCAGGGCAGCGGCAGCCAACTGCAGTTCCCACTTAGCCATGAGCCTCTGAGAGAAATAGCTGGGGCTCTGGAGTGTGCTGTGTGGCTGAGCTCCGTAAGTAGTTGCAGGGCATTTTCCATGCATAATATTATCCAATCTCATGAGTCTATTAAGCACTCTTGCTTAAATTTTTGAAAATTAAAATGGAAAATTGCATTAACAGAAGCCTCAACAACAAAAAAGCAATCTGGTGAATGTTGGAATAGTGTTTATAGGTTTATAATATGTGGGTGGCCCTAAATAATGTATCATTTGGTTTGTCTGTTTTTTTAAGAATTTTTTTGGAGCATTTTTCTTTTGGGTTGGATTCTTGTTACGTTGCCCAAAGCCCTAAGCTCAAGTGATCCTTCACCTTAAATTTCTTCTGAGTAGCCAGCAGGACATGTACACACCTATGTGTCTGTTTTTTCCCAAAATGACTTTTATGCTTTAAACAGGTAATATAGTCAGATAATCCACATATAAAAGGGATACATAGAAAAGGAATATCCTGGATTGGGGAGATGGCTCAGGGGTTAAAGATCTCATAGGCAAAAGGATCTGAATTCAGATCTCAAGAATCCATGCCTGGGTAGGTTTGGCAGTGGCCTACAATTCTGACCCTTGGAAGGTATGTGTGACCTCTTTAATTTGACTTAAAAATAATGATTTTTTTCCTTTTTGTTGCTGAGTTGCAGTTCATTGTATACATGTTTCACAGTTTACTTTCACATTTACCATTTGTTGGGCATTTTCGTTGTTTTTAATTTCGTGCTCCTATAAATAAAGCTGCTGTGAATGCTTTGTGTGGGCATGTGTTTTCATTCCTTGTTGGAAGCTAGGTGTATGCTTAACTTTATGAAAACCTGGCAACCTTTTTCAAAGGATCTGAACAGTTTGCATTCCCTGCAGAAGTATCTAAGATGTCTACTCGTTCTACATTTCTAACAATGTTTTTAGGCAGCTTTAATTTTAGCAATTTTAGTGTGAAGTTGTATCTTATTATTATTTTATTCCTATCTTCCTACTAATGACATTGCACATCTTTCTTATGCTTATTTGATAGCACATATCTTCTTCAATTAAGTCTTCTTTTACGATTTTTTTATCCTTTTTATTTTGACCTTCTTATTAGGTTGTCTATTTTATATTTTGGGATACAAATCATTTATTAGGTAAATATGCTTTACATTTTTTCTTTCTGCCTATGGCTTGTCATTTCATTTCCTGTTATGCTCTTTACAGAGCCAAAGTTTTAATAAACTTTGATAAAGTGTAATTTTTCAGCTTCTTTCCTTTATGGTCTCTGCTTTTTGTGTCTGTCTTAATGCATTTTTAATTAAGTAACCCTTTATAAGCTTTCATTCATGAATCAATATTCTTACAGTAGAAATAGGAATATATCTCTCAAGAGACTAATAAAATTTCCACACAAAATTTTTCTTTATTTCTGGAAATGGATTTGTAAATATGAATAACATGCCTTGTTTGTATTTCTAAGGCTGTTGTGCTGGTTGTATCGTGATAACCTTTGCTTTTACATGGCCATTGGTCACAAATATGGAATAAAAAAATGAAACTGTAGGAGACATCCAGTTACTTTTGTAAATTGGAAAAGATTTTTGCATCAAACTTTGGGATGCCCCTCATTCATGTGGATTGGTTCCTTGTATTTAGTTTGGTATCACTGCCTATTAAGTAAAGATTTGAATGTGTCCATAAAGAGATTTAAGTAAGCTCAATCATCATTTTCACAAGATTAAGTCATGCATTGAATTCTGAAGCATTTCTTGATTATTTGTTATTAGGGACACAGACCAAGTATGATATGCTATTGCTATTCAGAAGATGTTATCAGGAAATTAGCCTTATGAGCTGAGGATGTAGCTCTGTGCAGAGTGCTTGCTTGATTGTGTGGGGCCCTGAGTTCCATCCCTATCATCATAAACAATGATACTAGCTTTATGATAACTTCGAGGTGCCTTTCTCCTTCTGTGGAATTGACAGTGGTTTAGGTGAGGCTTGTAAAATCTTTATAATTTAATGGATTATTGTCAGCAGACATTGGGGCTTTTTAAATTCCACGAATTTCCTTCAGTGTAGGAGAATAATGGTAACCTGGCTTCATTAGTTGCTTAAATGTAATTGATACTTTTCTGTTTTAGTTTTTAAGACTGTGCGAGAGTGGATGATAGGAAAAGGAAATAAAGATTTCTGGGACTAGGGTGAGAATAATTGGAATGCATTAATTATGTGCATGTATAAATTTTCGAAGAACAAAGTTAATTAATAAAAATTATGAGTTATCTGTTACCAACATGTAGATCCCCTATGATCTGATACCCCAAGTAGAACACAACTATGTTACCCAAAGGGCAAGGTAGGCCATGTGACAGTGTTTAGGGACACTTAGATCAGATGTGCAAGATGAGAAAAGGAATGTTGTAGGGGCTCTCAATTGCTATTTTGGGGCCTGATTCTTCATTTCTATTTAAAACCTCACAAGTGAAGATGTGGGCTGATTTAGACCTACCTGGTGATGATTTTGGTTTCCTAGACTGATCTTTTGAAAATAGTAGCATTGGGGCTCAGGCTGTAGCTCAGTTGGTAGAGTGCTTGCCTGCCTGCACAAAGCCCTGACATGTATCCCTTACCTTGTAAACCAGATCTGGTGGTACATGTCTATAGTCCCAGCACCGAGATGGTGAAGGCAGGAGGATCAGAAGTTCAAGGTCATCCTCAAGCACATAGTGCTTTTGAGGAGAGCCTAAAACGAGGCAACAGCAGCAACAACAAAAACTAGTAAAGTTAAGATATCTGGGAATGTGGCGTGTGGTGTCTGGTTTGGTTGTGTGGAGCTTCCAATGGGTCAGGGACACTGTGAATTGGTATGTCTAAGGGCAGTATCAGAGGCTGGTAGGAAAAGAGGCTGTGGTGTCTTTTTAAGAAGACCTACACAAAGCAATCATAATGGGACTTTGCATGCCCTGCGCAATGTCCAGTGCACTGTTGCCCTCATAAAGTCTAGGATCTGTTAAGGCACCGAGACCCCTGGAGGCAAGGGATTGACCCCATAGTTGATCTTATGCTTAAGGGGAACAAGAGAAGGCTTATGGAAATGCCACTGGGTCCTTATATGTCATCGGAGAGGAGGAGCCCCAGTGGAGAGTTAGGCTACACAATAAAGGACCTCTTGGGATTGGGGGGAGGCACTGGGGGAGAGTGAGGGGGGTTGTTGGGGAGGTGAGGGGGTGAGGAACTTTTGTCGTTAATTAATTTTATTTTTTTAATAAGTAAATGAAGAGAAAAAAAAAGAAAGACCTACACACATCTTGATCATCCTCTATGGTAGTTATATGGGGCCATGTGGATGAGAGGGCAGAAGGAGCTGTGTACGTGGGTAGCTGCTGAACCTCCCATTAAAAGGTAGCAGTTGTCCGTCCTTTTTGGACTTTTGTCCTGCATTTTCCTGAAAGGTGAAGTAAATGTATGTATTGGAAACCTGAGTGTGTCCTGAGAGCCTGCTTTCCTGCTAGACCCCATCACCACATCTGTGTGCTGTTCTGCTGTCTTAAATCAAGTTAGCATGGCAAACCAACTGGGGTCAGGCCAAGGATGAGAGCCACATCAAAATGGGTAAGGCAGTGAGAAAGTAGAATGAGGAACAACTACCCCCATGGCAAGCACCAAGACTTCTGCAGAGTTCGGGGGACAAAAGGAGGACAGAAGTCCTTCTGCTGACAGGGCCATGGACTCCTAGTTGTGTCAGCGTATAACGGTTT